>CM068748.1:553633-586914 GCA_035084275.1 Hydrolagus colliei
CATATAGATGTTTATTTTTGGGACGGTTTTTTGTGAGGTTATTTTGTTGTGTATCTATATATATACATATATATATATCTATAGTACTGTATACTGTATATAATGAATATAAAGTAGTGTATATACTGTGTATATGCAGTGTGTGTGTGTGTGTGTTTGTCCTGCACCAGTGTAATAATTAATTTTGAAGAGAATGTGTCGAATGTGCTGAAGCGGGTCGAGGTTCGTGCTTGTTCAATAGTGGGTCTCGGTGACTCCGGTGGCGGGAGAGGTGAGGGGTGGGGGGGGGGGTGAGGAGTGTGAGGTGGGGGGTGGGGTGAGGTGAGGGGGTGAGGAGGGGAGTGAGGAGGGGAGTGAGTGTGAGGGGAGTGAGTGGGGAGGGGAGTGAGTGTGAGGGGAGTGAGTGGGGAGGGGAGTGAGTGTGAGGGGAGTGAGTGTGAGGGGAGTGAGTGTGAGGGGAGTGAGTGGGGAGGGGAGTGAGTGTGAGGGGAGTGAGTGGGGAGGGGAGTGAGTGTGAGGGGAGTGAGTGGGGAGGGGAGTGAGTGTGAGGGGAGTGAGTGGGGAGGGGAGTGAGTGTGAGGGGAGTGAGTGGGGAGGGGAGTGAGTGTGAGGGGAGTGAGTGGGGAGGGGAGTGAGTGAGGGGCTGAGGGAGTGAGTGGGGAGGGGAGTGAGTGTGAGGGAGTGAGGGGAGTGAGTGGGGAGGGGAGTGAGTGAGGGGCTGAGGGAGTGAGTGGGGAGGGGAGTGAGTGTGAGGGAGTGAGTGAGTGAGTGGGGAGGGGAGTGAGTGTGAGGGAGTGAGGGGAGTGAGTGGGGAGGGGAGTGTGAGGGGAGTGAGGAGGGAGTGAGGGGAGTGAGTGTGAGGGGAGTGAGTGGGGAGGGGAGTGTGAGGGGAGTGAGTGAGGGGGTGAGGGGAGTGAGTGTGAGGGGAGTGAGTGAGGAGGGGAGAGGGGGGGGGGCGGGTGAGAGGTGAGTGGAGGGGTGACAATGAGGAGAGGGGGTGACTGACAGGTGAGGAGTGAGGGGGTGAGGAGGGGAGTGAGTGAGGAGGGGAGTGAGGGAGAGGAGAGGGGAGTGAGTGGGGAGGGGAGTGAGTGTGAGGGAGTGAGGGGAGTGAGTGAGGAGGGGGTGAGGGGAGTGAGTGGGGAGGGGAGTGTGAGGGGAGTGAGTGAGGGGGTGAGGGGAGTGAGTGTGAGGGAGTGAGGGGAGTGAGTGAGGAGGGGAGAGGGATGGGGGCGGGTGAGAGGTGAGTGGAGGGGTGACAATGAGGAGAGGGGGTGACTGACAGGTGAGGACTGAGAGGTGAGGAGGGGAGTGAGGGAGGAGGGGAGTGAGGAGAGGGGACTGAGAGGTGAGGAGGGGAGTGAGTGAGGAGGGGAGTGAGGGAGAGGAGAGGGGATTGAGGAGGGTGAGGAGGGGAGTGAGTGAGGAGGGGAGTGAGGGAGAGGAGAGGGGAGTGAGGGAGAGGAGAGGGGAGTGAGGAGGGTGAGGAGGCCATGTTGACCGAGGACGACGTGTGGGGTTATCAGCCCCTCCGGAGGTCAGCCAGACCGTCAGGGCTGCCGGGGGGAGTGTCTGGGGAGGGGGGGTCTCCCCCGGGGAGAGGAGGAGGAGGAGGAGGAGGGGGTAGAGGCCGTCGTCTTGGGTCTGGTCGGCCTCACTCTCCTCCACCACCTCCTCCTACGGTCTCTCCCGACTCCCAGGGACAGGGTGAGGGTGGGGGAGAGAGTCCGACCCCCTTCCCCCCCCCCCCCGCAGGCCTGCCCACCCCGGTCACTGCCCCCTGTGCCAGATGCCCTTCTCCCTGTTACTGGTGCAGACTCCACGGTGGCATGTGTCCGAGTGTGTGGGTTCTGAGGCAACAGATTTCACACATCAAGGTAGGTCACTCACGAGCGAACTCGCGAGCGAACTCACTCACTCGCGAGCGAACTCACTCAATCGCGAGCGAACTCACTCGCGAGCGAACTCACTCACTCACTCGCGAGCGAACTCACTCACTCGCGAGCGAACTCACTCACTCGCGAACTCGCGAACTCACTCACTCGCGCACTCACTCACTCACTGGCGCACTCACTTGCGAACTCACTCACTCACCGGCGAACTCACTCGCGAACTCACTCACTCGCGAACTCACTCACTCGTGAGCGAACTCACTCACTCACTCACTCACTCACTCACTCACTCACTCACTCGCTCACTCACTCACCGGCTCACTCACTCACCGGCTCACTCACTCACCGGCTCACTCACTCACTCGCTCGCTCACTCGCTCGCTCACTCACTCGCTCGCTCGCTCGCTCGCTCACTCACTCACTCACTCACTCACTCACTCACTCACTCACTCACTCACTCACTCACTCACTCACTCACTCACTCGCGAACTCACTCACTCGCGCCACTCACTCACTCACTGGCGCACACACTCGCGAACTCACTCACTGGCGCACTCACTGGCGAACTCACTCACTGGCGAGCGAACTCACTCGCGAACTCACTCGCGAACTCACTCGCTCACTCACTCACTCACTCACTCACGCACGCACTCACGCACGCACAGCCATGTGTATGTGTTTATATTGTGTGTGTGTGTATATGTACTGTATATATATATATATATATTGACCCAGGCAGGTCAGGTTAGAAACCTTGGGCAAGTTTCCACACTCCACACACACACACACATTCCTGATATAATAATAATAATCTTCCAAGACAAAAAAACAACAATAATAAATCGGTCGTTTTCAATTCACGACTGTTTTGGGACACACACACACACACAAGCACGCTGCTGCTGAGCGCAATTGGCTGCCGCGTTTCGCTCTCCCACAAATATATACTCAACGGTACAGTCACTTCGTTTGACAGTCTGTTCGGTAAAGCGCTTTGAGACACAGTCTCTAGAAGATGTGAAAAGCGCTGTATCAAAGGCATGAATTATTATTACATTGTTATTATTATAAATAATATATAATATCTACAGCAGTGTCCTTCTGACTTCTTTGAGGTTTGAGAATCCAGTATAGGATGGGATTTTGTCCCATCGAATACAAACTGCGCAGTCACTACACTTTAAGGTATAATTATCATAATAACAAATAATAAATATTTGCTTTTTTTGATACAGCGACATTTCCACATGTTCGAGACACCTCAAAGCCCTTCACAGAATACACCGTAAAGTGAATTGACTGTAATGTATGTGGTGTGGGCGAAACGAGGCAGCCAATTGCGCACAGCAGCGTCCCCACAAATAGTCGTGGATTGAATGACCACATTTATTGTTTTTTTTCTCTCTTTCTCTGTCGGGGGTGGGTGGGGTGGGGGGATAATTATCAGGCGAATGGAGTAAGGAATCTTGCTTAAGGTTTCGCCCTTATCCTGTGAAGTGCTTTTGAGACGTTTCGCCGACGCGATGAGTCGTGCTGTAATCAACGGCAACAACTTGTACTGATACAATGCCTTTCACGCCCCGGCTACCGGTTTATAGCCCTGGGTATCGCCTTCCGTTAACCATGCTGCAAGTGTGTTTCCTCTCTCCCCCACCCCTCGTCGAAAGCGTCCTTTCTCAAACCACTTCAGTCCATCTGATGCCCGTCTCTTTTGCAAGGATTATCATAAGTCAGCAAAACCTTGTAATGAACAGCAACACTTAAAGCGCGGAAAACTCCGCAGCAGGTTAATTAATCATCATTTGAATGGGATAAATAATGCTTTCAGGTAACGTTTCAGACTGGACCCTGCCTACCCCCCCTTCTTAAGCTGATTGACTTGCTGTGGACTTCTGTTGTTGTTTTGTAGATCAGTTGGTAATAGCGCTTCTTAAGCACTTTGAGGTGTCTAGCAGACATAAAAGGCTGTATATCAAATGTGTTCAGGATAGTTTGGAAAATGGAAGTGAAGACTAAAATTGCAAGTCCACTTTACTAAAGCAGAACTATTTATTTTAGATAATCAATTACTGAAAATCAAACAGACTTTCTCTGGCATGGAATTGGCGCTACTACTACAGAATGGTATGGACCACAATCTGAAAGACAATCTACAACGTATCCAAGCTTCCATGTATGCTACAAGATTGTTAGAAAGAAGTTGATAAAATTGGAATAGATAGCAGAGGGGAAAAAAATGATCTACAAAAGGCAAAGGACCAAAGTAACCCACAGACACGTAAAGATGCTAGGGAAAGACTCAGGTAGCTTGAACGAACAATGACGTAACTGTTCTCCCTGCTCCTTGAGGGAGAGACAACGCATCCTCATCAACCTGGTAAGTGTAAAACATATACAGTAAAAGCCCATTTATCCGGCACTCTCGGGACCTGGCCAATGCTGGTTAAAGCGCCTGCCGGATATTCGGCTGAAAACACACAAAAAAATTTTTTAAAAAAATTTCCCCCAAAAAATGCATTGTGCCGGATACATTCCGGTTAATTGAATGCGGACCTTTTTTTTTTGAGAAGCCGGTTATACGGAAGTTACGGTTGATCGGGTCACGGATCAATGGGCTTTTACTGTACTGTTATTTATTTTACTTTCCCCCACAACCAGAGCAGTATCCCTTTTCATTACAATGTAATGCGTTCTGTGCATACTTTGAATAGAAAGTACTCTTCCCCCAATCACCTTATTAATTCGAATAGAATTGTTTCCCTATTTTCATAAATGTCTTTGAAATACATAAACTATTTTAGTGCCATCACTGTTCTTTCTGCCTTTCCTGTGGACGGGTACTCCCAATACATAATGTTCTCCCATGTCTCCATGGGGAGTTGCTTTTATTCATCTCCACTGATCAAGGCATTCTTAAGGTTAAGACAGATTTTGAAGATCAGATACGAGACAGCCAAGAACATTGAATTCTCAGATGAAAGGGAATCATTTACAACAACAATAAAATTACATCTGTACAGCACCTTTACGCCTACCTCTAGAGATATGCATCCATAAGGCCCAAATTGTGCTATGCAGCTAAATTACAGGAAGTTGTTTTATTTAACACACGGCGACATTAGCCTAAGATAATGAGTGTTGTTATGCCCGTGTATGTTCTCATTACTATGTTTGAATTTGATGGAGAAAGTATTTTATCACGAATGATGTGATAAGGTGCTGTATCAAATGCAAGGATTATTATTATATTTGTATTTTCTAATATTTCAGTGTTTAATGTGCACAGAAGTGTGCTGTGCCCGTTAGAGATGTTACACTAACATACTTTTTATTGTATTGCGTTAATCCGCTGCCCATTTTGTAGGATTGTTTACATAGGCGATGGCCTCTTGCTATATTTCTGTCTTACCATCAGATGATTTAGGAACCTGATTAATGGTCCTCAAGACTGGTATTATTAGCACTTATCAGTGTTCATGTAGCTCAGTGCTTAGAGCACTTGCCTTACAAGCGTGAGACTAGGTTCAATTCATTAGCCAGGTCAGGGCGAAAACGTGGGCAAGTTTTTTTTTAACTCCACACACCTAATAATAATCCCTCAAAAACCCCCAGTAATTAATTGGTCATTTCAATCCACGACCGTTTGTGGGACACTGCTGTGCGCAATTGGCTGGCGCATTTCGCCCACAAATATACAGTCAATTCACTTTACAGTATATTCTGTGAAGCCCTTTGAGACGTCTGGAAGACGTGAAAAGCGCTACATCAAGTGCAAGGATTATTATTAACAACTGTATTCCAGATTATACAGAAGGAAATCCATGTTGCTATCAATCTGGATCATTACAGGGTAATATTTAATTTACTTGTAATATTTTAAAAGTTTCAAGTGTTATTTGACATGTTCAGAAAGATACTGGAGGCAAGCTTCAAATGGTAGGAACATTAGTCAGCTGTTGAAGGGCAGGTCCAAATAGCGTTTAAGGCTTAAGTTTTGCAATAGTTTAAAATGTATAGTGTCACTTCAGTTGATTTAATCTGCTTCTCAACATTAGGCCAAAAAGCAATGTGCATCTTATCTAGCAATGCACAATCTAATATCTTGCATATTTAAAAGTTCCTGCACAATTGGCTGCCTGGTTTCGCCCACAAAATGTACAGTCAATTCACTTAACAGTACAGTACATTGTGTGAAGGGCTCTGAGAAGTCTCGAAAACATGATAAGGTGCTATATCGAATGCAAGGATTGTTGTTATTATCAACTTACTGCTAATTACTGATCAGAGTACTGGAGGTAGCTGCTAAGAAATAATAATTATATTACAGGGACTCATAATAATAATAATAATCCTTGCATTTGATATAGCGCTTTTCACATCGTATCGACGTCTCAAAGCGCTTCACAGAATATACTGTAAAGTGAACTGACTGTATATTTGTGGGCGAAACATAGCAGAAATGCCAAACTCAGTTCAGGAAACATTTCTTCACACAGTGTTCTGAAGATATGGCATGATCTGCCCTACTAGAGGTGCAATATTAAAGGGATATTGTGATGGTGGGGCCCTGGGGTGAAGAGATCTGTCAAGAATGGTGTATTAGGTTCACTGGTCTGAATAGCCCCCGTTGATTAATCATAGCATTGGCAATTGCAGTAAGCACCCTCTGTTCTACTTACATAATATACCCTAACTAGTTGCAGAAAAGCACCCTTTACTATGCACAAGTATGAAATGTTGCTTTTCCCACTGTCGCCATACCAATGCTTTTCTGTGTATGAATATCAAATATATAGGTTGTTTTTGTGCTTGATAGAAACTGCCAAAACCCATTTGACCCCTAAAACTAGTAATGAGAGAAGATTGTGTTTCTGACTGTCTGGCCAGATTTGGTTGGAAGAACAGTATGCTAAGTCATTACTTCACTCGGTTCACTCTGAATTGATTTAAAAAGCTCACAAAAATGTATACTGTTTATTTTGGTTAAAAATGCAGACAAACTGCAGCAATGTTTCATTGAGAATTTGAAAGAACTTGTCACTAGAATGCTTTTACTGTTCATCTATGTATAACTGAGTGCAAAAGAAGATAACATCGGCTAAGATGTCTTTGGATCTTGTTTAAAGTTTGGTATCAAGTGTAATTTTTAATGGTTTAGAACTATGTTATCAGTTAGGAATTCCGTGGGTGTTGGAGGAGTCAAGAATGGGCTATTTTCTACAAACAGAAAAGTGTACCACCTCACAGATATATTTTCGACAAGTTCAAACCAATGGAACCAAGTGAATGCATAACCACTAAACATGCCATTATTTATAATAATATTCAATTTTCACGTTCCATTTTGTGCTATTTTAAGAGGCAGAATTGATTCTTCCAGAGATTACATTGCCGTGAGGATGGAGTGTACAGTATGTGGAATGATAACTTGACATTTTACTTTATATGGTAGAATTTATAGCACCCAAAGAAAAAATAGTGCAAACTCCCATTGCCACGTTGTGCTTTGGTTTCAGATCTAGACTGACGGTCTTGTGAAAACAGGGTGTATGGGGCAGCCATACATTTACCACCGTTTTGTACAGCTTTTGATTTTTTCCATTGATTCATGTAAAATAATTTATAAAGGAAGCAAAATATAATAATGATCCTTACATTTGATATGACACTTATCATGTCTTCTAGACCTCAAGTGCTTCACAGCATACACTGTAAAGTGAATTGACTATATTTTGTGGGCCTAACGCGACATCCAATTGCGCACAGCAGTGTCCCACGAGCAGTTGTGGATTGAGTGATCACAATTCTTTTTCGGAAGGAATTAATACTATAATAATCCTTGCATTTGGTACATTGCGTCTTATCATGTCTTTGAGACGTCTCACAGCGCTTCACAAAAATGCAGCAGCCAATTATGCACCGTCAGTGTCCCACATACAGTCGTGGTTTGACTCCAATCGACTTACCAACTGGATTCCTACTTACTGCAAGGTAAACAGAGGTGTGTAGAGTAAGGAAACTTGCCCAACATTTCTATATTGCTTGGGAATCGAATTCAGGTCCTCTCGCTTGCGAGTGCTCTAACCACTGGGCTACAGGATTCCAAAGATACTTAGAACAGATAGGCCACTGAACAAAAGTATGCAAAGCACTCTCACAAGAACACAAGCTGCATTAGAAATATCTGGCAGATCTGATCCCAATCTATAAAATAAGTGCTGCTGAGGGATGCAAGATGATATTGGAGAGCTTTTAGCTGCCATGGAAACATTTGAAAAGTACATGTGCCTGGCGGGAACTGAAGGGTAATTTTCATCTGCTTTTTCATGGATTGTTATCCACATTTATTTTAACGTCTTTGCCAAAATTGTATGTTTCAGCCACAAATGGCCAATTATTAGTGGTATACTGCATGGATTATATAAGACCTTACATGAAGTGTAAGGTCCTTACGTATTCAGTAGTCAGCCAGTTCTGTGGCTCAGTGATTAGGGCACGCAACTTGCGAGAGAGAGAGAGAGACCTGGGTTCGATTCCCGGCAGGCAGGGCAAAATGTTGGGCAAGTTTGCTTACGCCTCATGCCTCTGTATATCCAGCAGTAAGTAGGAACCTGGTTGTTAGTCAATTGGTGGATTTCTCTTCCGCTAGTAATAATTGCTTAAAAACATAATACTGTACTGTAAATTGGTCAAATTATTTTGTGCAAAGAACAGTACATTCATTTTAAATTGAATGCTGCATTATTTTGGAATGATCAAAAAAAACTACAAATGCAGAAATCTGAGAATGCACACAGAGCATCTGAAATAGGCAGACATGTACAATGCTTGCTTTAGATGTGATATTCCATCAGCCTTCTGCTTATATCTGGAATGTTAACTTGCATTTGCCTCGTTTTTGGAAGTTACTCAACTACAACATCTGGTCATAAAAGTCCATAAATCAGATAACAAATACCTCGCTTAAAAACACACAGGAACATTTTAAAGCAACCAGTTATGTACCTTTGTGTTTTTCTGCATTCCTACTAATGAACGATATGAAGTTTTAACACTAAATGTTTTACATTTTGATGTTTACTTTGAAAGAGACTTTTCGATAACATGCAATCTCTTTCAAATGCTAATCTGTCTCAATGTATGCCCAGCATTTTCTACATTGCATAAGTCTTAGCCCAATTGGTCTGTTGTGTATAATTAATGAATATTTCATCTACATTTTCTACATCCGGACAAACATTGTTTTACTAAATTTCTTAAATATGATGTGAAGAATAGGTCTTGGGTTAAAATAATGAAGCAAAATACTGTAAATGGTATCTAATTAATTGATTCAAACCACATTAAAAGCAGAATGAACGAGGCATAGAGTAGTAAGGTCTTAACCTTATTTACCCTTTTCGTTTTACAGCTCATTTTTTGTTGCTGTTTGTCTGAGGAGTGTCTAAGGGAATTAATATTTTTTTTACATTCAGTCCATTGCTGATCAGATTGTAATTTGGGAATGCAAAGAAAGTGCCCTCTATATATGATCCCAACAGTGTGCTGGAATGGAAATCTGTGGATGTGTTGCAAACAAGAAATTGCTGTGTAAGATCTTCAATGCTTCTATAAGAATACTGGAAGCAATTTCAAATTGCTCAAGCAACCATTTTTGAACTGATCAAATCTACACTTACCTCAGTGGTGCACTGCAAGTCTACGTCTTGACAAAGCCATCTCCTGGCATTTTCGGCAACTTCATGATTGCAAACTGTATTTATATAGATATATACTGTACTGTATATATTTGCAGCAGCATTTCAGTACTACTTTCAAATTGAATTGACACGAATTACTGTAAATAGTCTTTCTTGCCTCAAATTCATACCTTGAAAACTTAAGGAGGTTAACATTGTAAAAATCTCGGCACTTTAAAAAAAAATTGTATACACCTGTACCTTACAGGGTCTTTGGAAATCTCCTTTTAAAATTAAGATTACAGCAATAGATATAGGATTTCTCGGGCTAGTTTAGCAGAAACTTCAGGTAGAATTATTCCTCTTATTAGCCACTATTATTGTTTGTCTAAGTATCTTATTTCTAATTTTGAAATGATTGCTCAGGAAGGTAAAGAATATGCACTGTGAAATCAACTTTCTCCAGCTGTTTCCTATTACTGTAATTTTGACATAGTGTGTTATTAGCTGCTGTGGGATACTGGACAACTGTTTTTGTTTGCTTACATATTATCAACATAAACTTGATTCCAAGGAAGGATCCTTACCCCTAAATATTTGTCCTGTATAAATAAATCTAAATACCAAAGCATTGTTATTCTGTGGCAAGCTTTGAACTGTATTTTACATGACGGCATCTCTCTGCTGCAGTTTCTAGTCTTTAGTTGGGAGTGTGCTTTTATTGTTGAAATCAGAATTGTTGATCCAAGTGTGCACATGGACTGGTGGCATGGATTTCAGTGCATGATATACATGTATTCTGCTTCTCTGTTGCCTCTGTGAGGTTCATTGATGTGCAGAAGATCCATATGGACCAAGAAAGTCTTACGTTTGATAGCCTGTCTGCGTTGAGTTAACTGAACTTAAGTGGGGGAGGCATTAGGGGTGCAACGAATGGTTATAATATCCCGCCTAAGGGAGAGTTTAAATCGGCCAGGCTTTCCAAATCCTGATTGCTATCAGGGAATGACTGCTGGAGGAATGTGTGTTAAAGGCAGGAAAGAACAGAGATGTGTCCAGCGTGCAATCTGCACAACAGATTAGGCTCCCACAAGTACAACAACAAACTTACATTTGTATAGCGCCTTTCACATCGGGAGGACGTCCCAATGCGATGGTATGTTGTGTTAATGTGTAATTGGCCACTTGGGGAGTCCTGTATCTCAGTGGTTAGAGCACTCGCCTTAACAAGCGAGAGACCTGGGTTCAATTCGTCATGGAGAAACCTTACCTTTCCTTACTCCATATGTCTGATAATAATCCCTCAAACAATAATAAATTGGTCATTTCAATCCACAACTGTTTACGGGACGCTGCTGCGTTTCGCCCACAAATATACAGTCAATTCACTTACAGTGTATTCTGTGAATCGCTTTGAGATGTCTAGAAGACGTGAAAAGTGCTATATCAAATGCAAGAGTTATTATTATTATTATTTCACAATGTTTTGGAGAGTAACTTGCGAACCCATAGAATTTTGGAAAGAAAGTATACGGGACTACTTTCCCTTAGAAGGGGGAAATTGATGAGAGGAAACTAAATTAATGTACAATTCTAATATAACTGACACAAAATGTAAGTTTTTTTTTAACTGCGTACAGAATCAATCCACATCACGGTGTCTGAAATTCCCCAGTTTAGAGGTTGTTTAATGAACTCTCGTTAGTGACAATGAACATGGATGAGCACTCAACATAATTATATAGGAGTTGTGAAAATGAGGTTAACCTGAAAAAAAATGACGGCAAGAAATCAAGAGGAATTTGTAATGATGTATATTTCATGTGTTTATATCTTAACAGTTGTTTGTGGTAACAATGACTAACTCAGTGGTAGAGTGTGAAACTATCGCGTTTCACAGATTGTAATTTTACAAAGCGTTAACCTGTGGAAAGCTATGGGTTCATTGCACTAAAAATAAGTTGCATATCACTTCCAATACAAAATTATGTTTATATAGCGCCTTCATATCAGGAGGGGGTGAAGGGAATGTGGGATGAAATTCCAAAGGGTGAATGGAGGCAGAGAGGCTGAAGGCCCAACCGTCGATGATGGGGCTGGCCGGGCAGAGGACGTGGAGCAAGTCGGTATAATTAAGTGTAATTAAACAATTACACTTAATTATACCGACTGTAATTAAGTGAAATTAAACAGTATCATTCTTTAATTAAGCTTTCCCAAATCTGCTCGCTATTAAATAAGGGGCCTCCAGGTCCTTTAAGCAGTGCGGTGAACAGCAATGTGGACGAGCCCTGGTGTTAAAGGAATAAACTATGATGGATGAGCAGTGATTAGGAAAATTACGAGAGTGCTTATAGAAATATATAATGTTTTTAATAGGATTCAGGAAGTCAATTCAGTATACTTTTGCTGCACTGAAACCGTAGAAAAAGAGACACATGGTTGATACTATACAGATTTGCCTTTTGTCCTGACTTTTGTTAACAAGTCTGTTCATGAAAATGGACAGCAGTTATATGTTGTGAAGCTGCTGTTGTCACAGCTACACTGAGAATAATTGGAAGGTGGACATTGGCTGATTCCGAAGCGCCTGCGAGCAGCACCCACCACGTGCATGCTGTTAGCTGTGTGCATGGCTGTCTATCAATGTGGCCATTCTATCAATAGTTTACAGGTTTTTCCATTGCTACACCAATTAATGTCATAAAAACCTGAGACTTATTGCTGCCTTAAGAACTCTCGTTGCATGGCGCCTTCACAACTGCACAATGTGACAAGCGGTGTTTCATGATGATCTATCAGATAATAAGCAAAATGGGCCTTCTTCCTCCATTCTTGCTAATGGTTGTGAGTAGCAGGAGTACTGACAGTAATGACGGTACGCATTTCAATTTCGCCACTTCCTATCACTGCGTTCCGTATTCCTGGAATATGCGCCTAAGGTACGAAATAACATTGTGTTTCATTTATTAATAGATTTATTGAAGATTAAATACAGGCACGGAAAGGGCAGTAACTAGCATTCTTATTTATTCCAACGCCTGCAAAGAGTGTCCCGTCTTGTCACATGTTTTGTTTTAAATTCGCTTATTTGCGAAGGATGCTTCAGTGTTCTGATTGCATACTTCTGTCGATGTGTTCAATTAGCGTCCTTTACAGAAACCAGGAAGGAGGAAATGCCACGCATTCCATCGTAATGTATTTGTTTAAGGTCCTTCCTGGCTTGGAAAAGAGGGAATGTCATGCAATCATATTTGATATATTTATTCAGAGACTGATGGAGTCTGGTAATCAAGGGAGTCATGCACTCCTTTGATGGGACCGTACAGAGTCCAGTTCAAAGCAAACATGTGTTCTAGTTTTGCCAGTTAGCTAGCTAGATGGGTGGTATATTGTTATGTTACTGCCTTCGGCTCGTGATCCACTTAGATTAAGGCACATTCAGTTACGGTTGCGGTCACGTCAATTAGGGTGAAGAGTGTCAAAACTAAATTATTGAGTCAATTTATCTGCTTTCATGAAATGATTGCTGATTTTACCTTGTTCACGCTTCCCTACAGCGCAGACCCTCAAGCGCTTTGGTAATCGAGGATTTGAAACAGCGCCTTATCGCATCTTCGAAACGTCTCAAAGCGCTTCACTCAATATACTGTCAAGTGAATGTTTTGCCTGGCCCGGAAATCAAACCCAGGTCCTCTCGTTCGTGAGGAGAGTGCTCCAACCAAATTAGCTTCAGGACTCCAGCTTAGTGATTTGAGCCCTTGCCTCGTGAGTGAATGCCCTAACTAGCAGTAACAAGGTACTGTTAACACTTATGCCTGACCTCTATTAATTCAGAGCTCTCAGCCTTGCTCTTAGTGTTGGATGTTGCACAAATGCGAAAGAATGTTAGGCTGATGACAGGTACTATATTCATAGAACACAGTTCAACCTCCGTGTACAAATCTCTCTCCCATCTTGTTACATCTACTCAGTTCTCCCTGACCTGCTTGTATGCGTTTAATTTCCTATTGCCCTTCTAATTTTTTATCTGCATTTAAAGGAGACATTTTGCTAAAATATGATTCGATTCCGTGGGGCTGTTAAAGAACAATGACCTGTTTGCTACCAGACTTTTAAAAGCTAAAATGTTTTAATTCCTTTTTTTGAAATATAAAAGCAAAACAAAATGATAGCTGTCTCATTTGAATTTACTCAAATTACATTGAGAAAATGAGGAAAGCCATCTGTGGGAAGATATTCAACAATAACAACAATTTATAGAGCGCCTTTCACGTCGGGAGGACATCCCAAGGCGCTGGGAAAGTTAATCTGTACGGTATATTTTCGTTGCGTTGTGGAAATGATCTCTTTAACATTGTATTTGAGACATCTTTCCTCTCCGCACTGCCTTTCCGGATCGGAGAGCGCGCGTGGAGAAAACAAATCTCGATACGAGCAAGAAAGAACTGTAAATACTGTAACACAGTGAAATTAGGAACAGCTGCTTCAGTCCCAGGGGGTGATTTGCGTTGCACCTACATTAAGCCAGAGGAGTAAAAGTCTACGTTTAAATTGAAATCCCATAATCTCTGCCATGTGCTGAATTGAAACCGCACACTCCCTCACAACTCTTAATATCAAGTAGGTTTTGAATATAAATGGTTATGTACACCACTACTAAATACTATTTTCTGGCATTCACGAACGTCATGGAATCCAGAAACTATGCGATATCCTCTGCCAAGGATTTACACTTTGGTAATCCAAATGATTCATAGAAAGTAACTGCTTGGTAAATAGCTCCCAGAGAAAGGATAATATGATAACACAGAGGAAATTCAGAACTATTACAGATTCATTTTGAGCATCCACTCTTCTCTTGGCCTCTCATATGAAGCCAATGGTAAGTACTGTAAAAACACTTGTGTATTATGCAATACAATAAATTACAATATGACTTCTGGGTGCAGGTAAACTCCGCTTAACGTTGCTTCGGTCAACGTTTTTTCGTTATTACATTGCTGATACATAAGGGAACATATATCCATTTAACGTTGCGACGTTCGCTATTGCGACGTTCGCTATTACGCCGTTCACCAGCGGGTGGAAAGCGATAGGGCCTGCCCTTCAAGAGAGTGACGGGCAGGCTGTGAGTGAGCCAGGCTGGCATCGAGTGAGACCAACCAACTGGCAGCGAGTGAGACCGGCAGCAAGTGAGACCAGCTAGCCAGGAGCCAGTGAGACAGGCAGCAAGTGAGTGAGCCGGGCAAGCAGTCAAGGAGCGAGTATAATTTATTTTTAAAGAAACTTTTGACGAAAAATGTCCAAAAGAACCTAACTCCAGTTTATACATTAATACTTATGGGAAAAATGTGTTTGCTTAACGTCGTTTTGCTTAAAAAAGCGGTATATCAAAATGCAAGGATTATTATTAGAAAAACTAGTCAATACTTAAGCTATACTCTCCACTTGACTATTTTTCAGAATGCCCAGATGATCTGCTCTGTAACTCTACAATCCCAAGCCATTTCAAGCGTTACTCCCATTTTCTACTTGCTGAAAGTAGAGCTATGGGCCTGACTGCCTTCGAATCCACATTCGTCAATAGTTCATCGAAAGACATTATTTGGTCAGACCCACACCACAGCCAGCAATCCTCAAAAACCAATCCATCTATCCTCATTGAAGACAGCCCTGCCAGCAAACATCACAACGCCTTCCTGCTGCTAAAATCCCCTTCCACAAAACCCGTCAACAAAGCTCCTAGTAAGAAAATAGCTCCAAGGGCAACAAGGGGGAAAAAATCTTCCCCTGGAAAGGGTTTAAAGCAAGATGTGACACAGTCACAAACATCTCCGCGTTATGCAATATCGCATAGTAATTCAGCTCAACAATTGCCTGCTACTGTTTCACAATTGGCAACGAAAGAGGAGTTTGGAAGTAAAATGGGAAGATTTTTTGGTGACGGGAGAGACAATGATACAGTATTGACGGTGGACAGCTCAGATGGAGATTCTGATATGTCCTCTCTGCTAATTGCTGACTATAATCAGGACAGTATCTCATATTCACCAGTTTGCAGCGACGATGATATCAGTCCAGAGCAAGACTGTTGTTTCTCTTTGACAAAGAGAAGATTGTTTCATACTGACGCCGTTAATCAGGACTGCGAGAGTGAAGAAGACATGTTTTCTGACTTTGGAAGGCTTAACGAAAGCAAACAGGAAGCGTATTTTAAATACGCTGGACTTGATCTAACCCAAGATATGAATGTGGACGCTCGCAGTAGTGCGAGCAACAGTGATAGTTCTGATCAATTCAATGATAGTGTTAACATTACAACCAAGAGACAAAACAATCGAAAGCGTATTAAAACGCAGGTAAAACCTGTGGTTTCAGCTCAAACCCGCATCCCAAATGGTGGTGGAATACCTAAAAAGGAAGGTAAAGGGTTTGCACCTCGTTTATCTCAGATAGACTTGAATGAACCTGGACGTTTCAATTTGGAGTGTTCACTTCCCGTTAAAGGAAATGCCGGTAGTTCACTAAAGACTCGGCAAATCCAACAAGAAACAGGTGAATCTATCCAGTCTGCTCCAGGACTCCCATTAGAGAGACATGACCGGCCAAACAAACCCAAAGTGGATCATTATAGACTTCTGGCTGGAACTTCATCGAGAGTTAACAAGCAGCCCTTAGGTTTGTCTTCACCTGTGGCTGTTACTGACACCGCCTCACACAGTGGTGGATTGCAAAAGAACAGAACACAGGCTTTGGAAATGGCATCTCAGAACTTTATGGTAAGGAACATTATCAAAATCCCCCCAAAGCCTATTACGTGTAAGTCATTCAAACAGGTGGATATTGGCGTCTTCTTTGGATGTGAACCGAAAGTCAAGGCAGAGGGAGAGCTAGCAAAAGACACCACTCAGACAGCAAACAAAGAATTGATTCCCGAGATTTCTCTCAATGAGAAAAGGCCAAGGCAGAGGAAGAGGAAAGCAGGAGGTTCTGTGGGCGACGGAGCAGAAGACAGTCTAGGTCTTGAAAGTAATACTCTCCCAAAAGAACCAGGTACTGGTAGAGAATCCAGGAGGTCGAAACGATGGAAAGGTGAAGTGAGTTCAACTGCAAAGAATGAAAGTGTAACTGAACAAAATGAAGATGCCACTAAAAAGAATGAAAACGGGAATAAAAAGAAACAGTGCCCTTTTTACAAAAAAATTCCAGGTAAGTTGCTTACAGTATCAGTCACGGGAAGGGCGTACAACACCGCTCTACTCTTAAAAGAGCAAACGTCCGTCCTAATCCAAATGCTCTGTGGCATCGATCTGATGTAAACGGCGCTATATAAATAGCAATTCTATTGCAAATGGTTATTTGTCGCGCTTTAATTCTGCAAGATTCTATATTCATTGTTTTTTTTGGTCCCCTCAGGAACAAAGTTTACCGTGGATGCCTTCTGCTATGGAGTTATTGAGGGTTGTACGTCATATTTCCTCACCCACTTTCATTCAGATCATTACAGAGGGCTTACCAAGAAATTTCAATGTCCTATCTACTGCAGCAAGGTAACCACAGTCAACCAAACGGGCATCACGCCAAGGTAATGGAGCTCAGCGGCTCTATATCTTGGGGTGAAGGTAATACCATAAGTCCTCTTGAGGCCAATCGGGGACACAGCACAACTTTTCCTCCCATCTTGCGAGGAATTCCTTTCAGAACCGTGATGGGATATTTAGCGCTTCCAAGGCACTGCAAACGCAATGAACGGTGGGATTCCCATTTCACATTTAGCGTTCTGAAATCCTACAATCTTCTAGCTCCATTGTGGAGCTCCCACCTGTAGCTCAGTGGTTACTGCACTTGCTTTACAAGCATCCCCAAAAAGCATCCCACAATAATAAAATTGGTCGTTTTCAATCCACGACTGCTGTGTGCAATTGGCTGCCGCGTTTCGCCCACAAATATACTGAACAGTCAATTCACTTTACAGTATATTCTGTGAAGCGCTTTGAGACGTCAACAAGATGTGAAAAACGCTATATGAAATGCAAGGATTATTATTATTACTACTCAAAACACACCAAGTCCTGTAGCTGAGTGGTTAGAGCACTCACCTTGCAAGCAAGTGGACCTGGGTTTGATTATCAGATAGGGAAAATGTTAGCCAAGTTTCATTACTCCACATGCCTCTGTTTACCTTATAGTAAGTAGGAACCTGATTGTTAGCTGATTGACCGATTGCTTTTCCGGGGATAATAATACCTTTTATATTTAAAAAAATAATAATTTGATCACTCAATCCACAACTGTTAGTTTGGGACATTGCTGTGCGGAACTGACTGCTGGGTTTCGCCCACACAATATACAGTCAATTCACTTTAAAGTACATCTTGTGAAAATGCCTCAAAGACAGGATCAGGCTCTATATCAAATGCAGGGATTATTATTACCACACTGCAGGTGGTGGGGAAAGTATTGCAGCCTAGGCAGATGATATTTAATACAGATTATTTCTCCTCTCCCCTGTATTAAATTCAGATTACTGGCAATTTGGTGAGATATAAACTTCGAGTGGGGGACGAATACATTAAAACACTACCCATGAACACTGAATGTATTGTGGATGGTGTTAAGGTTGTGCTTCTGGAAGCAAATCAGTAAGTTTATTTATTCATTACATTTGGTACAATAATAATCTGCTTAATATTTGCTTTCATTGGCATCAATTAATTATTGATAATTCCTCACCACATTATTGGTGCGTGCATATATATATATATACTGTATATAATATTTTTTAAATGGTTTAATTTGAATAATGTGATTAATAAGTTGATTTTAATTGGCTATAAAAAAATTTTTATGTTGAATTACTTTTTGTTTAACTAGCCCTCCACAACCTTGACCCTCCCTACATCCGTGACCTCCTATCCCCTTACCAACCTGCCTGCCCGCCCCCTCCCTCCGCTCAGCGGGCTCTGGCCTGCTCCGTGTCCCCCAACCCACCCACCCGCCCCAACCATTGGCGGGCGAGCCTTCAGCCACTCTGCCTCCAACCTCTGGAACTCCATCCTGCAGTCCCTCCGCCTCGCTCACCCCCTCCCTGGCCTCCTTCAAGTCTCGCTTCAAGACTTTCCGCTTCAATGGTCCCATCTACAACTCCCCTCTCCCCCCACTGTCCCCCAGCTCGGGTCTGAAGCAGTGACTGCCCAGTTCCTTGGGACGTCCCCCTGACGTGAAAGGCTCTGTCTATACAAGTGTTATTTTGCGGTTGTCGTTCATTGCATGGTCATTTTAAAACCTGTTTGTTGTGTAGCTGCCCAGGTGCTGTGATGCTGTTGTTCCAGCTTGCCAGCGGCAAGCTCCTATTGCACAGCGGTGATTTCCGAGCCGATGCCTCTATGGAAAGCTACCCTCATCTCCTGGGTCAGAAAGTTCACACTCTATATTTGGATACCACGTAAGAAATGTTTTATCCTGCGATTTCGGAAGAGTGGTACATTAGTGTGATGTGGTGTACTTCTCTCAGAATTCTTGCAGCGGGCTGTGTTAAATCCGATCAACATATAAAATTGTAACTTCTTCCAAACAGCTCAATAGGTAGTTGGCGTTCTCAAACACAGGGACTTTTTAGAACCAGAAAGGTTTTGTCTTTTAGCTGGTGATAAGAAGGTTAGAACTTTATAACAATGTGTGTGCGCGCTTAACAACTTATTGTAACACCAGTAGATTTCACAGTCATAGGGTGGGTTATAGAAATATGCCACGGATTCCCTTGAGAATCAATCTATCATACATTCACAGCAGGAGCAAGATTTACTCTGATCAAAGTAGTATAAATTACTGCTGACAGTCGCATTACTTGGTCAGCCGTGTAATTTATATTTAAAGTACTGTGGTTTATTTATGTTTCATTTAAGAGACATTTTCTATGGATGAATCCCTCTTTTCCCACTCCCCCAAATTCTAATCTAAACATTGTAAACCAATCGTAATCTAAGAGCGCATGGAATTAATCTGTGCCTGAGCAAATCGTTTCTGTAACATCTGAAATGTATTTCAAAATGTATATAAATATTCTTGCAACCTTAACTAAACAGCAGTAAGTAGGAGCCTGTTTTAGTCGTATTGATTTTCCTGGTGGTAATAATACATTCGAAAAAAAGTTTTTTTTTTAAAAAACTGAACACTCAATCCACGACTATTTGTAGGACCCTGCTGTGCCCAATTGGCAGCTGCGTTTCACCCACAAACGATACAGTCAATTCACTTTACGGTATATTCTGTGAAGCGCTTTGAGATGTCTCGAAGACTGATAAAATGCAAGGATTATTATATGGTAATCTAAGTGTAAAATATTCAATCCAAACTTGCATCAAGTATAAAAAATTCCTGAGTGTGTACGCACTCAAACATTGTGTGAAATGCAGCAGTGACATATTCTTACTGGTTAAAGAAAAACTATGTGTTGCTGTTTTTCTGTTCGACAGGTACTGCAGTCCAGGGTACGATTTTCCATCTCAACAAGAAGCCATCCAGTTTGCTGCTAACGTTGCTTTTGAAGCTGTGACATTGACGCCAAGGACACTGATTGTCTGTGGCACCTATTCAATTGGAAAAGAGAAATTATTTTTAGGTAAAATCTAGTGTTTTTCTTTTTTTAAAAAAAAAGTTGAATTAACAACCTTGTATGTTTCTGGGCTAATGGGAATCAAGTAGCAAATGTGATTTCAAGACAAATTCTCCGTTTGAAATTGCTCCTGTGGTTGTAGGATGCCCTCCTGGTGTGAAAGGTGCTATAAAATATAATTTGTTGTTGTCATCCATCCAAGCGCTCACAGATATATGTCATTTCATTTAATTACTGCCACATTTATCTACATTTCAACCACACTTCAAAAGTGGAGCATTTTATATCATCGCTTGGCGCAATGTCAAAGGGAAGTATTTGTAACAGCCTACGGTGGGTTTTAGCCATTCCCAGTAACCCATTTGTATTATTTGATGTCACCGGCACACAGAGTTGGTGAAACTCAGCTCTGAGTCGGAGGCTTGTGTGATCAAGCCGTGTCGGACTTTTAACTGGTAGATGTAGAGGATTCCATGGCATTATTTGAAAAGTGAAGTGAGGTGGCATAAAACAACAATCCTCTAATTTATCCCCCCCCTCCCCAAACATTGTTTATGCAATTTATTTTTGATGGATGCAAACCACTTTGTATTATATAACCAGCTACAATATTGCAGAGAAAAAAAAATCTGAACGCTTTGAGATGCTTCAAATTAAGGTGCTTACATCAAATGCAAGCATTAATTATTTTGTTTTATTTGGAAGGCCCGAGCTGAAATAGTGGGATTTTATTGGGAATAACTGAATGAAACAGTGATGGCAGGCTTCTAACAATGTATTGCCTTTTATTTTGTTTAAAAAAAAGCTGTCGCCGAGGTTCTGGGTTTCAAGGTCTGTGTGTCCCAGGACAAACTAGGTATTCTGCAGTGTTTGGAATCCGAGAAGGTGAACAATACTCTGTCTGTAGACTGGGAAAGCTCACAATTTCATTTGCTACCGATGATGCAAATTAATTTTAAGGTGAGTTGCACTCAGCTTTAGTTGACGTGTGGAGTCCTGTAGCTCAATGGTCAGAGCCCTCGCCCAGCAAACGAGAGGACCTGGGTTCGATTCCCAGTCGGGGCAAAACATTCGCTATCTGCTTCTGTTTTATTATTACAAAATGGAATAACTGTTCCCTTGTCTGTTTTTTCTTGTCCTGCATTTAAAACCCTGCATTTAAAAGTCATCACTATTATAAAATTAAACATTTATATAAACACATTAGTATTAACAGCAATAATAATAATCCTTGTATTTGACATAGCGCCTTATCACGTCATCTAGACATCTCAAAGCGCTTCACAGAATGTACTGTAAAGTGAATTGACTGTATATTTAGCATCTTGTTTTGAGTACCTACTCGTCACGTGCTTTTCAGAGAAGGTCTCAATTGGAAATGACCAAAACGACGAGATTAAAAATAACCCGTTGCTCGTGATGCTAATGACTCCCGACTCGTGATGGAAGCTCGTTAAAGTTATTTGTACTTTCTCACATGAGAGAATCTTAAACGTTCCTCGTCTGTACGGGAAATCCGCTATATACTTCCTAAGTTTGTGATTTCCTGTGCTAACTGTTTGCAGCAACTAATTAAGATGATTCAACAAAGCCTCTAATTAAGTCAGTTGCTGTACACAAAATGCTATTGGAATTGAGTCCTTTAAAATTCCACAAATAATTCACCTGTAAGGCTAAAAAAAAAACCCCACAATAATAAAAATTGGTCATTTCAATCCACGACTGTTTGTGGGGACGCTGCTGTGCGCTATTGGCTGCTGCGTTTCACCCACAAATATACAGTCAATTCACTTTACAGTATATTCTGTGAAGCGCTTTGAGACATCGATAAGACGTGAAAAGCGCTATATCAAATGCAAGGGATTATTGGAGGGATTATTATTAGGCGTGTGTGGGGAGTAAGGAAACTTGCCCAAGGTTTCGCCCTGACCTGCCTGGATTCGAACACAGGTCTCACGCTTGTAAGGCGAGTGCTCTAACCACTGAGCTACAGGACTCAACAAATGTAAGGAGTGGACAAATTGGTAAAGTTTTAATAAGTCCTAGAGATAGGGAGGAGCCAGGTAATGGAGGGCTTTTAAAGTGAATTGAAGTTTGTTTGTATCATATGAAACTAAGTATTAATTTCCTAGCTCTAATGCAGTGTGGTTCGAGCAGTTTCCATCTGTAAGTATCTGCCGATTTTCTTTATTGTTCTGGGACATTTTCCACGGAGATTGGCTTTTAAAGAGCAGCTGTTTCTTAGGGAGAAGAGAGTGTGCTATAAATATTGTAGTAATAACCCTTTCTAAACTAATTGGTAGCAGACCTCGGTTGAGAGAGAAAATAATCTTATTTGCCGTGCGCAAATTGGGTGCCATGCTCACCTACAGAGTCACTTCACTTTACAACAAAAATCTTTGAAGGGGCTTTGAGACTTCAGAAGGAACTATATATCAAATGCAAGGATTATTTTTGGATGATATGGTTATTTTGTGTAGATGGCAATATCTGATGACTTACCATCAATGTACCAGTAATGCACTTAACATACTGATTTATGTATTTGACCTATACACAGAAAATAAATAACCTTTTTTTTAACAAAAAAAACCCACGTCTGTTTTGTGGGGGACGCTGCTGAGTTTCGCCCAGCGAATGTACAGTCAATTTGCTTTCCAGTATATTCTGTGAAGCGCTATGAGACATCTCGAAGACAGGATAAGGTGCTATATCAAACATCATTATTATTATTAGTATTACTACACTCAGATACAACAGCAGTTTGAGGAATTTGTAGCTGTTTACTTTTATCACAAGTTTTTTCTTTGCAAAGCAGCCACTGGTAATATTTTGCTTTTTAGGGTTTGCAAGCTCACTTAAGTAAGTTTCCGGGAAAGTATGAGAAGATTTTGGCGTTCAAGCCGACTGGGTGGACCTACAGCGGTCACAGTGCCGCACGCCTTGACATCAGGCCTCAGACACGAGGAAAGATCACCATATATGGTAGGTGACTGAATGTCGGCAGCCATTTACATTTACTTTTACCTTTTGCCTCTTTCCATTTCGGGGAGAGGAAGTAAAGAAAATCACCTCTAATAATAATCATAATAATAATAATGTTTGCATTTGATATCGCGTGTTTTTTTTTCCACATCTTATCGACGCCTCAAAGCGCTTCACACAGAATGCACTGTCAAGTGAATTTGACTGTACGTTTGTGGGCGAAAACGCGGCAGCCAATTGCGCGCAGCAGCGTCCCCCACAAACATTGAAAATGACCGATCACTTTTGAGACACGGTCTAGAAGACGTGAAATGCGCCGTATCAAATGCAAGGATTATTATTATTATTATCAGAGCAGTATTTAAAATTTCTAACCCATTGATGATCTGTTGCAGGTATCCCTTATAGTGAACATAGCAGCTATCTTGAGATGAAGAGATTTGTCCAGTGGCTGCAACCGGTTAAAATAATTCCTACCGTTAACAATGGAAACTGGGAAGAGCGAAACATGATGGAAAGAATATTCAGCAACTGGATGATCGAGGCGGCTGAGGGGAGGATTGCTTGCCCTGACTTGAGTCAGGCGTCGCTATAAAGGCGTACAGAAGCTTGAGCAAGTGAATCTCGCAGTAAGAAAGCTTTACGCTCTGTGCTGTGTTGATTTCATGCTTTTGAATGTATCCTAAAGGTTACAAATGAACTATATTCGGCTTTTTTTTTCTCTCTGAACACCGTTAGATGTGTGAGATGTAATTTATTTCTAAGAGCTTGGAAAATATATTTTATTGCAGAATGTTATACAGAGATAAAATATATCAACTCGATTGCACGAATTGAACTAACATTGTGCTTCCTGCTATTTTGTGTGAGAGGGAAAGAGATTTGCAACGCCTGGCATAAAATTTGCTTGGATTTTAAGTAACGTATTCTATTATATCTTGTGACTTGATGTTACAACGTTGTTGAATTTTTAAAAGAAGCGGGTTGTTCATGATTTAGATTATAATCTTATTCATAAATGCAGTCCTGGGTGGATCTATTTATAAAAATTGAATAAAATAAGTTTTGCACTTATCAATTGATTAAAAAAATAAAGATGAGAGAGAAGTTGCCATAATGCCTCGTCTGCCCTCTTTCCGTGCTGTAGAATTGCAAAACAGAGTTTATATAGAAATGGATTTGCTGACCTACAGCGAAGCCTCGCCGTGGGATCATCTTGAATTTCCTAAAACTATGAAACAATTATTCTGCGTTGCTGGTTAGGGCTTTGAGAAGATAATCCTTGCATTTTAGATAGCGCTTTTCACATCTCATCGACGTCTCAAAGCGCTTCACAGAATATACTTCACAGTAAAGTGAATTGACTGTATATTTTGTGGGTGAAATGCAGCAGCCAATTGTGCACAGCAGCGTCCCCCACACACAGCCGTGGATTGAAATGACCAATTTTTATTGTAGGTTATTTTTGGAGGGATTATTATCAGGTGTGTGTGTGTGTGTGTGTGTGGAGTAAAGAAACTTGCCCACGGTTTTGCTCTGAGCTGCCTGGATTCGAAACACAGTTTGTAAGGCGAGTGCTCTTAACCACTGAGCTACAGAAGCTGCCCTTTAGACCCAAGGTGGTCTCGGGAGAGAATTTGGGAGAGCGGGTTGAAGTGAGTTGACCTAACCCCCCGCCCCCCCCCCCCCCCCACTCTTATTTGGAGGTGTGATGCCTTCGCTCGCCTGCAACGAACAGAATGTGGAACCACATTAGACTTGAGAAACGAGGACATTTGCCTTAATTGATTTTGAATTGCCCTCAATTTGCGGAGCCAATAGTTTAAGCTCGATACCCGTGCAGCGCAACAAATGGTATCAGAATCCGTGTTTGTTTTAAGACTTCGCTGAATGCCTTTGGCAAGCCTTATGGAAGGCTTCATTGCACATTATACTCCTATTAATTCGTTCTAAAGCTTAAGCAAACACATAGTGCTGACCAGAGCTTCCTTGTCCAAGGTGATTTATTATTTTCTCTTTGACCATTTGGAGGATTATTTTGGCGCGGTGTGGGGCTGGGGTGGGTGGGGTGATGGGGGGGGGGGATGGAGAGAGAGAGAGAGAAGTGAAGTTGTATTTCATAAGCGCAGACGTTTATTGATGATTTAAAATAGCATGTAGTAAATGTTTCCTGTGGACTTCTGAATGCGAGAACCTTGTCGGACGCCCAGACACTTTCAATGACCCTCTTGTCTGTCTGTAGCTAGTGCTCTTTGGCTGCCAAGGCAAATAACTTACAAATTTGATGGATTGCTCTTGTGAAACAAACTATGTGGTCTCGTTCAAACATGAGTTTCCTGTGTCGTTGCCCTTCAGAAACGATCTGCCCTCACCGGCTGGCAGGACACCCTAACCCTTCCCCATGTTAATTGTCAATTAAAATTTAATACTCCAACTCCCCCTTTAGATACTTCAGCTCTGAGCTAAGAAATGGTCAGCCAGTCTTCTGTGCTGCCTACCCCATCAGCCTCCCCGTCACCCACCCACCCCACAGACACCTGCATGTTGCATATGACTGTATATTTGTGGGCGAAACGCAGCAGCCAATTGCGCACAGCAGCGTCCCCCACAAACAGTCGTGGATTGAAATGACCAATTTTTTATTATTGTGGTTTTTTGGGGGAGGGATTATTATTAGATGTGTGTGGAGTAAGGAAACTTGCCCAAGGTTTCGCCGCCCTGATCTGCTTGGATTTGAACATAGGTCTCACACTCATAAAGCGAGTGCTCTAACCACTGAGCTCCAGAAACTCCACCAATATATAAATGTATGCAAATGTACAGTCAATTCACTTCAAGCAAATTCTGTGAAGCCTAGAAAATGTGAAAAGCGCTATATCAAATGCAAGGATTATTATCATCGTTATTATTATTATTATTGTCTACTACTTTGGTGACTGACTGGGCTGGACTAAGGTTGGTGTAATTTGTATTGTCGTGGTGGTGGAGAAAACGTTTAATCGGGACAATCGCCATTAACCCTTTGGCGAGCAATCTTAACCACCTCCGTCCAGCGCCCAAATAGTTAGCGAGCGGCTGGAGTCCAAAGCCAGGAAAAGACAGCGCCCCCCCCCCCCTTCTAATGAGATAAGCTAGGTAGACTTCTTACCACCAATTCCTTTTATTTGCGATTAATCAGATAAACAAGGAATGGGTTTAAGTTGCCGTTTGGGTAATTAGGTTGGCTAATTTGCGGCTGACGCCATTTGTTCTGTGTCCCATCATTTTTTCTTGCTGCCGCTTCACTTCAAATAGATCCTAATTAACAGATGGCACGATTGATAGGGTTAGCATGTTTAGGCCATATTGTACAGCAAACACTGATATTTTTAAACCTTTTTCAAATTGAAAACTGTTGCATAAAGACCACTTAGAGAAGCGCACATTGTACGCGTCACAGACAACGAGTTCCCCAGGTTTCATAAGATGCTGTTTTATGACAGACCACCAATTTAATTACATTTTATTTTTCTCTCTCGCTCCTTAACTTTATCATTCAGCGAATAACCTTCATATTACCGTACTGTGTTACCGGGTTAAAAATAGTCATTTCATATCCAGTCATAATTGTAATAATAATAATAACCTTTACATTTCATTTAGCGGCTTTTCACGTCTTCTAGACGCCTCAGAGCGCTTCACGGAATATACTGTAAAGTGAATTGACTGTGTATATTGTGGGCGAAACGCGGCAGCCAATTGCGCACAGCAGCGTCCCCCACAAACAGTCGTGGATTGAAATGACCAATTTATTAACGTTTTTTGTTTGGAGGCGTTATTATTAGGCACGTGTGTGTCTGTGTGGAGTAAGGAAACTCGCCCAAGGTTTCACCCTGACCTGCCTGGATTCGAAACACAGGTCTCACGCTTGTAAGGCGAGCGCTCTAACCACTCATATAGATATGACATTTCCAAAAGAAAATGTTTATGTAGAAATTGTTGTCAAATTATTACTAGACTATCTGGCACCAGGATCTGCTTCTCTCTGCACGAGATAAGTAAAGTATAAATCTTTCTGATATGTGTGGTTTAAACATAAATTTTCTAAATTCACGTGCATTAAAATACGCATTCCACAAATGTTGGAAGCCTTGCTGATGCGTTTGCAGGGGATGTAACGCACCTGCAAATGACTTAGCCAGCGTGTGGAGTACATTAGAATTCAAGGCCAAGGATTAATCTTGCACGGAAGACTGATCCATAGCAAATTCCAATTGTTCTGAAGTTATCATTCCATAGTTTCCACAAGAACAAGACACAAAGTCATTTGGTTCAACATATCGCCATCTCTTTCCTCAGACTATCCTATCACAAACATCTAACCACCCATTTTCCTCCCTCAGGATAATATGTTATATCAATACTAGATTATTTTATACTCTGTACAGCACACAGTTTGGGACACAATATATCAAGCGACTGCCAAGATCTTAGAATATTCGTCTACTCGCAAGCCTCCACTCTCCAATCCTACCCTGAAAGCTCATTGCGAATGTTGGCCTAATTCTACGTGTGTGTGTATATATATAGTCAAGTCTT
The DNA here is from genome assembly GCA_035084275.1 of Hydrolagus colliei. NCBI lineage: Eukaryota > Metazoa > Chordata > Chondrichthyes > Chimaeriformes > Chimaeridae > Hydrolagus > Hydrolagus colliei. The sequence goes on from CM068748.1 coordinate 581,386, forward strand.
GCGTACATCTAGCCTCACTCAAGCCTCGGCATTTTAATGATTTGAATAATAGTAATAATCCTTGCATTCAATACAGCGCTTTTCACATCTTATTGATGTTACCAGGCTTCGCGACCGCATCACTCCCTCCCTCGCCCGTCTCCACTGGCCCCCCCGTCCCCCAGAGGATCCAATTCTAGATCCTCGTCCTCACTTTCAAGGCCATTCACGGCCTTGCCCCAGCCTGTCTCTCTGACCTGCTGTCTCCCTATGAGCCTCCCCCGTCCCCTCCGTTCAGCAGACTCAAGCCTGCTCCGCGTCCACCCCCCCTAACCCCCCCCCCAACCATCGGGGACCGGGCTCTCAGCCTCTCTGCCCCCACACTGTGGGACTCCATCCCGCAGCCCTCCCCCCCCCCCCCTCGCTTCCTCCCTTTCCTCCTTCAAGGCCGGTCTCAAGACCTTCCTCTTCGACCGCGCCTTCAGCCCCCCCACTAACTCTCCCCCCTCTCCTTCCCCCCAACCCCGACCCTCTTCCCCCCCCCCACCGCCCCTCCCCCCCAGTTCAGTGTGTGTGTGTGTGTGTGTGTGTGTGCGTGTGGAGTAAGGAAACTTGCCCAAGGTTTCGCCCTGAGCTGATCTGCCCGGATTCGAAACACAGTTCTCACTCTTGTAAAGGCGAGTGAGCGAGTGAGCGAGGGAGGGAGGGAGTGAGTGAGTGAGTGAGTGAGTGAGTGAGTGAGGGAGGGAGTGAGGGAGGGAGGGAGCGAGCGAGTGGCTCTAACCACTGAGCTACAGGAGCTTTACATGTTCAGGGACTCAGTTGGAAACTGAGCGATGATTACCTCAGTATTTTTCCAGAGGTTATTAGTTGGACTTGAGTCTCGGTACCAGGACTAGCAAACATTCTCTTTTACAAAGTGGATTCAGTCATGAATTCGAACAAAAGTGGCCGGGGGTGGGGGGGGGTCAGAATTTGACAGAAGGCCGGGGGTGGGGGTGGTGGGAATATTAGGGTAGAGAGAGTAGGAATGAGAACTCGCGCAAGGTTAATGTCGATTACGTTGTCAGTGTTCCAGACTAACAATGGGGACCAGATGGCTTTGATTGCGTGAGTCATAAAATAGTCAAAAGAGTCTCGTAACACAATAAAACACGTTGCTCCTTTATTCAGTAACGCTGTAATGATGATAACCGTACTTGCATTTTTTTAAAAATGTGCGCTACTGGCTGCCGCCTTTGCTCCCACCAAAAACACAGTCACCACACGTGACGAGTGGATTCCGCGAAGCTCTTCGAGACGCCTCAAAGACCCGACAAGGTGCGATATCAAATGATTGTTACAATCATCATAATAATAATCCTTTGCATTTGATATAGCGCCTTTTCACGTCTCTTCGCAGAATATATGTCAAGTGAATTGACTGTACATTTGTGGGAGAGCGAAACGCGGCAGCCAATTGCGCACGGCAGCGTCCCCCACGCACACAGCCGTGGATTGAAAATGTCCATTTTTTGACAGATTATTTTTAGGTGTGTGTGTGTGTGTGCATGTGCAGTAAGGAAACTTGACCAGGGTTTCGCACTGATGACCTGCCTGGATTCGAACACAGGTCTCACGCTTGTAAGGCCAGTGAGTGAGTGAGTGAGTGAGTGAGTGAGTGAGTGCTCTAACCACTGAGCTACAGTAGCTACAAGATTATTTATCTTTCCAAGACATTTCAAGGCACTTCACACGATATTACAGTACTGTGAAGTGGTGTGTAGTGACAGCGTATTTGCGGGCGAAACGCGGGAGCCGATTTACGCGCAGCATCGTCCCGCAAACACCCCTGAAGTGAATGAACCATCCTTCTCTTTATTATAACCGTCAGTATTATATCTATGTAGATATATGTATTATATCTAGGTCTATCTGTGTAGAAAGACCAGACCCTTTCCGATCGAGCGCTGGACACTAGTTACGATTGACTTCATGCAAAACTCAAATGAATCTTTTACGCAGGAATTCCGTGAACTGAACTGGTTGGTTTTACTGTATTTACGTAGCGAGCAATGCCCCCCCCCCCCCCCCCCAAGCAATGTACTGTATACTCAAAACAGGAATAAAAACGGCTTCGAGATAAGATAAGCGGATACAAGCCGAGAGCAAAGAAAACCAGCGAGACAAAAAATGCCCGTTTAACATTTTTTAGCTGTCCCAGAATGATCCTGGTCCTCACCTTTAACGCCCTCCAAGGCCTTGCCTCATTCTACCTCCACGACCTCCTAACCCCCTCCCTCCCTCTCCGCCAACCCATTGCAGCTGATAAGCAGCTTAAAATCGTTGACCATGTATGTCTGTTCGTGTGTAGCTCAATAATTGAAGGAAGCGGAGGAGTGTGTCTTGTTTGTCTCCCACTTGTCCTTCCCCCCCCACCCCCCCCCGGGCTCCAGTCAATCAAACATCTGAGATCTCAGTTCGCTTCCTCAGCATTTGGTCACGTTTTGTCAAAGAATTCCGATTTAGAGCGAGACAATTTGGTGCCGCATGAAAGCCACGGTCCATCGAGTTGGCTTTTCCGTCCACCCCTGGCAGTCAGTGGCTTGCCTGTCCCCAAACTATATTCTGTTGTCTATTCCCTCCAGATATTATTTTCTACAAGAGAAATCGATTACATTTTTTTTTCTCTCGGAAACACAACAACGTTTTCTTGCTTCCACCGACACTGTCTCGCCAGGAAACCTTGTTTCATTTGCATTCGAGTCAAATATTTACTGTATCGCTGTAATAATAATCATAATAATAATAATCCTTGTGTTTGATATAGCGCTTTTCACATCTTCTTGACTGCGTCTCAAAGCGCTTCGCAGAATATACTGTAAAGTCAATTGACTGTGTATTTGGGAGGGAGGGAGGGAGGGAGGGAGGGCTCTAACCACTGAGCTCAAGGGAAAGTCTTCAGGCGGGATTTGAAAGTGGGGAGGGAGGGAGGGAGGCTTTATTGAGTGCGGCATTATTATGATTACTTTTCTATTTAGTTATTTGGGGCGAATTCCTTGCGGTGAGTAATTCATCTTGTATCACCAGATATCACACGTCCAAATAAAGGAAGCAAATCCGACCTTCCTGATCTTAATGCTGCGTTACAGCTGATACAATCACTTGTTTACTAATTCTCGTTGGAGTTTGGGAATGCAAGCAAGATTAATACCAGTGTAATTGTTGTTCCTATATATAGTTTGCCCTAATTTGCTTGTTTTCCTCTCGGTGTGGAATTGCGGCTGGCCAGATTTTGACGAATCGCTTCGGTTTATCGTGAGCTACGAGTTTTATTCCCACGTTAAGCTCGGTCGTGTAACTGTGAATTTTAAGATGAGATAGCTTCGAGCCGCCTTCTTACAGTGAGAGAACCCGGGTTCGATTCCCACGAAATATGTGGGCACACTTTTTGTGAGTCGATTGGCGGATCCCTTTCCTGGTGGAATAATATAATCATGATAATAATAAAGATTGCATTTGCTTTAGCGCTTTTCACGTCTTCTAGACGTCACTTAGCGCTTCACAGCATAGACTGTAAAGTGAATTGACTGTGTGTATATTTGTGGGTGAAACGCGGCAGCCGATTGCGCACAGCAACGTCCCCCACACACAGTCGTGGATTGAAATGACCAATTTTTATTATTGTATTTTTTTTCAGAGGGATTATTATTAGGCGTGTGTGTGTGTGTGCGTGTGTGGAGTAAGGAAACTTGCCCAAGTTTCGCCCTGACCTGGCTGGATTCGAACACAGGTCTCACGCTTGTAAGGCGAGTGCTCTTAACCACTGAGCTACAGGTGTATCTATGCGTATATATACAGTGTATGTAGGGGCACACGTATATATATAGTGTGTATGATTATCGTCTCAGTTTGTATCTATGCCTGTGTCTCTCTGACACTGTTTCCCAAGTTAGATAATCCATTCTATTGAAAGCTGTAAGTCAATGTATGTACTCGAAAATGCTTGAGCTATAAAACTTTTCTGTTGAGAGAATTTGACCACAGTCGCTTTCATTTTCACAGCGATTAAGAAAATGTCAGCCGTAAAGCTATTGACGTGAGTCAGGAATAATGAGCCAGTCTCATTAAAGTGCTTGAAACCATTTGTCTCTCTGACCTCCATCACCCATTTACTCCCACTCCCCCATACACCACCCCCCCCCCCCTCTCCCCCCCCCCCCCCCCCCCCCCCCCCCCCACACACACACTTAACAGGAATAACCTGGCTTCCGCTAGCCAGAATCTGAAGTGGAGTCTAGAAAAAAGGACAACAAAATACTCTTTGGGAACAAAAAGATTATAAAATAATAATAATAATCATAATCCTTGCATTTGATATAGCGCTTTTCACGTCTTCTGGACGTCTCAAAGCGCGTCACAGAATAGACTGTAAAGTGAATTGACTGGATATTTGTGGGCGAAACGCGGCAGCCGATTGACGTGGGGCTGAATGGCCTAATCCTGCTCCTAATTCTTATGTTCTCGACACAGGTCGAAACGAGAGATCTTGCGTGTGGCTACAGCAGCGTATGTACGCAAAGCTGACAACTTAGTCCAGAAGGAAAAATTCCCTTCAATGTGATCGCACGCGACAAAGACCGAGTTGGGGAAAGTCAAACGGACAAATGATTCTTCGGTCGGCCTTGAGTTGGCAATCAGCTTCCCGCTCTCTGCGGTGGGTGGAGTGATTGAATCGCTAGAGAGAATATGAAAATCACTTCCTTCCCTCGTCCAGTTTTCCTCAGGGAGAAACTTTTGCCTCACTGGAGTCTGTGCAATTACTACTTCCAGTCGACGTTCCAACTCTCCGTGACCCAGAAATACTCGGTGTTCGACCTCAGCCGGGTTCACATTCAATAGACACTCACAGAAACCCGTCCACGTGGGCGAAAGACCACTCGAGCTTGGACTGAGAGTTCCAGCTATGTGGAGCTCTTTCCTTACTCCCCACACACAGTCTGTTTGTGTGGGTGGGGGGGGGGGGGGGGGGGGGGAACGCTGCTGTGCGCAATTGCCTGCCGCGTTTCAGCCGCAAATATATATATCTATATACACATACAGTCAATTCACTTCGCAGTATATTCCGTGAAGGCGCTTTGAGACGTCGATAAGACGTGAAAAGCCGCTACATACCAAAATGCCAGGATTATTAATATTATTAATATTATTATTATGAATGATGATCCTGTGAAGCGTTTCTGAGACGTCTCGGCGACGAGATCAGGGGCCGTGGCGAACGCAAAGATGCTTATCTATCGCTGTTATGATAACGTCGCGAGCGAAAAGTGGCTGGAAAGGTATTATCAGAAATCACTATCATTTGAGTAAAACCAACAGCTCAAATCGTAACTCTTTCCTGCCAGCAGCTCTGGCCTCCAGCTCTGGCCGTCTCTCTTTAATAAAGGCCCTTTGGATTTGGCTCGAGTTTCCCGGGTATATTTTTCCAATGGTTTTTCTCGGAAGTGCTCAACACTTATTATTAAGCTGATGACTGGGTGGGCGGTGGGGGGGGGGGATGGAGGTGGGGAA
>CM068748.1:587114-663971 GCA_035084275.1 Hydrolagus colliei
TCAACAATATTTGAACAGAGAATTGGATAAGTATTTGAAGAGGACTAATACAAAAGAGTATGGGGAAAGAGCGAGGGAATTGGGACCAGAGTAGTTAGCTCTAGTGGGTTACTGGCATCAGCCGTGGCCTCGATGAGCCAAATGGCTTCCTTCTGTGCTGTGATTTCTATGATTCTTTTAATCCAACTTTGGCTATTGACCTACATAAAGGCCTCCAAAGGAGGGTGTAGCAACTTTAAAGCTTTCCTTTCCAATCAGCGCTCTCTCTCTCTCTCTCTCTCTCTCTCTCTGCCGCTGCAACGCGCATCCGTGTTGACCGGGTCCCGTTTGCAGATGAGCGCTGTATTGTTCACTTAACGTTCCTGTAGCTCAATGGTCAGAGCGCTCGGCTTACAAGCTTGGAGACCTGTGTTCGAATCCAGGCAGGTCAGGGTGAAACACACACCCCACACCCCCCCCCCCCCCCCCCCACACACACACACACACACACACGTCTGATAATAATCTGTCAGCCCATAAAACCCACAATAATAAAAATTGGTCGTTTTCAATCCACGGCTGCTTGTGAGGGACGCCGCTGTGCGCAATTGGCTGCCGCGTTTCGCCCACAGCTATACAGTCAATTCACTTCACAGTATAGTCTGTGAAGCGCTTTGAGACGTCGATTAAGATGTGAAAAGCGCTATATCAAATACAAGGATTATTTTTCATATTATTATTATTCTTAACGAGAAAAATGTTAGCCCCATCTTCACAGCGATCTGTAGGAATGCGTGGGTGTGTTGGTGGGGGGTGGGGAGAGGGTGGGCGGGAGTAATAGACTGTGGACGAAACTAGCCACTGGCTAACGCCTACCAAATTTTCACTCGCAGAAGTCCCCCGACTGTGAATTTAAATGTAGTGTTTCCAATTATTGTCTAGTTTGGTCATGTTGACGCGCGCCTCTGTTTCTTATCTGAAGCCCCATCGTGCTGGAGAGCAGTTCCAAGTGGATTCAAGCCCTGCTTTGTGACTTTGAACCCTGGGACTTTCTCAGGGTTTCCCAGTGTCCTGGCCAACGATTTCCCCCCCGAATAAAACAATAATAGTACAACCTATGATTCTATGATAACCGTACTAATAATAATCCTTGAATTTTGACATAGCGCTTTTCACATCTTACCGACGGTGGCTGCCGCATTTTCGCCCACAAATATACAGTCAATTCGCTTTACGGTATACTCTGTGAAGCGCTTTGAGATGCCCGGAAGCCGTGAAAAGCGCGATATCAACTGCACGGATTATTATTGACGTGAAAGAATGTCTCAAAGCCCTCGTCAGTGGGAGTGGTGGACACTGAGCACTGTGTGTGGGTGTGTGTGTGGGTGTGTGTGTGTGGGTGTGTGTGGGTGTGTGTGTGTGGGTGTGTGTGTATGTGGGGGTTGTTGGGTTGGAAAACCCAATACATAATCCATGCGTTTTGATATAGCGGCTTTTCACATCTAATCGATGTCTCAAAGCGCTTCACAGAAATATACCGTAAAGTGAATTAACTGTATGTTTGTGGGCGAAATGCGGCAGCCAATTGCGCGCAGCAGCGTCCCCCGCACACAGTCGTGGATTGAAATGACCAATTTATTACAGATTTTTTGGGGGAGGGAAACGGATTATTATTGGGTACATGCAGATAATGTAATGCTAATCTAGCACTCTTTGTCATTTCTGTTATTGTTGTTATCTTCTCCGTTCAGCACACTTCATCGTGTCGCGTACGAGTCTCGGCCGAGCAAATAAATGACCGTGAACTCATTTCCCCCAGAAACCCAAATGTTTTCGCAAACGGAGAGAGGGACGAGCTCCACCACTCCCAGTGCTATGTCACGCTCATCTGGAAATGGTCGGAACAGCAACGATTTTGAAGAGTGGATACGAGAGAGAGAGAGAGAGAGAGAGAGAGAATCAATGCGCTGAGGAATTTGTGTGAGGAAAACAGAATATCAGGGCCTTTCAATTAGTCCCACTGTCCCATAGGAGAAGCAGCTAATGAGATCTCGGGATCGAACGCACTGCGTTCAGTAAACTTAACCCTCCGGTAGACGTCAAAGCCTCTAAGGTATTGAAACACATTCAGTGGTGTCCCAATCACCAGTTGAAGGATCTGGGGAATTGGCAGTACAGGACACGGCATCGAGTAGAGAATGACATAGAATGATACGGCACAGAAATGCCGCACTGTTTGTGGAGCTCAGTGGTGAGAGCGCTCGCCTTACAAGCGAAGAGACCTGTGTTTCGAATCCAGCCAGGATCAGGGCAAAACCTTAGGCCAAGTTCCCTTACTCCACGCACACACACACACACACGCGCGCGCGCCTGATAATAATCCCTCGAGAAAAAAATAAATAAGTTGGTCTTTTCAATCCACGACTGCTCGTGGGACGCTGCTGTGCGCAATTCACAGAATATACTGTCAAGTGAATTGACTGTGTTTTTTTTTAGGTGTGGGCGAAACGCGGCAGCCAATGGCGCACAGTCGTATCCCCACAAACAGTCGTGGATTGAAATGACCAATTTTTTTATCATTGTGTTTTTTTTGGGGACAGATTATTTTGTGTGTGTGTGTGTGTGTGGAGTAAGGAAACTTGCCCAAGGTTTCGCCCTGACACTGCCTGGATTCGAACACAGGTCTCACGCTTGTAAGGCGAGCGCTCTAACCACTGAGCTACATTCGCAAAACTCTCCGAATGTCTCCGATCTGATAAACTTGCCTGTCTCAGCCACTCACGCGGTTTTACATTTACCCAAGCAGCTTAACCCTTAACCCACTACATATGGATTTCTATTGTGTATTCACATGATATTAAGCAGACGAGCAGTTCTCTGTTTATACTTGGGCTTTTCTGTGTTCATTCAGATGTTTAGAAGGCAGCGACCACAGATATTTAGGGGCTTGAAGCTGTTTCAATTAGTTTTTTTTTCACTTTTTACCAACCTCTCCCAAAGCTCGGATCAATTTACCATCCACCGACAATTAATCTTTTGCATTCCTATAGACATTATGGGAAAGACTGATGGCTGTGCGATTTCACTCAACCGTTCTCGGCTTGTATTTCTGGGTGTTGTGGCTGAGCTAAGCTAACATGATCTTTATATATTACACTTTGCTGTGTAAACACAGCAGAAATAGGACCTCGTAATATGTTTATTAAAATCCCGGGAACTATAATCTGCGAAGCAATTGAAACTCACGCAGGCTAAAACATTTTTAAAAAAATTCTGATTTGGATGTTAACGATTTTACCAGTGAAGAAAAAATTCTGAAACTGGCGACAAGTTTACATTTTTTAATTCAGGCGAGTAGGTTGATCCCCATTATCAGTCAGATTTGGAGCTTGTGTAGCTCGGTGGTTACAGCACTCAGTCACTCGCCTTACAAGCGTGAGACCGGTATTCGAATCCAGGCAGGTCAGGGCCAAACCTTGGGCAAGTTTCCTTACTCCACAGACACGCGCCTAATAATAATCCGCTCCCCCCCACAAAACGCAATAAAAAATTGGTCATCTGTTTGTGGAGGTGGGGGGGGGGGACACGCTGTTGCGCGCAATTAATTGGCTGCCGCGTTTCGTCCACACATATACAGTCAATTCACTTTACGGTATATTCCCTGAAGCGCTTTGAGACGTCTAGAAGACGTGAAAAGCGCTATATCGAATGCGAGAATTATTATTTTATTATAGCATAGTGGTTAGAGCGCTTGCTTCGCAAAGTGAGAGGACCTGGGTTCAATTCCCGGTAGGGAAAAATTCTGGGCAGGTTTCCTTACCTGACCTGCGCCTGTGTTTACTCAACAGTAAGTAGGAATTTGGTTGTTCGTCGATTGCCTGATCACTAATCCTTTTGAAAAGTAAGTAAATAATTTAAAAAGTAATTATAATTTGGTCACTCAATCCACAGCAGTTTGTGGGACACTGCTGTGCACAATTGGCTTGTATCAAAGACATGATGGGGTGTTATTGTCAAATGCAAGTATTGATATTATTATTATAGTTTGTTTAATGTGGTTAATAAAGGTACGTGGGCACGAGCTCAGTGGAGGAAAAGTGAGCCTTATCTTACAGTGAGTGAGTGAGGGAGGGAGGGACACTGTACGGTGTAATGTATTAGCAAGGGAGGCAGGAAGAGTCAGTAATTCCAAAAGGAAATTAGTTAATTATTATGTCTAAAAAAAAATCAATTGGCGGGTCTGAGAGATATTATAGATGTTTGTTTCTCTTTGCCTTTGGTTGGTTTCACCTACAATGTACACAGTCGATTGACTTTACAAATTAACAGTATTGTGTGAAGCGCTTTGAGACGTCTCCAAACCTCTCCCCAAAACGATCATTTCAATCCACGACTGTGTGTGCGGGGGACGCTGCTGTGCGCAATCGGCTGCCGCGTTTCGCCCACAAATACACAGTCAATTCACTTTGCAGTATATTCTGTGAAGCGATTTGGGACGTCTGGAAGACGTGAAAAGCGCTGTGTCAAATGCAAGGATTATTATTATGATTTTGTTCCCATGAAATGCTTTGTGTCACATTCTGCTGTCTGGTCCTCAACAACAGTGCAATTAACCACTTACTGGAACTATTAAACTACTCTTTCTATCTTAACCTCCCCCCCCGCACCCCTCCCCTCCCCACCCCAAGCTATGTGTAGCATGCAGCAGAGCTTAGTAATTGGTGTTTAAGAAAGAAAAACATTCCTTGCCTCAGAGTAATTGAATATGTTTTGCATTTTAATATGGAATTTCCCCAGGTTCACAATGCCCGAGTTATTTTCCTTTGCGTTACATGTAATGCTTGAATATTTCCTCTTTTAAGCTGTTTTTAATACAAGCCTTGCAGTTAAAACAAACATATAGTCACAGTTCCTGTACTGGGTCTAGTGTCACAGCCTTTTGTTTGCACACACCCAGTCCAACTGAGTTCTGTGAGTTTACAATACGCCGGTGTTTCTTTACAATGAGGTCAATTCCGCCAAAAAAACGAAGCTAAAATAATAGTATGAACCCTTGCAACTTCACGTCAGGAGCACGTCTTTAAGATTCGTCACTGTATTTATTTAATCCGTGCATATTTGTGTTGTGATATATAATAAGAATCCTTGCAATTGACAGTATGTAGCGCTTTTCACGTCTTATCGACGCCTCAAAGCGCTTCGCAGAATATACTGTAAAGTGAATTGACTGTATATTTGTGGGCGAAACGCGGCAGCCAATTGCGCACAGACCCCCCCCCCCCCCCCCCAACACAGAGGTGGGTTGAAAATGAGCAATTTTATTATTGTTGTGTTTTTTTTTGGACTGATTATTATTAGGCGTGTGTGTGGGTGTGTGTGTGGAGTAAGGAAACTTGCCCAAGGTTTCGCCCTGACCTACCTGGTTTCGAACACAGGTCTCACGCTTCTAAGGCGAGCGCTCTAACCGCTGAGCTACACATAGCGCCTAAGCACATCTTCAAGACGTCTCAAAGCGCTTCACAGGATATACTGTAGAATGTAACGTAACGAGCAGTCGTAATATAACGCATGACCAATTTTACCTGGGGGACTGTTGGCTGGGACACCAGAACAACACTCCCCTCACTTTTTTCGGATCTCGAATGACCACCTGAACCAAAGTTAGTTCAACATCTCATCCGAAAGGACGGCACTTCCGACAATGAACCTTTCCTCCAGAACTGCTCCGCCATTGTCGGACTAGACTTTGTCGTGTGTCCACAGTCTGCTCGTAGAATGCTTTCAACCGAGCCAAGCGAGCCAAGCTGACATCAGATTATTGCAGGATCCCCCCCCCAAAAAAATATAATACATGTCGGTTGTTAATTTAATTACTATCTATATTCATATGAACCTACATCCAAATCTTGACCTTAAATTAATTCAGTACCAGGAATTTGAGTACCTTCATTGACATTTGACTTTCATGATTCCAAGGGATCTATTAACTTCAAAGGAACATCAGGAAAAAAGGAATAAGCCTTTAGCCCATCGAGACCTCGTATGCTATTAAGTCAACTTTTTAAAATTCCGTGTGTTCATCTTATCTTTTCTCCTTTAATATCCCGATTAACCAATTCTTATTCAGATAAAAATTGGCCATTCCCCTCGTTGTGCGGCATTGATGTGTGTAAACTAGATGCTGTGTTGGCCTACAAAATACGGTCACCACACATTTGCAGTAACTGGAGCGAAGCACTTTGAGCTGTGCGCAACGATGTGAATGAGTTGTGGAGTCCTGCAGCTCAGTGGTTAGAGCACTCGCCTTGCTAGTGAGAGACCTGGGGTTCGATTCCAGGGCAGGGCAGGTCAGGTCAAAACCTTGGGCAAGTTTCCTTACTCCACACACCTGATACAAACTTTGCACTGGGAAGGAGTTCTGTATATTTGTGGGCGAAACGCGGCAGCCAATTGCGCACAGCAGCGTCCCCCACAAACACTCGTGGATTGAAATGACCAATTTTCATTATTTTTTGGGGGGGTGGGGGTGAGGATGGATTATTATTAGGCTTGTGGAGTCAGGAAACTCAATGTCCATTGCACGCTCCCAGATCCCGTGTAATGCTGTCAACTATTTACATATTTCACATTTTTGGGTAATGCCAGAGTCTTTCCACCCACTGGGTGCAAAGTTCATTCAACTAAAGCTCTGAGATTCATTCTACCCCAGCCATAACTTGATAGCATTGGCTGCCAAACATAGTTTGAGGGGCAAGGACTCAATACAGTCAACGCAGGTATAATTCTAATGCCAGCGGAAAATCAGGCTGGTAACCACAATTTTTTAGGGATTAGTATTATTATTATTATGCGTGTGGAGTAAGGAAACTTGCCTAAGGTTTCGCCCTGCCTGGACTTGAACCCGGGTCTCTCACTTGGGTGGTGAGTGCTCTAACCACTGAGCTGCGGGACTCGACAGAACTCCACCAACGCACGGAAATATTCCTGCGTCCGCTTGGAGAGATTTCATCTCGTTGATCCAGTTCCGTAAACAGACAGAGTATTAGGTTGGCAAGAGCCGAGGCTTGGAGCTGAGAGCCAAGTCCAAGTCTACCAGTGTGTGCGCGCTCGTATGTTGCTGGAGTTTAACCAGCTAAGTCCACACAGCTTGCCACTGTCTCTACTGAGATCCCACCGCTTGTCCAGCTAGTTCATGGTTAAACTATGGTATGGCCCTACCCATTAGAGCTTCGGCTTATTAGTATCTCTCTCTCTCTCTCTCTCTCTCACACACACACACACACACACACACACACACACACAACGCTATAAGAACATAATAATAATAATCCTTGCATTTGAGATAGTGCTTTTCTCGTCTTCTAGATGTCTCAAAGCGCTTTGCAGAATGTACTCTAAATTGAATCGACTGTATATTTTTGTGGGCGAAACGCGGCAGCCAATTTGCGCACGCGAGCGTCCCACAAACAGTCGTGGATTGAAATGACCGATTTTATTATTGTGTTTTTTTAGGGGGAGGGATTATTATTATTCGGCGTGTGTGTGGAGTAAGGAAACTTGGCCCAAGGTTTCGCCCAGACCCGCCTGGATTCGAACACAGGTCTGTTTCACGCTCGCAAGGTGAGCGCTCTAACCACTGAGCTACAGGAGCTCCGTATTTCACACACGTCCGTAACAATCGGTTAATCCAACGTGTCTGCATTTAAGAGATGAGTCGAGCAGGCAAAGTTCAGGTAGTTTTAGCCTCGTTTGACCTCTCATACTCAAAGTCACCATTCACTATTGAAACAGCTGAGTTAATGTCACACAGTGCTGATAAACGATTTGACTCAGCTCAAAGGTTTCTATCCACTGTGTCCGGGCGCGTTTGGATCTCACGATTCAACGGCGGAATCTGAATTGGTCAAATAAATAAGGGTTAGTGCTGTCGAACAAAGTACTTCTCCCATAAAGTTTGAAACGATTAGATCGAATGGATCTCATAAATATGACCAGAAGCATTTGCTTAACCAAATAAAGACCTAATTCTCCCTTGAATTTGCTTGACACGGTCTGCCCTCCACTGTTTCCCTGGGCAGTGTGATCATGCCACATATTCACCACTCGCAGTGTAAAATAATGAACTGCCTGTTCACCTTCCTTGATCTGAACCTTGAGTCCATGTCCCTTGGTGGAGTTGCTTTGACCATCTTAAGCACATTGCCTCGCTGACTGATAGGTCATTTGATAGGTGTCACAAATCTGTGAGTTTGAGTGCAAAGGGTTACTCCAAGACTTCAGTTCGCTGGAGCCAAATAGTCTGGGACCCAATCATAAGCGGTCACGGCGCTTAACACCTCGTATGGCCAGAGTCCCAAAGCATCTCAAGGTCAAGTTGAAATACAATGGAAACCTGAGGTTTGTTTAAAAATGTGTCTTTTGACGAAGGGTTCAGGACATTCCTGAGCACAATGAACGGTTGAAGTTCAGGACAAAGTGTTTGGAGATCAAAGAGGGACTTTTAGGATGTGCCAGTCTGGCTCTGTTCAGTTGCAATCCTCTCGCCTCTCGAGTCGGAAGGTTGTGGGTTCAAGCCTTCCCATTTCCCCCCTCCCCACCCCCCCCTACAATGGGATTTTGAACTCACCGTCCAGTCTGATCATCCAGTGCTGTGTTGGGGTCGGTGTTGCATGGTTTGAAATGACAGTCTTTGGAGAAGATGTAAAATCGCGGTCCTGTCTCTCCGACCTCCTCTCTCCTCACAACAGTACCCATTGCCTTGGCCTCCTCTTTGTCCCCCCGAATCCTCCCTTCCACCATTCGGCGGCCGTGCCTTCAGCCACTGCGCCCCGAGACTCTGGAAACCCTCTTCCTCACTCCCTTCGCCTCGTCCCCTTTCTTCCTACTTTCAGGTCTCGGCTAAAGACCTTTTCTCTTCGACCACGCCTTTGGTCACCTTCTTCTCCCCCCCCCCACCCCCCCCCCCCACCCCCCCCCCCCCCCCCACCCCTGGCTCGGCCCTGGGAGTTTCTCCTGGTGTTCTGGCCAACGATCCCCCAAATAGAATTGGTCCTGGCTGTTTGTGGGACATTGGCTTTTGAGTTCACAACTAGGGATAGGCCAGTACACTTCACTGTACCAAACGAAAATGGCTTTGAGATGTCCCCACGATGTGACAAAGTTTCTCTATCAAAGGCAAGGATTATTATATTTAAGACAAGTTGAATACAGTACTATCTAATTTTTTTTAAGAAAGGATTCAAATTGCATCGCAAAAAATACAAAGAGTTAGCCTTTTGCAAGGCAGCTCTAACAGAAGAAAATAAAAATTGAATCATTTAGATACCGTAAGAATTCACTAATAGTAATGATAATAATAATAATAATGCTTGCATTTGATATAGCGCTTTTCACATCTTATCTACGTCTCAAAATGCTTCACAGAATAAATACTGTAAAGTGAAGTGACTGTGTATTTGTTGGAGAAACGCGGCAGCCAATTGCGCACAGCAGCGTCCCCCACAAACTGTCGTGGATTGAAATGACCAATTTTTATTATTGCAGGTTTTTTGGAGGGATTATTATTAGGCGTGCGTGTCTGTGTGTGTGTGTGTGTGGAGTAAGGAAACTTGCCCGAGGTTTTGCCCTGACCTGCCTGGATTCGAACACAGGTCTCACTCTCGTAAGGCGAGCGCTCCAACCACTGAGCTACAGGAGCTCCACTGACTGCTCTGTGAATTTTAGCAACTCGTTTGCGCCCAATGACATAGACATTCAACCCGGGTTTAACGCAAAGCGCACTCAAACTGTAATTGCGCTAAGATTTGCCACATGTCCAGAAGAAGCTAGATTGTCCACACGCGCGCGCACGCACACACACACACAGGAAAGGAAATTAATAAATGTATTAGTTTGACAGCCAGGATTCGACCACTTGTTGCGCGAGAATGTGCGCCTTTATTGTAGCTTAGATTTCCGCAGATGGCGACTGCGCTCGTGAAAAGCTCAAACAAAATAACTACCTATTAAACGCTGGTCTCCGAGGAGAAGCGTATGATTATACAGAAAACTGATGGCATCCTACATTTCCAGAGGCATACATTTTTGGCTTTTTGATGTTCTTTTACACTTCTTGTGTAGAGAACTAATTGCAGGAATAATCAATAAACCATTACTTTCTGTCAAACATCAGAATGAAAACCAAAGGCGGCTGTGAGGTGCACAAACTCTTCATTAGCTTTGCGCGAAGGTTGCGTCTGCTGGCAACCCCCCCCCCCCCCCCCCCGCCCCCCGCGTTTTGGACGCGGCATCTTGCCGAATCGTCGAGAAGTATCGAGGCGCTTCACGGGAGACGCAGCGAAGATACGTCGACCGTGTGTTTTGTGTCGGCGACTCCAATGGAGCGCTCCAGCGTTCGAGGCCACGGCCTTCGGGCGAGGCTTCAAATGACGGATGAGGCGAGTCCAATATCTGATGAGGAGTTTTGGGGTGACGGGTGCTAGAAGGCATTGCCTGTTTGCGTACGCAAGTTCATGCATCCGGGGTTAGGTGTCTACTTTATACGAAATTACATGTGTAATGCACCTTTCACATCAGGAGTGGACAGTCACGGATTTGGACCCCAGCAGGTGGCGGATGGAGGGTAGGGAGGGTAGAGGGCATGGGAGGGTGGAGGGCAGGGAGGGTGGAGGGCAGGGAGGGCGGAGGGCAGGGAGGGTAAGGGTAGGAAGGTGATCCAAAGGTGCGGTTGAAGAGGTGGGTCTTGAGATGTGCCTTGAAGGAGGCAAGGGATGGAGCGAGGTGAAGGGACTGTGGGATGGAGTTCCAAAGGGCGGTGGGAGGGGTGGAGGGGGTGGCAGAAAGGCTGAATGCTCGACTGCCAAGGTGGGCTGGGGTTGGGACATGGGAGTAGGCCGGAGCCTGCTGAGCGGAGGGAGCGGACAGGTTGTTATGGGGTCAGGAAGGAACAAGGTTGTGGAGGGAATTGAAGGCCAGAGTTAAGGACTTCGCACTCTGCGTTAATTGATACGCAGAGGCACATTGCAGACATCCACCTCAGTGGGGGAGAGAGCTGTGTGTCAGGCTGTTGGCAGGAGGATGGTGACAAGGCTCTCGTTCATGTTGAGTTGCACTGATCATCAGGAAGCTTGCAGCGTGTTTCCGGTAGAGGCTCAAACCTTTGCACCCGTTGCCTTCGCTCCACCGGGTCTGGCCTCCTCCTTGTCTCCCCGAATCCTCCGTTACACCATCGGTGGCCGTGCCCTTCAGCCACTAAGCCCCGAGGCTATGGAGCTCCCTTCTTCACTCCCTTTTCCTGGCAGGTCAGGGAGAAAGAAACCTTGGGCAAGTTTCCTTACTCCACACGCCTGACAATAATCGCTCAAGAAAAAAATTATTATTACTATTATTTGATTATTATTAACGCACACACATGCCGGTCGGGCATCGGATACTGTTAAGAATATCGATGGGTGAGCAAACGTAACGATAAATACAGTACAAATCCCTTGATTAGACAAATCAAGTATAAGCCACTCAATCTGTGAGCACAGATCAGGCAAGTGACACTGAAAAGACTCAGGGACATTCTTCAGCTGAGCAATGTTTAAAGGCTGTGGGAGAGAAAGGATTGCATTCTTTACATACTAGTTCCAACTGAGAAAAGAGGCTGTTGTTTTAATTCTCGAGATCTTCAGCAAGATGTCTCTGCTGTCTGGATGGACCCACTGTGTGACTTGAGGGACACTTCCCCGTGCCTTTTCTCAGTCCTGTCGCTCAGTGGTTAGAGCGCTCGCCTTACAAGCGTGAGAGGCCTGTGTTCGAAGCCAGGCAGGTCAGGTCGAAACCTTGGGGCAAGTTTCCTTACTCCACGCACACGCACACGCACACACATACTCAAGCCTAATAATAATCCAGCCAAAAAAAACCACAATCATAAAAATTAGTCATTTTCAACCCACGATTGTTTTTGGGGAGACGCTGCTGTGCGCAATTGACTGCTGCGTTTCACCCACAGATGCATACAGCAGCACCTGCTTTCCGGGAAGCTGTGGAGTACTTGCTGTGAAGCGCTTTGAGACGCCTCAAAGATGTGATTAGGCCCTGGATCAAATACAAGGATTATTATCATTATTCGGTGTCACATTGGTGTTTTCACCGTTAAAAACAAAACGTACAATTTTCGAACCTGTTATCCCCCCTTTTTCAGTCATCTGTTGGTCATTGTTACCTCGTCGGAGGTGGACCAGACAAATCCACGAGGTGTCTCTTTTGCCCCCATCCCTCCCTCCCCACCACCCCCCTCTCCCCACCTACTGCAACCAACCCACTCTTCAAGACCACTTCAGCGGTGTGCAAGGCGTTTCGTTCTCGCTCTGAGGCGAAACAATCGAGCCTCTAAACGGAGAGAGGCTCGACCACAAAAGAAAATAGCAGCGAGCGCACAGACCAAAAGAATATTTTCTGAAGTGGCTTTGCCTATAAAGCTGCACATTGTGGTTCAGTCGCACTAACACAACTCGTGATTACTGTGAATAGCTTTTTTTTTCTTTCTCTCTCTCTCTAGTTTACATTCTTTGGTCCATGTCATTTTGCACGTTTGACCTTGGTCTTGCATCACTTCGCGATAATGGTTAAAAATTGTTCTCTATATTCCACATAAACTACATACTTGTGTGGTTGAACCACTCTCAGCCCTTTCCTTCATCTCCATTCAGCGTTGATCTCTCGAACGCTGCCTCGGAAATCTTTCTTTGTGTTTTATTTCCTTTTAAATAGGGCAGAGAAGAGTTTAAGGTGAAAGAAGAAGGAGTACAGGCGAAAGACCAATTTTGAGTCCGGTAGCTCAGTGGGTTAGAGCACTCGCCTTACAAGCGAGAGACCCTATATCCAATGCAAGGATTAAGATAGAATAATATAATAATTTAATATATTTAATATAATATAATTAATAAGAAATTGCATAGTCTAGGCTGATGCTACAATGCAACGATGGCGAGTAATGCATTTTAGAGTTGCTATCCTTCCCATCAGCTGTTAAATTGGATTTTTCTTTGCTTTCTTCAAAAAGATGTAACTATAATAATATGTCAGTGTGTTTCATGGGATTTACTGTTTAAGTGTAGTGACTATGTGTTTTTCAGTTGAACGCGGCAGCCAATTTGTCCACCGCAAAGTCCCACAAACAACGCAACAAATGACCAATTTTACCTGGAGGATTTGGGGCCAGGAAACTGGGGGAGAAACTACTTCAGTTTAAAAATTGCAGAATTGTGGGAAAATTCTTCGCTCAGGTTGGTCTCACGTTTCTTCGTAAGAAAGATAGAAAAAAACAGTTTGCGAATGACGGCTGAATTTAAGATCTTTCCACGGTTTGTGCGTGATTTTAAACTGTGAGACAAATTATAATAATAATAATAATCCTTGCTTTTGATTTAGAGCCTTAGGATGTTGTTGCGAGATCTCAAAGCACTTCACAGAATATACTGTCCAATGAATTAATTGTGTACTTTTGTGGGAGGAACGCGGCAGCCAATTGAAACAGCAGTGCCCCCACGAGTAGTCGTGGATCGAGTGATCCCATTTAAAAAAAAAAAACCCTAACGCAAATTATAATTAAAAAAATTGTTTCGAAGGGATTATTACCACCCGGAATAAGGGATTCGGCGATCGATTAAAAACCGAGTTCCTGCTTGTAGCTACGCAATCAAAGACGCGTGGAGTGATGAAACTTGCCTAAACTGCCTCTCTGCCCCCACCCCCTCCCCACCCCCCACACTCTGGAACTCCATCCCTCCGCCCCTCCGCCTCGCCTCCTCCCTTTCCTCATTCAAGGCCGGCCTCAAGACCTTCCTCTTCGACCGCCCCTTCTGCTGCCCTCCTAACTCTCCCCCCGCTTTCCCTATCCTCCGTTCCCCCTGCCACTACCCCGACCCTTCCCCCCCTTGCTCGGGTCCCAACCTCACCGTTCAGCGCCTTGGGACGTCCTCCCGACGTGAAAGGCGCTCTATAAATGTAATTTTGTTGTTGTAAAATGGGGTTACAGCTGAGACTAGGTAGAAGTTTGGGGCCCCACAGTAAAAATGATGTGATCTGGCTTAGTGTCAAGAGCGTAGCTCTTTGGGTCGTTTTTTCTCTCCCCCACCCTCCCTGGCTCCCCCCCCACCCCTAACTTGGGTGCCAAGCCATGATTGCTGTGTGGCTTGGGGGCTCTCTCATGTGGTGAAAGGCTCTGTATCAACGTAAATCTGTATTGTGTTGCACTGTGAGCAGATTTGGATTTGCTCGGTTGTTTTTCTTTTGGCTCGGTTCCTACGTGGGAATAGGGTATAGGGTTTCCTCTGCAGAAGAAATCCTCAGGTGTGTCTTTCGGAGACAGACAGACAGACAGACAGACAGACAGACAGACAGACAGACAGACAGACAGACAGACAGACAGACAGACGGACACCCTTCAGATAGCAGTTTAGCACAATCACAAGCTGCGCATGTTGCCATCAATTATCTCCGCTAATGAATTCTAATCACGCCTTCGGTGCCTTGGCGACTGACAAACCTGTGACGTCTCTCTGCGTACACCCCGCGATGTCGATTGATTGACTCCACTTCCGTTCGGTTCCGACGTTCCCTAATTGAGGATAACAATCTGAATAATCCTCGCGTTTGCTCCGGCTGGCCGGAATAACATTGGGAAGGCCTCAAAGCGCTTCGCAGGTGACTTGCCGTCGAGCGCAGTGACTGTGCGTTGGCGGGGCAAACGCAGCGGGCGGTTCTGCGCTGTCAGGGACGTCGCGCCAAACAGGTAATTAACGATCGGCGTTTTCAAAGCGTGCTGAAACCGAACCCATGGTATGAATTTAAACTTCAATTTAAACACAGCAGCTCCCCTGGCTCAGCGGTTAGAGCACTTGTCTTGCAAGCTGGGGTGTGCAAGCTGGGGAGACCTGTGTTCGAATCCAGGCAGGTCAGGGCGAAACCTTGGGCAAGTTTCCTTACTCCACACACACACACACACACACACCTAATAATAATCCGTCCCAAAAAAACGCGTTTCGCCCACAAATATACACAGTCAATTCACTTTACAGTCTAGTCTGTGAAGCGCTTTGGGACGACGATAAGATGTGAAAAGCCGCGATATCAAATGCAAGGATTCCTCTTATTGTTTTTGAGCTTGGGACGTCCTCCTGACGCGAAAGGCGCTGTACAAGCGTAATTTTCTTGCCGTCGTTAAGCACTCTCGATGTGAAAATAACCCTGTAAATTTGACTGTTTCGTTCACGGCAGTTCTATTTCTCGCTGTCCCCAACTTGACACCTGCGTGTATCAAACGATTGGTAAATCCCTAAAGGGTTCTTGGGCCTGGGCTAGGGTGTAAATATTACAGTGTGACTCGATAGCACAAGATGAAACCGACTCGAGACTTGGTATTGGAACAAACCACATCAATCGGGAGATGTGGCACTCGGAAATCTCGTCTGGAAGTTCGGCAGCTCTTGTCAGTATCTATTATATTAAGCCTGAAACACATACACACACACATAAAAAAAAAAAAATCTACCAGTCGCCCTTTGTTCCACTCGTATCTCCGCAAAAGGAGGTCCACTTTTGATACGCGCCGAGGATTAGTTTTTCCGTACAAAGGCTTCTTTCGCGTTCAATCAAGGAAAGTGATGGGAGCAAATTGGCCCGGCTTTTAAGACGCACTCTGTCGGGCCCCCACATCAAATGTCGGCCAGAGTAAATGAACTGCTCTTGTGCAATTGATTTAATTGCTCGGAAAGCTAGCCGGAGCAGGCAGCCCTCGACCGAAAAGGCTCAGCGAGTTCAGCCGTGTGAGGGCACCATCCACGTAGACTGAGACCGCTCCCAGCTGTGTGATCGCTATTGAGCTAACCCGCCTCAGCTGGCTCGGGCTCGTAACACTCTTATTCTTCTCAGGCTCTATCGTCAGCGACTTACGAAACCAGCTTTGTTTCTGGGCGCTATCGATTAAGCCACTGGCTGTGAGATCTTCTTCCCATTCGACCTCCACCACCCACCCACCCACCCCACCAACCCCACACCCTTACACACACACTGTAAGGATTTCCTTGGAAGGGGGATGAAGTATGCGACCTGTATTTTATTGAAGAAGAATACTTGTGCACCTCTCTCAAAACCTCCTCTTTTTACTTGAAGGCCTGTAGCTAGGTGGTTAGAGCACTCACCTCACAGGTGGGAAGACCCAGGTTCGATTCCCGGGTGGAGTGAAACCTTAGGCAAGTTTCCACACTCTACACTCCACTGTTTACCCAACAGTAACTGGGAACCAGCTATTTATATGTTATTTATCTGGGGGTAATAAACCCTTCCAAAAAGATAATTAAAAAAATATATATATTTTGTCACACACACACACACACACACGCCTGACAATAATCCATCCCCTCCCCTCAAAAAAATTGGTCATTTCAATCCACGACTGTTTGTGGGAACGCTGCTGTGCGCAATTGGCTGCTGCGTTTCGCCCACAAAATATACAGTCGATTCACATGACAGTATATGCTGCGACGTCTAGAAAAGCACTATATCAAATGCCAGGATTATTATTATTATTATTATTATTTTTATTATTGTATAGTTTGTCTTGCAGTAAGGCTCCGGCTGGCTGGAGCGATACTGGGATCAGATGTTTTTGTCTCTGTTGGCTCGGGTCTGGGTAGCGTTCCTTTGCGAGAAACATCTGTGCGAAGCTGGAGAGATCGCTGGGACAGTTAATCAGGCGGAAAGCACCTGCTTTTTCTTGTAACCCTTGTCACCGTCGGTTTTAAAAAAACAACACAAGACACAACGAGCAGGAAAGGGGCCGATAGATGTACTGGTTTTCGCTTCCTCGCGTCACATAACATTTCAGCTGAGTAACCCTCGCCTCTTTAGGGTTGTAAACAAATGGCTGTGAGGACAGGACTTGGAATGGTTATTAGCATTGCTTTGACACTCGTACTGATGGATTGTGTTTATCGCAGACCAGTCCGACTCATTTGCAGGCTGATGGGATTACCGTAGACCTCGTAAAATATCGGAGCCAGTTAACCCGTGCGTATGAAACGTCCTACATTCCGACTTACAGCGGGGAGTGAAGGGGCTCACGCGCGCGCGTGTGTGTGTGTGTGTGTGTGTGTGTGTGAGTGCCCTCCACGAAGGTCCCTGTAGCTCAGCGGTTAGAGCACTCGCCTTGCAAGTGAGAGACCTGGGTTCGATTCCAGGTCACGTCAGGTCAGGGCGAAACTTGGGCAAGTTTCCTTACTCCACACACACACACACACACACACACGCCTAATAATAATCCATCCCCCCCAAAAAAAAACTCTAATAAATTGTTTGTTTCAACCCACGACTGTGTGTGGGTGTACGCCGCTGTGCGCAATCAGCTGCGCGTTTCGCCCACAAACACACAGTCAATTCACTTTACAGTATATTCCGTGAAGCGCTTTGAGACAACGGTCTGGAAGGCGTGAAAAGCCGCGATATCAAACGCCAGGATTATTTTCATCATCACTGTTCTTATTGTCGTTGTTATTATAGATGGACCTTCCGTATTTTTTTTGTCGGACTCGAGCGTTTCTTGCTGTTCTTCTGTTTCTCTTGACTGCGGGTTTGAGGATTGAATCTGCTAAACCTTCTGCCGTGCGTCTGCTGTACATTGAACGCTGCCCCTGAGTCAGGTCGATCTTCACAAAGCGCCTTTTGAAATCGGAACGGTGCCTGCCTGCCTGCTGACAAACCTTGCGGGCGATCGCACGCTTACTTCCAGACACTGGATAGAAACAGAACTTGCAGCACAGAAGGATGCCCAGTTCAGCCTATTCTGTCTGTTGCCATCACTATCTCTTGTAAATCCTATAAATCCCACTATCAAAGCTCGTTCCTTCGTGTAACGTCAGTGTGAACTCACTGTCACCTCTGAGTCAGAGAATTATAGGAGGGTTGGGGGTGGGGGAAGGTCAAAGCACACGTCGGGGCTTTGAGCTCATAGTCTGAGGCTGATATCCTAGTTTGTATCACTCCTCTGGTTCTGGCCACCTCCCTGTCTCCCCCAAATCCTCCGCTCCCACCATTGGCGGCCGTGTCATTCAGCCACTACGCCCCGAGGTTCTGGAACTAACTCCCCTCCCTCCCTCCCGTCCATCCTCCCTCCCTCCCTCCCTCCCTCCCTCCCTCCCTCCCTCCCTCCCTCCCTCCTCCCTCCCTCCCTCCCTCCCTCCCTCCTCCCTCCTCCCTCCCTCCCTCCTCCTCCCTTCGCCTCGCACCCCCTCTCTTCCTAGTTTCAGGTCTCGGCTAAAGACCTTTCTGTTCGACCGCACCCTTCGGTCACCTTTTTCCCCCTCTCTCTCCCTGGCTCGGGGCCCAGGATCCGTCTTCGTGAAGCGCTCTGAGACGCCGTCCAGCGTGGAGGGTGCTGTATAAATCAAAGTTGTTGTTGTTGCATCGCTGTGGGTAGGGGGGTGGGGGGGGGTGGGGGGGGGGCGGGGGTGGGAGTAAGGTGGGGGAGAGAGAGAGAGCACTAAATTGCCAGAGGTACTAGCCTACTGGAGAAGTTAAATCGAGGTCTTGTCTCCATGTTGAAGACCACAACAACAACAAAATCACATTTATAGAGCGTCTTTCGAGCGAGGGTGGGTTAATGCCGAACAGAGAAAGGCGTTTCACTTGTCCCGGCCACACAATCCTCCAGATAACAAATTGCTTGTTCACTTCGTGACCTCCGTGTGTGTGTGTGCGCGTGCGTGCGTGTGTGCGCGTGCGTGTGTGTGTGTGGGCGCGCGTGCGTCACGGCTGTGCGCAAATAGGCTGCCGCCCTACGCCAAAAATACCCGTTTACTACACTTTGCGCTAAACCCCCCGTGAAGCCATTTGCGATGCCCTGACCCGATAAGGCTCTATCTCAATCGGGAGGATTATTTATTTATCATTATTATCCCGTGTTGAGCCAAATATATTGTTGCCCAATCCACACTCTGATGGCTCCAAAGTCTACAATATTTGCTGTTTACATGATTTGATACGAAGAAACATCACAGCTGGATTTGCTTAAAAACCCCATGGGTGAATATCTCATATAAATCTATTTACTGAGCATTTTCAAATGACCAATTATTGCATTAAAACAAATGTATATCTATATCTATCTATATATAGATATATATTTAAAATCCCTTGCATTTGATATCTGAGATGTCGGAAAGTGCTGTATAAATGTAAGGATTATTATATTATTATTGTTAAATAATCATCATATTATAGTGCCTTTCAGAGAAGGTAGGATGCCTCAAAGTATTCCACAGGATTTACTGTAAAGTTTGCATCTTGTCGGGTAAAACTGATGGGCAATTTTGAAATGTTGGTGACAAGTGACAGCTTTTAAATACAATAATAATAATAATCCTGGCATTTGACATCGCGGCTTTTCACGTCTTCTAGACTGTGTCTCAAAGCGCTTCACAGACTATACAGTGAATCAAATTGACTGTATATTTGTGGGCGAAACACGGCAGCCCAATTGCGCACAGCAGCGTCCCCCCCCCCCCCCCCCCCACACACACACAGCCGTGGATTGAATGACCAAGTTTGTTTCCTGGGACGGATTATTACACTCAAACCGTCAATCATCTAATAAGCGGATTCCTACTGACTGCCGGGTGAACAGAGGCATGTGGAGTAAGGAAACTTGGTCAAGGTTTCGCTCCGATCTGCCCGGGAATCAAACCCAGGTCCTTTTGGCTAGTGAGGTGACAGTGCTCAAATCACTGAGCTCCAGGACTCCACATTTGAACGCGAGATTCATCAGGACGTACCAATACATTCAGACGTATTCTGGATTGTGTTTCCTTCTCCGTTGACTTCTCCTCCGCTCCCCCACCCCACCTCCCCCCTCTTTCCTGCCTCTCTCTGCGTCTCATCAAAGAGACAAAGCCATGACATTGTGTCGGTAGTCGAGAGCTGTGCATGTCCAAACTGACAGGTTACATCCCTTAATGAATTCAGTCATGAGACACCTAAAAACAGCCGCACACAACATCTTTGAACATGTGCAAAACCCCTGTTTGGAAGATTATATGCGCTGTTTATACGCATCCAATACAGTAAAGTCATTTGTACGCGCGTGCAAATACGTTTACACGTAAATAAATAACAGTAATAATCCTTGCGTTTTGATAGAGCGCCTTTATCGTGCCTTTGAGATGAAGACCGCGGCCACAGAATGACGTTTGTAGAATGCCTTTCACGTCAGGAGAGAGTTCCAAAGCGCTTTGCGGGAATGAAAGCGCTACACAAATGTAAGGATTATTATTATTATTTATTCTAGTGTACTGTCAAGCGAATCGACTGTACACTTGTGGGCCAAAACGCGGCAGCCGATTGCGCGCAGCAGCGTCCCCCACAAACAGTCGCGGATTTTATTATTGTCTTCTTTTTTCCGTTGAGTGATTAATATCAGGGTTGTCAAGTAAGGAAACTTGCCTATGGTTTTACCGAGGGTTTTGCCCTGCTGGGAATCGAACCTAGGTCTCTCGCTTGCTAGGCGAGAGCTCTAACCACTGAGCCTCAGGCTCCTCTACCCACCCTCCCCATCTCGCATTCAACCGTTCCAACTTTTTTCAATTTGTCCCTGTTGAATGTATGGTATGCAATGTATGATTAAACTCTCCCGCTTCTCCTTCCTTGTTTCCCACCCCACACGACCCACCTACCCCCTCTCCCCCCACCCCCCCCCTCCCCCCTCCAATCCCCGTTGCTTCTTGTGAGCAAGAGCTTTGAGATGTTCGTCTGATGTGTGAAAGGCTCGAGCTTCTTGTCGTTTCTGGTGTCCGTCATTGGCTGCCTCCGCAGTAGGGTTGACAGCAGTGAAGCACATCACATCACCCGCCTTGTTGGGCCGAATAAATAATTCATCAATGATCCTTTGCCTACTTACTGTCCACGATAATACCGTGGTAATAATCCTTGCATTTGATACAGCACTTTTCTGCAATGTCTTCTAGAATGTGTCTCAAAGTCCTTCACGTAATATATATATATATATATATATATACATACAGTTCTGCGAAGTGAATCTTACTGTGTGTGTTTGTGGGCGAAACACAAACTCAAACAGTCGTGGATTGAAATGGGTTTTTTGGAGGGATTATTATGTGTGTGTGTGTAGTTGTGTGTGTGTGTGTGTGCGTGTGTGTGTGTGTGTGTGCGTGTGTGTGTGCGTGCGTGTGTGTGTGCGTGCATGCGTGCGTGCGTGCGTGCGTGCGTGTGTGTGCGTGTGTGTGTGTGGAGAGCGAGGAAACTTGCCGAAGGTTTCGCCCTGACCTGCCTGGATTCGAAACACGGGTTTGTAAGGCGAGCGCTCTGACCACTGAGCTACAGGGACTCCATGATGTCGGAAAAGTCTCAAAGCGCTTCACGGATAACTGCCGTAGAGTGTAGTGACTTGCAGGGTGAACCTGCCACCAGCCAATTTGCACCACACCAATGTCCCACGAAGGAGTGACTTGATTTTATTCGCAAGATGGCAACAGTTAAACTTGTTGATAACAACAATTTACACGTACACGTACACAGCGCCTACAGTGGTTAGAGCCACTCACTCACTTGCCTTACAAGCGTCAGACCTGGGTTCGAATCCAGGCAGGTCAGGGCGAAACCTTGGGCACGTTTCCTTACTCCACACATAAACACACGCACACGCCTAATAATAATCAGACTAATCCGTCCCAAAACCAAAAAAACCCCATAATAATAAAAATTGGTCATTTTCAACCCATGGCTGTTTGTGTGGGGGACGCTGCTGCGCGCAATTGGCTGCCGCGTTTCGCCCACAAATATATATACAGTCAATTCAGTTTACAGTCTATTCTGTGAAGCGCTTTGAGACGTCGATAAGATGTGAAAGCCGCGATATCAAATGCAAGGATTATTATCATTATTATTATTATTATTTTCACTTTGGAATAACTCGAAGAGCTACATATACAGCTGACTAGGCTCTCCAGCCCCGGAGGAGGGGGGTGGGTGGTGTGGGGGTGGATGGAGGAAAAGAAACGTGAACAAAAGCACAGTCACAGAGAAAGGTCTTTCATACTTCCCCGTAATTACATTGCAACTTGATCCCAGAAAAGGCTACGCATTGAAATCTGACTGCCATACATTAACTGCCAGGAATGTCTGCAGTGTACGCCGTACATACACTCTGCGGCTTCTCATTCGCAGGGAAATGTATGTTCATCTAATGTTCCGGTGCAGTCAGGAATTTCGAGGTTAATCTTTCACGTCTTGAGTTCACATAGTGCCTTTGTCACCTGCCGCAGATGATGGGAATCCACTGAAAGAACAGAAAGCAGTCTCACACGCGTTCATTTCTCAGCTCGGCAGCATCACAATAAGAGTTATTACAGTCTTATTATATCAATGCGTAGACGATGTAGAGCTTTTCACGTCTTCTGGACGTCTCAAAGCGCTTCAACGCAATATACTGCACTGGAGAGCGAATTGACTGTATTTTTGTGGGCGAAACGCGGCAGCCAATTGCGCACAGCAGTGGGTTGAAAATGACCGATTTCTTATCGATGTTTTTTTCTTGAGGGATTATTATTAGGCGCGCGCGTGTGTGTGTGTGTGCGCGTGCGTGTGTGTGGAGTAAGTAAACTTGCCCAAGGTTTCGCCCTGACCCGCCGGGAATCGAACCCAGGTCTCTCGCTTGCGAGGCGAGCGCTCTAACCGCTGAGCTGCAGGAGTCCACAAAGAAACTGAGCTTGCTCGACTTAACTGAGTACACTCGGGGGAGGGCTGAGGGGGAAACACTAACCCCAACTGGGCTCCAGGGTGAAATGGTTGGCAATGGAAGATCAGAATCGGGTGGAGGCGGCTACATTTCCGGTTTCTGAGCCAGATGAAGTCTGTGGTTATTCCAGGGTCTCGCTGATAACAGCCGAGGCAGCCTGACTTATCGGCAAGGCTTTCTCAAGAGCAGGCCAGTTGTTTGGGGGGGAGTGGGAGGGAGGGACGTCTGGGTGATTTGGGGGGGGGGGGGAAACTGACTTTCTTCCAGAGGGTAGTGTGATAAATGTTAACGGAGCAATCGCTTGATGCAAGTTTTAAAAGGCGGCTTCATAAATAATAATAATAATCCTGGCATTCGATATCGCGGCTTTTCACGTCTTCCAGACCGTGTCTCAAAGCGCTTCACAGAGTGTACTGTAAAGTGAATTGACTGTACATTTGTGGGCGAAACGTGGCAGGCAATTGCGCACAGCAGCGTCCCCCACACACACAGTCGTGGGTTGAAAATGACCAATTTTGTTTTTGTGCTTTTTTGTTGGAAGGATTATTATTAGGTGTGTGTGCGCGTGTGTGTGTGTGGCATCTCCCTGACCTGCCTGGATTCGAACCCAGGTCTCTCGCTTGCGAGCCGAGTACTCCCAGCGCCTTGGAACGTCCTCCTGACGTGACAGGCACTAGACAAGTGTAATCTCGTTGTTGTGGTCGGTAGTACTCTAACCACTGAGCTCCAGGCCTCCCACAGAAAGGTTTAATAAATAGTCCAAGTACAGACATTTTGTCCCAAGCCAGCCATAGATTTGTCAGCAATGTATTAAGGCAAACAACAAATGTATAAATACATATATGTATTTTTTGGGGTGTGAGGGAGGGAGGGAGGGTAGGGTCTTTCTGTGGCCCATCTGAGTATTTAAATTGTGAAACCTGGAAGTGATGAGTTGACAATTGCTGGCATCTTTGGAGTAAATAAATTATGACTTGTTGGAGAGAGAGAGAGAGAGAGAGAGACGGAGGGAGGGAGGGAGGGGGAAAGGGAGGGAGGGAAAGAGGAGGAGGTGGGGGAGGGGGTTGGTGGGTGGGTGCGTGTGTGTGTGTGTGGTGGGGGGGGGGGGTTAGTGTATTCCACATTAATCCAAGGAGAAACTGGATGCAATGTGACGGATGGTTCCATCGAAGTTGTCATTTCCTGTGGTAATGGCTCTGAGCTGTCAGAACGCCACGGTAGTTTGAGTTTTCTCAAACCGCGAGATGAAGGAGAAGAATGGAAGAAGAAAAAAGAATTAAGGAGAGGTTGGATATTGCCATAGCCCCGCAGCGAATAGAGGCAGATCCTAATGATGGGAGCGAAGCGTTTCCCTGAAAGGAATTCTCCTTCTTGAAGGGGGTTTGGGGGGGGGGGGGGGGGGGGGCGAGCGAAAGATGTGTGTGACAGGTGACAGGGGACTTGAGTGGCAGCAACTTGCCTCGCCTTGGCGTTCGTTGAGCAAAACAAAAGTCTGACAGCAGTCAAGACACGGTTTTGCAACTGGTTGAAGGCCCCTGGAAACCACAGCCTGTACACTACCTTTGCAGAAGGGAGAGCGATGGACAGAAGCGCTTTGAAATAAGGAAGAGCGAACGCTGTCTTACCGGGCTGGAGTTTTGAAGTCGCTCAGCCGAGACTCTGTACTACTTTTCTTCCCCCCACCACCACCCCCGGCAAACGGGCCTACCGAACAGAAGGGAGCCTCAGAGTAATTCAGTCCTGTAATTCAGGACCCGCTCTCGTTACATTTCAAGCGGGTCACAAACATTTGTATTGGAAATACGCAGCTTTGAATTAAAAACTAGAGTTGATATTTAATGATAATTATTCTTGTTATTATCGTGCCCAGCGGCGTCCCCACAAACAGTCGCGGATCGAGTGAGGGAGTGACCAAATCATTTCTTTGGGGATATGTGTTGTTTTTGGAAGGCTTGAAGGGAAGTGGAAGTTACTCCACTTGACAGTATATTCCTGGGAAGCGCTTTGTGACGTCTCGAAGATGTGATAAGATGCTATTGTATATCACACGCAAGGATTATTGTGATTGCGTTTAGTCCAATTTAAAGCCATAGTATTTCCTCCCATCTGATCTCATCCAAACTGAACCAACTCCAAAAGGATTGATACAGTGGGGTGGATAGATGGAGGGAGGGAGGGAGGGAGGGAGGGAGGGAGGGAGGGAGGGAGGGAGGGAGGGAGGGAGGGAGGGAGGGAGGGAGGGAGGGAGGGAGGGAGGGAGGGAGGGAGGGAGGGAGGGAGGGAGGGAGGGAGGGAGGGAGGGAGGGAGGGAGGGAGGGAGGGAGGGAGGGAGGGAGGGAGGGAGGGAGGGAGGGAGGGAGATGGGTGGGTGGATGTTTTGGGGAAGATTTGTTAATTTGTTATTACCCAATTTTTTGTGACCTAAGTCTACATTAGCGGCATAAAAACAAACACATTTTTTTTTCTCACACACAAACCCAGAGGAGGTGGTTGATCTGTGATGGAATGAATATTGCATCTATTTGTGAGGCTTGAGGCAAATGTTCCGTGGCCTCTGACATGGATTTGACACAGACATGCATTCTCGTTTCAGTCAACAAATCGAAGCTCGCATGGCACAGTGTGGGGTGGATTTTCACTCACAATTCTCTGCTGGAAAAGCCATCTGCCAATCGACTAACAACTGGGCTCCTACTTACCGCTAGGTAACTAGAGGCACACGAATGTGAGTGTGTGTGTATATGTGTGTGTGTGTGTAGGGAAACTTGCCCAACGTTTCTTTGCCCTGCTCGAGAATCGAACCCGGGTACTTTCGCTTGCTTTTGTTGTTGTTGTTGTTGTTGTTGTTGTTGTTGTTGTTGTTGAGAACTCCAAACACTGAGCTACAGGGCTACACATCTACCCGGTAGTCACTCGGCAAGTTTCTTTACTCCAAACGCTTAACAATAATAATCCCTCCAAACAAAATCACAATAACAAAATTGGTCATTTCAATCCACGGCTGTGTGTGTGTGGGGGGGGGGACACTGCTGTGTGCAATTGGCTGCCGCGTTTCGCCCACAAATGTACAGTCAATTCACTTGACAGTATATTCTGTGAAGCGCTTTGAGACGTCCTTTCACCCAAAGGATATTGGAAATCTGGAATTCTCTCTCCCAAAAGGGAATTATTGTCAGCCGGGTGGAATAAGGAAAATCGCCCAGGGTTTCGCCCTGATCTTCCTGGAATTGAACCCAGTTTGCAAGTTTCGCTTGGAAGGCGAGCGCCCTAACCACCGAGCTACAAGGCTCCGCAAATCCAATTGAACTTCTGCGTTCGCCCACAGAGTACCCAGTCACTGCGTCTCGCAGAAAAATTCCGTGAAGCGCTCGAGGTCCTTTTCAAAAAGTGCTTTGAGATGCTATATATCATTCGGTTGGAATTATTGTTTTTTCGAACCCAAGCTGAGATTTCCAATGCATCCCACCTCCCTGCCCATGGAAATCCCAGAGAATCGGGCGCATTGTTAGAATGGTACACGCCCTCTCTCTCCATAGAGATGCATCCTGTTTTAGCTAATTCCAGAAAGTATTAGGTGCAGTTTGGCAAGAGCCGAGGCTTGTGGGCGTAGGGGAGAGTGTGTGTTGGGGTAACTGCTGGAGTCTAACCAGCTAAAACCACATACCTTGGCCGTTGATATCGCTGTCCGGCAAGCTATCCCGGCTATTTATTTATTATTTATCAGGAATTTCGGGCAGGATCTATCTCGACGTAAGTTGTTCTAATTGATTGTGAAAGTTCGAACCCTTGGTGATGTGTGGTTGCGTGTTCATTAGCTTCAGCGAAGTGTTGTGTATCAGGACCCACTCAAATTCACTTCCATCTGATCAGGCGAGCTCAATTTGTTCAGTTTTCATGATTCGGGGGTAAAAAAAAAGATTAAAAAGCTAAAGTTAAGATCTGTCGTGGAACAAAGTTCGTTGAATAATGTGCGTGGGTAATGAAGCAGAGAGACGTCGGAACCGCTGAGCAGGACAGAGGCACTTTCTTTAATCTTGTCAATTAACAGGTTTCAACAGTGAAAAAGCAACATGTTATTGAAGCATCTGTCTGGCGATCATAGCGAGAGGAAATGCTCATTTTTTTTGGTGCGGTTGCTGTATACACAACGGCATGTAAATTCTCGAGGAGGGATTTTAGTTAAGTTTAACTAAAACATCACCGCACTCGAGACCAAACTACTCGCGGTCCATATTATAGTCCGATATAGTGTGGTCACTCAATCCAGTTACTGCTGCGCGCAATCGACTGCCGGGTTTTGTCCCGCAGTACATAGACAACCAGACTTTACAGCGTATCCGATGAAGCGCTTTGGGACGTCTCAAAGATGTGATAAGGTTCTGGATCAAACGCACGTGTTATGACGTGATTAGACGCAATTTGTGATTCAAAAGAGTTTGAAGAAATACTGAGACACTAAGGTCTAGTCTACTTCAATGTTGTGTATTTCATTTGAAACCTTGGACTGTAGTTTCTGAGCAACCTGAAGTTTAAAGGAAGTTGATTTTTATATTTTTATTCTGGTTTTCGCGTATTTTTGATGCGATTGCGAATCAGATAAGTCTGGGGTAAGAATAAGATGTGCCTTCTTTAGATGTCTGCCACGTTTAGATGGTTGCCACGTTTCGCCCACAAATATATACAGTCAATTCACTTTACGGTATATTCTGTGAAGCGCTTTGAGACATCGATAAGATGTGAAAAGCGCTTTATCAAATGCCAGGATTTATTATTGTTATTACCGTATTATCATTCTATGATTCTATAATTCTACAGCGTGTGTATTTTCATAGTGATATAAAATGAACATTGCCAAACTCACGCAAAGTGTAGTGACTAGGGATTTTTTTTTATAGGCGGTCAATTTGGACACAGCATTGTCCCACAAACAGCCGTGATTCGAACCGGCAATTTTATGAATTGGTGAATAATACCTGTTTTGCCAACAAAATATACGGTCAATTCACTTTACAGTACATACCTGTGAAGCTCGTTGAGACGTCTCGCAGATGTGATGATAATAATTCTAATAATAATCCTTGCACTCGATATCGCGGCTCTTCACATCTTATCGACGTCTCAAAGCGCTTCACAGGATATACTGTAAGGTGAATTGACTGTATATTTTGTGGGCGAAACGCGGCAGCCAATTGGGCACAGCAGCGTCCCCCCCCACAAACAGTCGTGGAATGAAAATGACTCATTTTTATGACCGTGGCTGTTTTGTGACAAGGCGCTGTATCAAATGAGAGCATTATAATTAATACTATTTTTTATTTGGAGGATCGAGTGACCAAATTATTACGGTATTTAATTTTAATTCAAATTATTATTATTGTCCCTGGAAATCTGATCTGCCAATCGACAAACAGCCGGGTTCCTAATTACCGCGTGTTAAACGGGAGCGTGCGGAGTTGCGTAAAACTTGCCCGCACGTATCGTCCGGCCGGGAGTAGAACCCCAGGTCCTCTCGCCTGCGAAGCGAACGCTCTCATCGCTGAGCCACAAGACTCCAGTTAGGGTTCAGTTCAGATTCCATCCAGATCTTTTCGTTGCCTCAATGAATTCCTCATCCCGGATTGTTGATGCTGCCTTTTGCGGAGCGGTTGCATCAAAAGAACATGAAGTTTCCCAGCCAGCGCTGTAGAATTTGTCAAACACCGTAACAAATACACACATGTTTATGTTCTACTCCACATCTAAACTACGCTGTGTTAAGTATTCCGGCGGGATCAGACAGACAAATAATTAATATCTGATATGAATTATACAGTGAAATTGATGCTGTCATAATCAAAGATCAGTCTCCGAACTCGGAGAAATGTATTGGTTTGATCTGCTTGACGTGTCACTTTCGTTCCATTGAGCTCGTGAGTGAGCGAGGGCAAAATCACTAAGTTTGACTCGGGTGAAATGCTTTCCTTTGATTCCTTTTCAAAAATTAACGGAGATTAAATAAAGCTCGTTCAACGAGGGCCATTGAAGTCTTCCAGCGAGCCGGAGACGTGGTTACCCTTTCTCGCACCGAGAGAAACGGCCGACTTTTAAATTTTTTTTAAAAAAAAACATTTTGTTGTTTTTTGCCGGGAGGCTCCTGGGTCGAAACGGGGAATAAAATCTGCTGCTCACGGCAAGCCCGCAAGGCATGGGCTGGAAAATCATTGTCCTAACAGGCTCCGAGCAATTGTGGAAGAACACTGAAGAAGCATGGTGTGCAGGCTGAGAAAATCGACTCGTGTGATGTGTCTGTATTGTTCGCTGACAGCATTGAAGTTGTGGAATGGGAGCCAAGTTATGTTGTAGCATTGCAGAGACAGCAACAGCAACAACAACAACTCCCTCCCTCCCTCCCTCCCTCTCTCCCTCCCTCCCTCTCTCCCTCCCTCCCTCCACGCCGGACGGCGTCTCGGAGCGCTTCACAATAACGGATCCCGTGGCCCCGTGAGACAGGGGGAGAGAGGTGGGGGGGGGGAAGAAAAGCGACCGAAAGCGCGGACGAAAAGAAGGATCTTCACCAACGAACAACAACAATAGCAACAGCAACAACAACACACACATTTATATAGCGCCCTTCACACAGGTTAGCGTCTCGGAGCGTTGGAGTCTGTCACCGACGTCTCAAAGCGCTTCCAAGAATTACACTGTAAAGTCGACTGAATTGACTGCATATTTTGTGGGCGAAACGCTGCAGCCAATTGCGCACAGCAGTGTCTCCACAAACAGCCGAGGATTGAAATGACCAATTTTATTATTGTGTTTTTTTTTGGAGAGGTTATTATTATATGTGTGTGTGTGTGTGTGTGTGGACAAAGGAAACTTGCCCAATGTTTTGCCCTGACCTGCCTGGATTCGAACACAGGTCTCACCCTTGTAAGGCGAGCGCTCTAACCCACTGAACTACAGGAGCTCCACGGAAACTGTGGGGTGGAAACTGCAACTCACGAGAAGCGTTAATTAAATCATGTCGATAATTGCAACCAGTCGCTGGTCCACAGACGTAACTACTCTTCCACTCTGTCTCGATGGATGAGCTTTGAGCCCCATGTATTTATTGAATGACGCCCTGTAGCTCAGTGGTTAGAGCACTGGCCTCGCAAGCCAGCGGAACCTGGGTTCGATTCCCAAACCGGGCGAAATGTTGGACAAGTTTTCTTACTCCACACACGTTTGATAATAGTCCCTCAAGCAAAAAAAATAATAATAATAAATTGTTTGCGGGGGGGGGGGGGGACGACGCTGCTGTGCGCAATTGCGTTTCGCCCACAAATATATATAGTCAATTCACTTCACGGTAGATTCTGTGAAGGCGCGTTGAGACGTCTCGGCGATGTGATGAGGCGGCCAGATCGAATGCAAGGATTATTATTTTATTATTGCAAGTCAGGAGAGCGGAGGGAGAGAAACTAGGTCGCACTTCGAGAGAAGGAGTTTTGATGGAGTAGACAGTGAGAAACTGTTTCCCCCCGTAGGTGGGGCGATAACCCGAACGGCCTCATTCTGTGCCGCAATAATCTCCGATTCTATAAATCAGTGTCTTTAGTTAGTGAAGGTTGCAATCTCCACAAGGCGATCATTAACATTGGGGGTTCAGAAACCGGTGACAACTTGCAAAGCAGTCGATCCATCCACGCTAATTCCTTACAGCTCTTAAAATCTCTTAATTACAATAATCTTGGCATTAAACTTAACTTGCCACACTGGATAACCGATGGCGGAGTTTTTTTTCCCTTAGAGTAATAATCATATTGATAATAAATACTCCACGTCTTCTGGACGTCTCAAAGCGCTTCACAGAATTTGCTGTAAAGTGAATAGACTGTACATATCTGTGGGCGAAATGCGGCAGCCAATTGCGCACGGCAGCGTCCCCCCCACAAACAGCCGTGGGTTGAAAATGACCAATTTCTTATTGTTTTTTTTTGAGGGATTATTATTAGGCGTGTGTGTGTGTGTGTGGGGGGGGGGGGGGGGGGTGGGGGGTAAGGAAACTTGCCCAAGGTTTCGCCCTGACCCTGCCTGGAATTGAACCACACACAGCCATGAAGTTAATGAAGTTAATGATCAGTATGCTGAGGGGGGTAGAAAAGTCCCCTTTAATATAATATTGCCGTCGAAAATAAACCATAATTGATCATTTTAAAAATATTTTTACATCTCGGTTTCTATATTTAACTTCACATACATCTTCCCTACGTGACAAGCAAGCCCTTATAATGTGCGAGCGTATAAATATTTAGTGCCCAAAGCTAAATAACCTCTAACCTATCTCTGTATCTTTCCCCTTCTCCTTCTAACTGAGCAGCTGTGAGCAATGGAATACCTTGGGGATCAGCCTCAAGACTCGCTCTGTTCCTAATCTTTATTAATTATCCTGATGAAGGCATTGTAAGGAGGACGTCCCTGTTTCTGGATCTTCTCGGATGCACAGACGATCGCGGCAGTGAGTGAGGAGAAAATTCGTCCAGCTCTTGCGGTGAGTGAGTGGAGCATTAAATCAGATTATAATATAACTATCGATAATAATCCGTGCCGATTGACGCCCAGCTCCCTCCCGCCTTCTTCGAGACGCCTCAAAAGCGCTTCACCGAACGTATACCGCAAAGCGAATTGACCGTGTGTTTAATGGGTGAAACGCGGCAGCCGTTGGCACACAGCGGTGTCTCACATTGTCACGGACAGAATCATTTTTTTTTTGACAGTGATGCAAATACTGTAATGATAATAATTACAATGCTATAAAAAAAATCACACGCTATAAAATGAGTTTAAACTCCTACTCGGTCAGCAGTGATATCTTCTCCTAATTCTTCATTTCATTCGATGGATGTAATTCTTGTTACCTGCCTCCTCCCTCTTCCGCAAACCGTCCCTTTTCCTCCGTCTTTTAATTTATTTTTTATTACTACCGCCACGCGCAATTTTCCGCCGAGTTTCGCCTACGAAACCTACCGTCAGTTCACTTCGCTGTATACTTCTGTGAAGCGCTTTGAGACGTCTCGAAGAAGTAATGAGGCTCTATCTATATCCAATACAAGTATTATTATTTTATTATTTTTCTTTTCGGTTATTGTCACACTCCTGTTTCGCTCTCTGCAGTTTGTAGCTTTTTTAAAAAAAAGTATACTGACACATTTAGAAGGAGTGAGTGTGCCATGTATATAATCCTAGCTCACTGTGTTACATTAATTTCCGTAAATAGCTACGATATCAATCGTGAAATCAGTGCCTTTTTTTTCTGTCACGGGATTACTACAAGAAACTATTTATTTTCGGCTAATTAAAATCTTTACACCTTTCAAATCGGCCCGATTGAGTTGACAGGGAGCGTCTAATGAGGACTTAACCAGGCAGGTACAAACACCGCTCGCACAAAAACACAGAGACCCGAGACAATTTATTTCAGGGAAGATTCCAGATTTGACAGCTTTGCTCCGTTCTCTCCTCCCGATCAATGCATATTTTATGGTTTGTAGAAATAATCGAAAACGATCAGAAAAGCTGCCGCGTTTCGCCCACAAATACACACGGTCGATTCACTCGACGGTCTATTCCGCGAAGCGCTTTGAGACACAGTCTAGAAGAAGACGTGAAAAGCGTCAAACGCAAGGATTATTATTTTTATTGTCAGTACAACATTTGGTTTGAAAGGAGGTGAGAGCGACTTTCTGCGTCTATTCAATAAACCGGTCAAAAAACAAACCTACGATGAATTTCCTAAATATATCAATCATAGGAATATAGGGGTTAGGGAGTCCATGAAAAAGATTGGGTGGTGGGGGGAGAGCAAAGATTCAGTGGGAGGACAGGGAAGCATATTTAAAATAGTTGTAGCCGAGCTTTGGGAATATGATAATTTGGATGAAGTTGGCTTTTGCAGTCAGTAATGATGGTAGGAAAGGCAGCAATCAAAGTCACGTTTAATGGATTCCAGATGGAAAATATAACTGTGCTCATTAACAGAGCAAAAACTCGCAGCTAACATGATCCCAAGATAGTTCAAACCTGATCTTAAAAAATGAGAGACACACACACAGAGAGAGAGTGAGAGAGAGAGAGAGAGAGAGAGGGGAGAAAACAAGATATTAAGGTTTCAGCAGGTAAACTCCTATTTCTGTGTAATAATAAGAATAATCCTTGCATTTGATATAGCGCTTTCCACATCTTATCAATGTCCCAAAGCGCTTCACAGAATATACTGTAAAGTGAATTGACTGTATATATTTGTGGGCGAATCGCGGCAGCCAATTGCGCACAGCAGCGTCCCCCACACACACAGTCGTGGATTGAAATGACCAATTTTATTATTGTGTTTTTTTGGGGAGGGATGGATTATTATTAGGCGTGTGTGTGTGTGTGTGGAGTATGGAAACTTGCCCAAGGTTTCACCCTGACCTGCCTGGATTCGAATACAGGTCTCCCCAGCTTGGTCTCCCCAGCTTGGTCTCCCCAGCTTGCAAGACAAGTGCTCTAACCACCGAGCCACAGGAGCTCCGTGTACCTCGTACTTTGAAGCTTTCGGCAACAAGAAAAACACATTTAACAAAAAACAATTTGCATCAGCAAAATCAAATGTTACCGCTAACCAGTGTGGCTTTAGCATAATCCTTGCATTTGATATGGCACTTTTGGGCGGGCAAGATATTTTTCCAGCTGGTATCTGAAGCATGCAAAGCACACAGTGACCCCCACGTTACGGCATATCCCGAGAAGCGCTTTGAGACGTCCACCTTGTCATAATAAAAACAATAATAATAATAATCCTGGCATTTGAAATATAGCGGACTTTTCACATCTTATCGACGTCTCAATGCGCTTCACGGAAAATATACTGTCAAGTGAATTGACTGTATATATATATATTTGTGGGAGAGCGAAACGCGGCAGCCAATCGCGCACGGCAGCGTCCCCCACACACAGTCGTGGGTTGAAAATGACCAATTTTTATTATTGTGTTTGTTTTTTGGGGACAGATATTTATTAGGCTTGTGTGTGTGTGTGTGTGTGTGTGCGTGTGTGTGTGTGTGTGGTGCGTGTGTGTGAAGTAAGGAAACTTGCCCAAGGTTTCGCCCTGACCTGCCTGGATTCGAAACGCAGGTCTCACGCTTGTAAGTGCGAGTGAGTGAGGGAGTGAGTGAATGAGTGAGGGAGTGAGTGAGTGAATGAGTGAGGGAGGGAGTGTAGCTCTAATCCACCGAGCTGCACAGAAGCTCCACGTGTCAGTGCATAAGGAGCCTACTTCTTCTTATTGATGAGGATGTGGAACTGGGTCTGTTGAACTTCAGCAAATAGATCACTGGGTGGCATCAGGAAGCAAGCATCTTCTCAGATTGACGGTGTGAGTAGGTGGATTTGTCGGTGTAACCTTCTGACGAACGTGCGCTTTCTATTTATGCCAAACCACCCTTTCGACATAATAATAATAATAATTAATAATAATAATCCTGGCCTTTGATATCGCAGCTTTTCACATCTTACCGACGTCTCAAAAAGCGCTTCACAGAATGTGCTGTCGAGCGAATTGACTGTATGTATATTTGTGGGCGAAACGCGGCAGTCGATTGCGCACAGCAGCGTCCCCCACATAAACAGCCGTGGATTGAAAATGACCAAGTTTTATTATTTTCAGTTTTTTTGGGACGGATTATTACCAGGTGCGTGCGTGCGTGCGTGCGCGTGTGCTCGTGCGTGCGTGCGTGCGTGCGTGCGTGTGTGTGTGTGTGTGTGTGCTTTCGCTAGATCTCACTAATGACGTTGTTCTAACCAAACGTCATTAAGTCGTTGATTGTTGTTGCTGTTGTGGCTCATTGGCTAGTCACAATTGCCTCGCAAGTGAATTGGCGAAACGCTGGATCAGCTTTGTCACTCCACACGCCTCTGTTCGCCCAGCAGTCACGAGGAACCCAGCAGTTAGTCGATTGGCATATTGGGGGGGGGGGGTGATAATCCCTTTTGTAAAAAAGAAAATTGGGTCGCTCAATCCACGAGAGCCATCATCACCCCCAATATATACACTCCTGTATATTCTGTGAAGCGCGTTTTGGGACGTCTCGGAGATGTGCTGCATCAAATGCAAGCGTTATTATTATTAATATTATTATAATAATTATATTTAACAACCAGCATCAGTTTATTTGATCTGTTTATAAGCCCGGCGATGCACTACCTGCGAGTTGGGAATTCTAATAAACACCCCGTTGCTTCTGCACTACTGTGTCTCGCCCAACAGTGCTGCTTAGTTAAGTTGGCATTACTCGCTCATGAATCTTTAACGCGTTATTAACACACTGCGCTTGGGAAAATTCTCGGTGATTCTCTCGACTGTAGACTTGTCGAGAGTTGGAGGGAGTAGGTTTTTATGCAGCTTTCGCAGCTGCCAGTATCGTCGAGGTTTTGGGTAAACTTCTTACACCAGGATCATTTTTCCTGACATGCCTCGTTTAATAATCTACCCTTCATTTTTGTAGTCGCGTTTTTTGTTGCTATTTTCCAAAGCCACTTGTATTGCGTTTGCGCTACCTCAATATCAAACACCATTTTCAATTCATCTGCCCCGCTGTTAAAGTTTTTCGAGATCCCTTTGAATTTGACTCTTTGAAATGTCAAGCTGTGCACTCTTTTCCTTTGTTAAATATTCAGGCGAATGATAATATGACTTGTAATACACCCAATTCACCATTTTATTCCGTCGTGTCAGAGAGAAAGCCTCAGTTGATCGCAGTTTTTAAAAAATATATATATATATTGTGGGTTTAATAATAAAATCTTAGGGAGTAAGACTGTGAGCTCGGTTAAAAGCAATCATTTGTTTTCTTTCCCCCCAAAATGTCTTTGAGGTGCAAGGGTATTGGTTTAAAATCATACAGTCAATTCATTTTGCAGTATATTCTGTGAAGCGCTTTGGGACGTCGATAAGATGTGAAAAGCGTTATATCAAATGCAAGGATTATTATTACTATTATATTATAAAGGCAAAGGTAAAATGGTTACTTAGATGCTCAGTCCTTGAACATATTCAAGACTGAAATTGACAGATTTCATGTTGGTAAATGGATTAAGGGATATGGGGATAAGGTGGGGCAGGTGGAATTAGGTTAGAAGATCAGCCATGATTTTATTGAATGGCGGGGCAGGCTTGAGGGGCTGAATGGCCTATTTCTGCTCCTTATTCTCATGGTTTTATGTTACCTGGTAATAATAATAATCCTTGCATTTGATGTAGCGCTTTTCATATCTTATCGATGTATCAAAGCGCTTCACAGAATATACTGTAAAGTGAATTGACCGTATATTTGTGGGCGAAACGCGGCAGCCAATTGCGCACAGCAGCATCCCCCACAAACAGTCGTGGATTCAAATGACCAATATTTATTATTGTGTTTTTTTTCGGGGGGATTATTATTAAGTAGGTGTGTGTGGAGTAAGGAAACTTGCCCAAGGTTTCGCCCCTGACCTGCCTCCATTCGAAACACAGATCACACGCTTGTAAGACGAGCGAGGGCTCTAACCACTGAGCCACAGAATCTCCACGTAAATAAAGGACATAAAAAAAAAACGAACGGGTAGGAAGGGGCGGGAGGAAACGAAAGCCATTTGAGACACATTTTGTTTTCCTTTATTCAACTGTTCTCTCCCTCCCAATTATCTTTGCGGTTCAGGGCTAAGACGACAATATGAGAACATGGAAAATTCCGATGGACTGCCTCAAACAGAGGTCCGTTTGCTGACTCGGCAGCGTTCAAGGGGTTTAAGAGAATTGAACGTGGGTTGTCTGTTTTTTTGACGCGCACAACGCAATTCGTTTTAAACTGCAAAAAAACAAAAACCAAAGGAAACGGTCGAATTAACATTGGTGTGCGCGGAGATCATTTCGAAGTCCCCGAAGCGAGATTTCTTTTTAACGGTGGAATCCAAACGACCGAAGGGAAAGCTGAGAGAAAGTGCGTCGATTTAGTAGCCGGATGAATTATCGCTGCTTCTTCCCCCCCCGTTTGTCGTCAGGGAAAGAGTACATTCGTTGGTGGGTCACTTTGATAGACGTGGAGTGTATTTTGGATCGCTGCCGAGTCAAGAGTTACATAGGCTGTCCGGCAACCGTAAGACACTGCGCGGCAGCAATCGCTACAGTCATCAGCCGTCCTCTCTCCTCGTCGGCTTCCCCGGCTCCCTCCCTTCGGATCAGGCTGCAGATCATTCAGAACTCTGCGGCTCGTGTTCTCTCCCGCACCAGGCTTCTCGAGGGAGGGAGGGAGGGAGGGAGGGAGGGAGGGAGGGAGGGAGGGGCGAGGTGAGGCGGAGGGATTGGGGGAGAGGGGTTCCAGAGTTTTGAGGCACGGCCATCGATGGCGGAGTGGAAGGCGTGAAGGTCAAATAGGAGCCAGGGGGTGGTGGAGTGAGTGAGAGGTGGGGGGGGGGCGGGGGGAGGTAAGCAGACCCTCCAAAGAAAACCGCAATCATAGAATTGGCCATTTCAATATCCACGACTGTGTGTGAGGGACGCTGCTGTGCGCAATCGACTGCCGCGTTTCGCCCACAAAATACACAATATACAAATTAATTCACTTTACAGCATATTCTGTGAAGCGCTTGGAGACGTCTAGAAGACGTGAACCGCGCCACATCAAATGCAAGGCTTATTATTATGATGATTATTATTATAAATTGAGTGTTTGAAATGGAGATCATAGAATCATAGAATCATAGAATTTTACGGCACAAAAGGAGGCCATTCGGCCCATCTAGTCTGTGCCGGCTCTTTGAAAAGAGCGATTCAATCCCACTGCCCTGCCCGCTCCCCATAGCCTAATAGACCCGTTCTCCCTAAATAAAGATCTAATGGGAAGGTTTTTTTTTGTCTAGCTTGAAGACTCGGTTGGAAAAGGGGCAGAAAAACAACGAACTCCGCCTATCATTTTGTCATTTTTGAACATCATTCACCACCACAATACGAAAAGGATTCACTGCCAGTGAGTTAATGCATGCAATCCCCTTCGTTGCCAAATCGCAAAGTGACTGAATATTCCAAAGCTTCACGTATCGTCGAAGCAGACTTGTGAGCTAGCTCCCCAAACCCCTGGTTAAGTTTCAATGTTTTCAAGGCGCAGTCCAGCAAACTTTCGCTCTGTTACACACACACACACACACACACACACACACACACACACACGCACACACACACACACACACACGCACACACACACACATACATGCACACACACGCGCGCGCACACACACGCGGAAGAAAAAAAAAAAAATTGCATTTTTGATATGAAACAGATGCTGCGGGAACATATTCAAATGCTGTAACATAATCTTGGAGTTCAGAGGCCGTTAATAAGTCGCTTGAGCTTTGCTCTCACATTTAATGAAGTCATGCGAGCTTCTCAACGCATTACCCCCCGAGCTATTTCTTTGTTTTTCTGCGTATAATAGGATTACGGAGGCAACAATCAACGCGTTTTACGGCCTTGTTTTTCGAGTGGCACTGGGAATAAAGGCAATCTGGCCCACAAAACACTGCACACAGTCACTTCGGTTTATTCGGTATATTCCGTGAAGCGCTTTATGGCGTTGCAAAGGTGTAAAGCGCTATATTAAATGCAACGATTAAGGCTCGTCCCAGCCCACGGTGGGAAGGATTCATTCACT
This sequence comes from Hydrolagus colliei, assembly GCA_035084275.1. NCBI lineage: Eukaryota > Metazoa > Chordata > Chondrichthyes > Chimaeriformes > Chimaeridae > Hydrolagus > Hydrolagus colliei. The sequence continues at coordinate 625,570 of CM068748.1, forward strand.
TGAAACATCGTTGTGCTCTTATCATCATCATCGTTCCATTCCCGTTTGCTCTTCTCATTCATCCAGTTGACTTTGCAGTGTATCCCGTGAAGCGCTTTGAGACGCCTCGAAGATGTGGTAGGCCACTATATCAAGCGCAAGGATTATTTTTAATGATCACCATTATTATTCCCACCTCTCTGATGCATTGGGCTGATAGTCATGTTTTTCTGACTTCCACATTTTATATGGAACCAATTTTATATTTTAGCAACTCCAGATCTCTCTCTCTCTCGCTCTCTCTCGCTCTCTCTGCTGTCTGATTTGTAATTTTCCTTTCTGTCCAACGTCTTTCAACACGTATTACTGAGTTGAGATGTCCAGGGCTTTGCTTGTTTTGCCTGCTTTTCATTATCCTACGCGTCTCGCTCGCCTTTCATGCACAATGTTTCTCCGAATTTCCAGATCTGCCATCATTTGGCCAGTCTCTCTCAGCTGGCACGTCCATGTGTCCGACAAATCGTTTAAGTTCTGCGGTAAACTTCAAACCCTGCCAGCCCCCACAACTACGGCAACTTGCATTTAGATAACGCCCTTCACATCGCAGGGGTGTGTCGGAGAGCACGTAGCCACAGCCGTTTGGGGAGGGTGATCCTAGATGGACAACACAGACAGGCACAAAGTACATGTTCTCTACCAACCTCCCCACCCCCTCCTTTCAGCGGGCTCCGGCCTGTTCCATGTCCCCCGCCCGACCTGCCCTACCATCGCAGATGGGTTTTCGGCCTCTCTGTCCCCCCCACCCCCACACTCCCTTCGCCTCGCTCCCTCCCTCGCCTCCTTCAAGGCCGGTCTCAAGACCCTCCTTTTCGATCGTGCCTTCTGCCAACCCGCCCACCTCTCTCCCTCCCCCTCTCCCTCCCCCCAAAGCGCTTCGCGGAATATACTGTAAAAAGTGAATGGACTGTGTATTTGTGGGCGAAACTATATGATCTAAGCCTAAAACCACTCCAAATTCATTCCCCGCCTCCCCAGATGAGAGTGGCTGGTAAATTGATCCTTGGAAACGCCCAAACTTGAGAGTCATAAACATTGAAAATTCCTGTAGGACCTTTCGCTAGCCGGCCAGCCAGCCAGCCAGCGTGATAGGAAAGGAATGATACAATTCCGTTTTTACTCCTGAATCAATCGAGCACCCTCCCCTCTCTCAGCAAAGACTTTCGTGACGTGAGTTGAGGTGCGGAGGAAATGAAGAGCAAAGATAACAATAGTAATAATAATAATATAATAATCCTTGCGTTTGACGCAGCGCTTTTCACGTCTTCTGGACTGGGTCGCAAAGCGCTTTGCGGAATACACAGTGAAGTGAATTGACTGCATAGTTTGTGGGAGAAACGCGGCAGCCAATTGCGCACAGCAGCGTCCTCCCCCACAAACAGTTGTGGGTTGAAAATGACCAATTTATTATTGTCTTTTTTCTAAGGGATTATTATACAGGCGCGCGTGTGTGTGTGGAGTAAGGAAACTTACGAGTGCTCGTGCTCTAACCACTGAGCTACATGATCGCACACGATCCTTTGGGTGATAAAATATCGCATTGTTGCTGGCTCCGAGAACTTTATGGTCACACATATGTGGTTCAAAAAGCCTTCGAAAAGTTAATGCATAATCTTGTCTGCAGGTCGATTCTGCTTGATGATAATATCTTGGGCGTCCCCGGTATCAGTTCTCAAGAGCTCAACTATGGAGCTCCTGTAGCTCAGTGGTTAGAGCGCTCGCCTTACAAGCGTGAGACCTGTGTTCGAATCCAGGCAGGTAGGGCGAAACCTTGGGCAAGTTTCCCTACTCCACACACACACACACACACACACACACAGGCCTAATAATAATCCGTTCACAAAAAAACACAGTACATGTAATAAAATTGGCCATTTCAAACCACGACTGTTTGTGGGGGACGCTGCTGTGCGCAATCGGTTGCCGCGTTTCGCCCACAAATATATATACAGTCAATTCACTTTACGGTATATTCTGTGAAGCGCTTTGAGACGTCGATAAGATGTGAAAAACGCTACGTCAAATGCAAGGATCATTATTATTATTACTATTGGTGCTTAACCTCAGGAGGATTGGGAGGAGAGAACTGAAACCATCCTTTCATTTCCTCCGCGTGAAGAACGAGGGAACGTGAGGGGGAGAACGCAAACAAGATCTTTATCCGTTCCACCCCCAGGAACAAAGGTTTAAACTGACAATGCCTGTGGAGACACTCTGCTCGGCTCCACCCAGTTTCCTCGTGATCTGCCTCGTGCGGTGTAATTACATTTGCTTGGAATTAAACTTGCTGCCAACTCGACAACAATGCAGGCAAGGCTTGGCTTGTGCCGATCGATTGCATCATTGATGGATATCAGGAGTTTGCCTTGACTCCAGGCCTTTGACCTCGAGTTGACTTGGCTTGGTCTTGGCCTCCTTCCAGTCTCGCTTCAAGACTCTCGTCTTCGATGGTCCCATCGGCAATTCCTAACCACCCCCTTCCCTTCCCTTCCTTTCCCTACCACACCCCCCCACCCCACCCCCTCTGTCCTCAGCTCGGCTCTCGAGCAGTGACTGTCCAGCGCCTTGGGACGTCCTCCTGACGTGAAAGGCGCGATACGAGTGTTGTTGTTGTTGTTGTTGTTGTCGTCTGCGTTCCGCCAAAGCATCCGGTGAATCATATTAATAATAATACCAATAATAATCCTTGCGTTCGGTACAGAGTAGACTGTAAAGTCAATTGACTGTGTGTTTTGCGGACAAGGTGTGGAATTAATCCGCTGCAGCCGCAGAACAAATTAATTAATCCACTTTTCGCGTCAAGCACACACTGCTACTTTTTTTGCTTTAACCACAGATTCAGGTAGTGAACTACACATTCGTACCACCTTCTCCCTAGAGAATATCCTCCTAAGCTAGCGGTTAGATCTACCACTCGCCAACTTATATTAATGTTAATAATAATCATAATAGGCCTTGCGTTTGTGATAGTATATAATATAATCTTCCTTGGATATGATATCGCGGCTTTTCACATCTTGTCGACGTCTCAAAGCGCTTCGCAGAATATACCGTAAAGTGAATTGACTGTATGTTTTGTGGGCCAAACGCGGCAGCCGATTGCGCGCAGCAGCGTTCCCCCCCACCCGCCACAAACAGCCGTGGATTGAAAATGACCAATTATATTATTGTGTTGTTTTTTTTGGGGGGGGGGGACGGATTATTATTAGGCGTTATTTGTTGTTGTTGTTGTTGGAAAGAAAGTACCGTTTGTGCCAGTTTAATGGGGATGCATTTGAAGACAGATGGGTTTAAAATGTGTGGAATTTTCACATGGGGAGAAATGTAAAGCGGATGTGGAATCCAGCCTGCGGTTTGACTTCAACGTTTCGAAGCTGGTTTTAATGTAGAGTGTCAGGTGCAGAGGTTACGGAGTTTATTCGTGCTGGGATTTGCTGGTTGTCTTTCATTATCGAAGCCAACATCCGAGTCTGAATGAGCTGTTCTTCGGATTGATTTACAGAAACGAGGGGCCGAATTGTTTTTCACGTGCGTCTTGAACAAACTGTGTTTGCTCCTATATTTGTGAGTCTCAGCACACTCGTGCGCGCTCAGATCATTTCCCGCATATTATTAATGGTAATAGTAACCGCGGCATTTGACGAAGCGCTTTTCACGTCTTCTACACGCCTCAAAGCGCTTCACAGAATATACTGTAAAGTGAATTGAGTGTGTATGTGTGAGCGAAACGCGGAAGCCAATTGCGCACAGTCATGGATTGAAATGAACAGTATATCATTTATTTTTAAATCGAGAGATTATTATCAGTCGTGCGGAGTAAGGAAACTTGGCCAAGGTTTCACCCTGCCTGGAATCGAACCCAGGTCTCACGCTTGTAAACCGAGAGCGCTCGTCACTGAACCACAGGACTCCACAATTTGACATAGACATTTGATACAGAGCCTTCTCTTGTTGGCACAGCGTTCCATATCCCACATCGTAGGATTTACTGCAGGGTGAACTATGTGTTTTCTGGGCAAACGCACAAAATACTGTTTGGGGGATATGATAGGAAGATGGATGGGGAGATGGATACATAAGGGCATTAATCCTTGCATTTGATACAGCGCTTTTCACGTCTTCCAGACTGTGTCTCAAAGCGCTTCACAGAATACACTGTAAAGTGAATTGACTGTATATATATTTGTGAGCGAAACGTGGCAGCCAATTGTGTGTGTGTGTGTGTGTGTGTGTGTGTGTGTGTGTGTGTGTGCGTGTGTGTGCAGGCAGTAAGGAAACTTACCCAAGGTTTTGCCCCGACCTGCCTAGATTCGAACACGGGTCTCACACTTGCAAGGCGAGTGAGTGAGTGGCTCTAACCACCGAGCTACAGGAGCTCCATTAAAAGGATATCGAGAAAGAAAGATTTGCTGCGATCTCATCAATCAGGTTCGGCCACCAAAATGACCCTGTTACCTGTTACCGAGCTCTTACAGTACATTTCAAAGGTGATTCTTAAAAATAGATGGTGTTATTCTGTGCTCTGTGTGTGCGTGTGTGTGTGCGTGTGCGTGTGTTCCAAACAGTGCATTTTATAGTAAATTTAACCATGTGCGCACACATCATTATTCTCTCACATCAACGTACCAACCAGAATAGAGTTCCGGATTGAGCGCACTCCTCCGATCTCAAGATAAATTCAATGAGTTTTCGTTTTCTGTTTGGTTCCAGCTGCGGAGCTGGAAATCAATCGATCGTCTTACAACAACCTCATTGCAAAATTATTATTATCAATATCTTTTTTGCGGGGGAGTGGATCAAGCTATTGGCTGCCGCGTTTCGCCCACCAATATACAGTCCATTCACTTTACGGTACATTCTGTGAAGCGCTTTGAGACATCGATAAGATGTGAAAAGCGCTATATCAAATGCAAGAGTTATTATTATATATATATCTATCTGTGACCTTAATACAATACTCTCTCCCTGTTTCATCATTAATGACCGTTTCTACTTGCGTTTGTTTTGTACATTACCACGAGCTGACTGGAACTCATTAAATCATTAGTCACCCATTCACAGGAAAGATGCGGGGAGTGGGTGGTGGGGGGGGTGGGTGGGTGGGGAGGGAAGTAGGGAGGGAAGGGGATAAAAGAGTTCGCCACAGATAATCTCTTGTGCAAGAGCAATACGTCCCCTGCAGTGAAATGATAAATACATTAAAACACATTAAACAAATGGAAAAAATGCGTCGGTTGACTTGCGAGCGATGATAAAAGTTTGACTGGTGGGTGCGTGTAACGCAGAGATCTACACGGGGCAAGACTTGAACCGACAAACGTGCCATTTAGCTCTTATTATACCCGTTGCTTGTTAATCAACGCCACATCTGTTTCCTATCGCAGCCAACTAACTCACAAGGGCTTTTGCTCGAGCTATCTATTCCTTCCCCCATTCCCAAGCGCGAGAAACGAATTTCAAAACTAACGGCCGCTAAAATTTTCCAGGGGTTGTGCGTATCTATAAAACGCCCGCGTGCGTTTGCACGCGTGGCTTTCTCCCGAACGGGTCACCGTCTCGATTTCGAAACCCAGCCAGACACTCGATCGTTCGTCAATATAATAATAATAATCCTTGCATTTGACACGGTGTGTTTTTACCTCTTCTCGATGTCACACAGAATATACTGTAAAGCGAATTGACTGTATAGATGTGGGCGAAAAGCGGCAGCCAATCGCGCACAGCGGCGTGTCCCCCCCCCCCCACAAACAGCCGTGGATTGAAGTGACCAAATTATTACCGTTGTTTTGAGGGATTATTATTAGGCGCGCGTGTGGAGTAAGGAAACTTGCCCCAAGGTTTCGCCCTGACCCTGCCTGGAACCGAACCCAGGTTTGTGTGGCTTGTAAGGCGAGCGCTCTAACCACTGAGCTACGCGACTCCAGTGTACTTCAGAGGGCTTCAAGAATTGTCCAGATTTTAAAAATACATTTATTAAAACGCAAACATGCAGTCAGTGAAATCGGCTGACAGCTGCTTAGTCGTATGTCACTGTCAAAGGCTTAATTAAAAAAATTACAGATTTTTTTTCGTTCAGCTCCTATCCCCCCCCCCACCTCCGCCCCCACCCACCCCCCGATTTGCTGCAATCCTCTGCGGATTTTCGAACTGGCGTAGATTGGTTGAGTGACAAACTCTAAATAATTAGTGGTCGTCAATGTTTGTAATCGCTTTAGACAATAGCTCTCTTCCATTCTCTCTCTCTCTCTCTCTCTCAAACACACACACTCTCTCTCTCTCTCTCGCAAACACTCTCTCACGTGTTTTCAAAAAAGTCTCCCTCAAATGTGGGTTGTTTTAACAAAAAATGCACTCCACTCAAATTATTTGAGTCACTCGCGACAAACTTGTTCTGTCTTACGTTTCCTTGTGGCTGCTGGTAGCAAAAGCTGCTTTGATCTGGGTGCTCATCGATGTAACTCTCGATTTAAATCAGGTGTCAGAGCGAACTCTGAAACCACCGAAATTTAGTCGTTTGCCTTCTCAGGGCCCGTCGCGGGTGACATTGCCAGACTTTGTAACGTGGAATCCCTCCGCTCAGTGGACTCCGGCCTGCTTCATGTCGCCCAAACCACCCACCCACCCACCCACCCACCCTTCTGCCTCTCCAACTTCTGGAACTCCATCCCGCAATCCCTCCGCCTCGCTCGCTCGCCCCCTCCCTGGCCTCCTTCAAGTCTCGCCTCAAAACTCTCCTCTCCGATGGGCCCACAAATATACAGTCGGCTTTCCTGCTCTCCTTCTCCCCCCTACCCCGACCTCTCCCCTTACCCTCTTTCCCCCCCTTTCTCCCCTAACCCCAATTCTACGACTGTTTGTGGGGGACGCTGCTCTGTCCAATTTGGCTGCCGCGTTTCGCCCACAAATATACAGTCAACAACAACAACAACAACAGCAACAACTTTGATTTATATAGCGCCCTCCACGGCGTGTCAGAGCGCTTTAAATCGATCAATTTGCCTACTCTCCTTCCCCCCTATCCCTCCCCCTGTCCCCCCCCCCCACCTGCTCTGGTCCCTACCTGACTGTTCAGCGCCTTGGGACGTCCTCCCGACATGAAAGGCGCTATATAAATGTAATTTTGATTGATTGGTTGGTTGATTGGTTGGTTGGTTGGTTGGTTGGTTGGTTGGTTGGTTGGTTGGTTGATTGATCAATCGCTTTCTGCTCGCTCGCTGGCCTCTCAGGTGTTTGTGCAACTGGTGTGCTGTTGCCGTCGCTGACATGTCCCCGACAATCCTTTGGCCACCGCGGTTGCCTTCGCAGAGGAGGAGATACCGGCATTATCCACGCTGCCTTAGCGTGTAGCGAACAACATCTCATCAGGTCTCTTCTTAAAACAGAGGGCATTGTATCAAAGCGTTGGAAGAGGATTCATTTCAAACGACAGGCAGGGACAAGAGATCCGGATAATCAGTGGAAAATCTCCACTAACACGGCTAATCAGCTGCAAACGTTTCATCTTGTTCGCTCCTCGCGTGTAGACGAACTGGGCGAGTGACGTTTTGAAGACGTAACTGCGAGAGCGAGTCAGATCAATGTCACTTGCGTGAAGAGTGCCCTGATAATTAGGAGATCAACAACAACAACGACGACAACAAGAACAAAATGACACTTGTACAGACAGAGCCTTTCACGTCAGGAGGACGTCGCAAGGCGCTGGACAGTCACTGCTGCAGACCCGAGCTGAGGTCAGGGTGCGGGGGGGGGGGGGGTGTACCCCACACACACACACACACCTCATAATAATCCCTCAAAAAAAACAATAATAATTTGTTCCCTCAATCCACGACTGTTTGTGGGGGACGCTGCTGTGCGCAATTGGCTGCCGCGTGTTTCACCCACAAATATATACAGTCAATTCACTTCACTCTGAAGTGCTTTGAGACGCTTAGAAGACGTGAAAAGCGCTGTATCAAATGCAAGGATTATTATTAATATCCACCTGAATAATAAGCGCACATGACCTTGAATTGAACATCTCGTCCACAAAGCCCCACGCATCCCTAGAACTACACCTGATTGGACTGTCAACAGTCTCGGAGTCCTAACCCCACAACCTTCTGACTCAACCGAACCAGACTGAATCAGAACAAAAGAATTTGCTGGCCAGAGAAGACCCAAGTTCCATCTAGTAGTCGACCTTCCGTCATCCTGCCAGTCGCTTGACATGTCACGTCCCAAACTCGACCATCTTGTACCTACCACCACAGATATGTATTGTTTTATTAATCTTATTTAATTCGTGCTTGAAACAAACAGCATTTGCTTTTTCCCCCCCCGTTGTCTGCCTCCCTGGAGAGGCCGCTCTGATAAGTTTACGACTCGCGCGCTGAAGCGGTGTTTCCGCAGATTTATTTATCCGAATTTAACACCTCCGTCGATCGCAGGCTTACAGACGTAATATAAATAATACTCGCTAATATTCAGTAAAAAGTAAAGTTGTTAAAAGCGCTTAGCTCTTGTTCTTACGTCTAAACAATTGCACTGTGCCCAAGGAAACACACAATTCTTCATCCCTTCTTGTCCATAGTATTCCTTGCTGCAATTAATTTGAATTATCGGAATAAGTAGCTGCAGGAAAATCATTAAGTAGAGCCGCAATACCCTACAAATCACTATTTTTGGGGGTGGTTGAAAAAAATGACTATTTTAAACCACAGTAGTTGGATATTTTAGCTTTTTTTTCCAGCTCAAATTGCTTCCAGCGACAGGAACATTTTGCTTGTCTACTCTCCTCCGAATCACTGGTTACTCATTGTTAAATTCTAATTAAATTAACTGCGGATTCCAGAAAAATGCACAAAACTCCATGTGGCATTTCCTGCCATTTCTCCTGTTATTTTTCCCCAAACTTATCCCCCATCCCACCCCGCCCACCCCACCCCCATGTTAAAAATTCACTTAAAGCCCCCTTCCCTCCCCGTTTAAATTCAATTGGCCTATTGTTTATTGAAGGGACATATATTTCTAACATATTTACATTTAATGCTCAGCAATCTTCTAATTTAGTTTGTTTTCGGAGGGGGAAATAGCTTTATTTTCACCTTCCTTTAAAGAAAAAGTAATTAAGTCTACCATGTTGATAGAAAAGCTATAATAATAATAACAACAACAACAATAATCCTTGCGTTTGATATAGCGGCTTTTCACATCTTATCGACGCCTCAGAATGTACTGTGAAGTGAATCGACCGTATATTTGTGGGCGAAACGCGGCAGCCAATCGCTTGATCCACTCCACTCCCACACAAAGAATTAAGAAAAAAAGCCACAGAGAATGAAGGAGCTGTCCATCTCTCTGAATGAACCAAAACTGGTGGTTTAAAAGCTGAAACAACTCAGCTTGCTATTGATATCACTGAGTGGCCAAGCTTTCCCACTGCTTGTCCAGCTCGGACCACCCTACCCTTTAGTTAGTTAGTTGGATAGTTAGTTAGCTAGCGAGGGCTTTGGCTGTAGGATTAACAGGAGCTGTAGTGGGAGGGCTCCCTGCCCCCCCCCCCCCACCCCAGTGACTGGCGTACCCTTCCAGTTCCCACTGATGAGCCAGGGCTGGGGCTGTACTGTCATCAGCAGTGAGAGGCAGAGCGAGAGAGAGCCCTGGATATACTGTGGACCTCAGCCTGGCTCGGGAACCATTGCAGAGTTTTGGCTCGAATCCTGACAATCCATTACCAGGACCTGTCACTTTGAGGCCAGTTCACCTTCACGTAGACCCCACTTATCTCGCCCCCCCACCCCTACACACACACGCACAAGGAGAATAGTCATGCGGTTTCAGACATGAAACAGAGCAGGGACAACGAGCAAAGAGGGAGAGACGCAACGTTTGGGGAAAGGTACCAAAATCTTCAGAGTTATATTATATCATATTACAATCGGCGAAAAAAACAAACACACAAGAGCGGTTTCCATGGCAGCGTTTAACTTTCGATCCAATTATACTGCGAAACCTTCAAATGGAAAGTTTGCTAGAACACTCGAAAGGGGAGGGGGGATTGCGTTTTATTACTTAACCCGCGGACTGACACCACATGCACTGCAAGTTGGCGTTCGGAAAGTAACTTGGATGGGGATGGGAAGAGCTGTGCTCGTTGGTGAAACCTATGTCCCGTGTAATCACGCGCGGAGATATAATAATACAACCCTTGCATTTGACGTAGAGCCTTATCACCTCGTCGAGACTCTCAAAGTGCTTCGCAGAATGAACTGAAATAATAATCCCTCCCCCCAAAAAAACCCCCCACGATAATAACAAAAATTGGTCATTTCAATCCACGGCTGTGTGTGTGTGTGTGTGTGGGGGAGACGCTGCCGTGCGCAATTGGCTGCCACGTTTCGCTCTCCCACAAATATATATATATACAGTCAATTCACTTCACAGTATATTCTGTGAGGCGCTTCGAGACATCGATACCATGTGAAAAGCGTAATCAAATGCAAGGATTATTATGATTATTTATTATTATAACTGGAAAGTGCCGTGACTGTGTGTGTACTTTGTGGGCCAGTTGCACACAGCACTGTCCCTCAAACAGTCGCGGATTGACTGAACACATGGATTCTGTCGCAACCATTGCGTTCCATACCCTATCCGCTCTGTGGGCGAAAGTGCGGAAGGACATCAGGTCAACGCAGCAAAACTCTCTGACGAGATCTAAAACGAGAGGACCCGGGTTCGATTCCCAGGCGGGGCTGGACGAAACTTTGGGCAAGTTTCTTTACTCGCACGCGCCTCTGTTTACCTCGCACTGGGAATTGGGAACCCAATTGTTCGCTGATTGGCCGCTAATAACCCCCTTTAAAAATATATATTATAATAATTTGGTCACTCAATTCGCTTCGTTCGTGGCACACTGCTGTGCGCAATTGGCTGCCGCGTTTTGCCCACAAAATACACGGTCAATTCGCTTTACGGTGTATTCTGTAGAAGCGCTTCGAGGCGAGCCTTAGACGTGATCGAGCGCGGTATCAAATGGAGGCATTATTATTAGTAGTGGTAGTATCTGTTTTTCGAGTGAAATTGGCAAGTCTCCGTCCCTTCGTTTGCAGAACGGATTCTGCTCTTCAATTAAGGAATCCCGACGGAAAATTGACGCTTTTTTTATTTTTATTATTTCATAGAATCATAGAATCATAGAATTTTACGGTACAAAAGGAGGCCATTCGGCCCATCTAGTCTGTGCCGGCTCTTTGAAAAGAGCGATTCAATCCCACTGCCCTGCCCGCTCCCCATAGCCTAATAGACCCGTTCTCCCTAAATAAAGATCTAATTCCCTTTTAAAAGTTGTTATCGAATCAGCCTCCACCACCTTTTCAGGCAATGCATTCCAGATTCCAACAACTCGCTGAGTGAAAACATTTCTCCTCAGCTCCCCTCTACTTCGCCTTGAAACTATTTTAAATCTGTGACCACGAGTCACAGATTCACCCACGAGTGGAAATAGTTTTTCTCTATTTGCCCTGTCGAAACCCCTCATGATCTTATAAACCTCTATTAGGTCTCCCCTCAATCTTCTCTGCTCCAGAGAGAATAACCCTAGCCTATCTAGCCTCTCCTCATAGCTGAAGTCCCTCAATCCTGGCACCATCCTAGTAAATCTTCTTTGTACCCTTTCCAATGCCTTCACATCCTTTCTGTAGTGTGGTGACCAGAATTGAACACAGTATTCCAGCTGAGGCCTCACCAAAGTCCTATAGAGGTTAGTCAGCACTTCCTGACTTTTGTACTCTATACCCCTATTTATAAAGCCTAGTATCCCATATCCCAATATTTCTATTTTATATTTTTCTTAAAAAAAAAGACAGCAGTTTTGGCTTCGAGTTTCGAGCCTCGCCGGTGATTCACACCAGATTCAAAACTTCCCTCGACTTCCAGTCCAAAATGTACTCGAAACGCAACTTTAGTACGCTATTCCCTCATCGCAGCAGTGAACAGAAAAAGCCTCAATGACTGCTGCCAAAATCTAGACCAGATGGTGGTATAAAAATGTGATGAATAGACCCTCAGGATCGAAAGAATGTTTACGGAATATTCCACACGTATATCTCAGGAAATGTTCTGTACTGTTTCAAGCTATTCATCAGGAATCCTTCTGCGAGCAGGAGGGCGCGCTGGCAACCTAGACTTGGATCTGTGTCAAAACCATTCCGCGATCGGGATGCTTGAGGATCTCTTGGTTTTTTTCCCTTCAGCGCGCTCTTTCTTTGGTGAAGACAATGACTACCTCTGTTCAGCTCCTCTCCGTTCTCCTCCACTCTCTCCTCTCTTTCTCCCCCACACCATTTCCCCCCCCCCCCCCCCCCCACCTTCCACCTTCCCCCTTCCCCCTCCCACCACCACCACCACCTCCAAGACGTCAATCTCTAGCGTGTAGCGGGTTCCACAATCAAAGTTTACCGGAGATACGGTGAACTCCTGTAGCTCGGTGGTTACAAGTGTGTGACCCGTGTTGGAATGCAGGCAGGGTCAGGGCGAAACCTCATGCAAGTTTCCTTACTGCACACACACACACCACACACACACACACACACACACACACCACACACACACACACACACCTAATAATAATCCCTCCCTAATGAACCCACAAATAATAAAAATTGGTCATTTCAATCCACGACTGTTTGTGGGGGACGCTGCTGTGCGCAATTGGCTGCCGCGTTTCGCCCACAAATATATACAGTCACTTTGCAGTATATTCTGTGAAGCGCTTTGAAACGTCGATAAGATGTGAAAAGCTGCTTTATCAAATGCCAGGATTATTTATTATCTTTATTATAATATAATCTTTGCCTTAGCTCTCGCGCCATCATCACGTGTTCGAGATGACGAGAAGAGCTTCCCAGAATCTACTGCAAAGTTTTGTCCTTCCCGGGAATCAAAGCCGCGCTCTAACCAACGCAGGAATCCGCAAAGGAAGGCAAAGTCAGCTTCCAACTGTGCCTGGAGACTGTAGCGATGATGAATTAAGGATATTATTACGCGGCAAGGAGGGTGGTGGGGGGGGGAGGGGGCGGTGATGGTCAGTCTCTGCAATTTTCTACAGAATGACTACTGCAAGTTCCACTGCGGACTGCGTCAGAATATTCCCTCAAAGGAGGAGAGAGAATCGACCCCAGGTTCAAGCGGTTACAGAAATGGGAAGGGCAGAGATCGGGGGGGGGGGGGGGGGGGGGGAGCAAATTCCCTGTCTGACCTTCAAACCAGAGAGTGTTACTAGACATTGGGAGTGATTAAAATATGTGCGCTTTATTCTACGTTGCACAAGGAGAAATCATTGCCGTGGAGATCCTGAAGCTCAGTGGTTAGAGCGGTTGCCTTACGAGCGTGAGACCTGGGTTTTGAATCCAGGCAGTTCAGGGAGAAACCTTGAGCAAGTTTCCTTACTCCACACACACACACACACACACACGCCTTATAATAATTTGTCCCCCACCAAAATATATATATAATAAATTGGTCGTTTCAATCCACAGCTGTTTGTGGGGGACGCTGCTGTGCGCAATTGGCTGCCGCGTTTCGCCCACAAATATACGGTCAATTCACTTTGCAGTATATTCCGTGAAGAGTTTTGAGACACGGTCTAGAAGATGTAAAAAGTGCTACATCAAATGCAAGGATTATTGTCATTATTATATTGTTAATTGAGTGAACCTAATGTTGTAAATGTGAGCTGTGGGATTCAAGTTAGTCCAGGGGTATTTTGCATTTGGAGATTGCATTGCAACTGTAGAGATGAGTGCAATTCTGGTTTATCTCACGCACTTCGTGTGAAGAAAGGCATTAAAGTTCACAGAAAAAGTATGGTAGCCAACAAGATCAGGTTTGGATAAAATTTCATCACCCCCCCCCCCCCCACAGCTTAATCTACAACAACGACAAAATTACATTTATAGAGCGCCTTTCACATCGGGAGAGAGTTGGGTGGGCAGCAGAAGGCACGGTCGAAGAGGAGGGTACTGAGACTGGCCTTGAAGGAGGCGAGGGAGGGAGGGAGGGAGGGAGGGAGCGAGGCGAAGGGACTGTGGGATGGACTTCCAGAGTGTGGGGGGCAAAGAGACTAAGAGCCTCTCAGAGGATGGAGAGGTTCGTAGGGGGACAGCAGGTTAGAGAGGTGGGGTGGGGGTGGATGCAAGATTTATAAATGGCCGTAATATACACGAAAGCACGGAGTTAAAAATGAGCTAATCATTGCCGAACTCCTCCACAATGTAACTGTAATACAAACTCAAGCAACAAATTGGCAGCCAACGGGAAATGTTTGATGCCAACGCTGTGAGCAGATCACATTGACCCAGTGATTCATGGCCACTGCTTCCAGAAGCTCGTCTAAGGCGAGTGATTAACTGTTAATCTTTGTACCAGTCGTTTGCAGGAGCTTTCAGTATTGAAACAGCCCGCACCAGGTCAGTAATTAACTCATTATCGCAGTTGCAATGTCATTTGACAAGCAAATCATTAAATAAGAGACTGCAGTAATCAGTGCTCCCTTTGCTCTGTGTGAAGATGATTCAGGCTGGAATATTTGCGTTGGAACCAGACCTGGAGGAAAGCTGCCGTGGTCATCCTATTTCAGGTACTTTAAAAAAAAAAATGTATATATAGTGGTTGTGTTTTTTGCCGATGGAAATAACAGTCACTGTGACCTTCTGCTGACGAGGCGACTGAGAGCGGCCCGGCTTGAACACAGTGATTGATGTTGGCGGACTTTGTCCCTTTCGGCCGCTCCGTTAATCTGGGGTTCTGTGTAAAACCGGTACGTGACCGTCCGCCTTCTGCCCAGTCAGTTCGTACGCGAATGTGGAGGAGCTCAACAGAGCGATTTATAATATAATCATAATTATTATTAATAAAAACCCTTGTATTTGGTACTGCGCTTTTCACATCTTCTAGACGTCTCAAAGCGCTTCACAGAACACACCGTAAAGTGAATTGACCGTACATATATGGGCGAAAGGCGGCATATGAGGGATTATTATCAGGTGTGTGTGTGTGTGGAGTAAGGAAACTTGCCCAAGGTTTCGCCTGGAATTGAACCTGGGTCTCTCGCTTGCAAGGCGAGTTTTCCAACCACTGAGCTACAAGGACGTTGAGAGAGCAGCGATGCAAGTTCGCGACAGACGTTCATCGAGTGTTACAGAGCCAAGTTCAGTTCTCTTCAATAATATTTTTCTTCCGATTTCCCCCCCCACTCCCCCCAGGATCTGTTTTTAAAGGATTGTTATTAAACGCTGCACATGTTGACATCATTGCGTACATCCAAAAGTACGCGTATCACTTCTCAGAAATGCGCGCGCGCACGCACACGCACACACACACACACACACACACACACATCTATTTCCAGATCAGCAGTGCCTGTCACATCTCTGCTAATTCCCCTTTGAGCCGGGGAGACGGGTCGGTCCAGTATTTCGTCATTTCTTTTCTTCACTGAAACGGGCGCCAGGACCAGAGCTGTTTCGTTCAGAGAAGCCACGTGTTCAGCTCAGCCAAACGCCGCGCGGCGTCCCGGCGTTCCTTTGCATTTCCAGCAAGCGCAAGATGCAGTGCGACTCGCTTACGAAACCCCCCCCCCCCCCCCCCACCCTTACTTACCTGCCCAAATCGTAGCCCTTTAACCGCGTCGATCGCGCTGCCGTGTGCGCTGGCCTTTACAACAACTCCAACAACAAAATGACATTTAAGAATAATAATAATAATCCTTGCATTCGGTATAGCGACTTTTCACGTTTTCTGGACGTCTCGTAGCGCTTTGCAGAATACACTGTGACAGTACAAATTGACCGTGTATATTTGTGGGCGAAACGTGGCAACGATTGCGCTCAGCAGCGTTCCCCCCCCCCCCACAAACACTCGTGGATTGAAATGACCAATTTATTATTCTTTTTCTTGAGGGATTATTATCGGGTGTGTGGGTGGGTGTGTGTGTGTGTGGAGTAAGGAAACTGGCCCAAGGTTTAGCCCCGACCAGGAATTGAACCCGGGTCTCTCGCTTGTGAGGCGAGTGCTCTGACCACTGAGCTACAAGACTCCCACTCAATGTTCGCCACTTTAACGCTCAGTTTAGCCCGCTGGATATTGGGAAACTTGGCGCCAACAGCGAGAGAGGGGTTTGGAAGCGGAAGGCCTCAACCTTATGGATTGTTGCTGCTGCCTGATGGATTCGGACGGAGATTTGAGCAGCTCCTGTGATCGGGAGTTGAGAAGACTGTAGCTCAGTGCTCAGAGCAACTCGCCTCGCAAGTGAGAGGACCTGGGTTCGATTCCTGGCAGGTCAGGTTGAACCCTTGGGCCTGTTTCCTTACTCCGCACGCCTGCTAATAATAATCCCTCAAGTGAGAAAAAAAATTGGTCACTTCAATCCACGACTGTTTGTGGGGGACGCTGAAGTGAGCAATTGGCTGCCGCGTTTCGCCCACAGACATATAGTCAATTCACTTTACAGTATACTCTGTGAAGCGCTTTGCGACGTCTAGAAGATGTGATAAGACGCTACATAAAATGCAGAGATTATTATTAAAGATCGAGTGGTTTTCAGGCCATACTCTGTATCTCCCAAGGACTTTTATGGAAGCCTTTCTGAATTGATTCACTTCCTTTCCCTTCCCTCCCTTTTGCATTTGCAGAACAGCTGTGTTTGGCTGTGAAATATGCAATATAAACTGAGAATCAAATACAGCAGTCCTATGGTATTTTGGCTACATAATGGAAATTTAAATTGAAATCACTCGGTTTGACAGTGTAATGTATAAATGATCTGCTTCACAACCTGAAGTTCCTGCAGAATATATTTTATATATACTGTGTGTGTGTATATATATATGTATATTATATATACAGTGTATAAGCACTCTTAGACACAGCCTGGTGTGGAGGATGCTATATAAATGCAAGTTATTGATATACTGTATATTCATATGTTTATCATACGTGTGGTCCCATAGCTCAGTGGTTAGAGAACTCGCCTTACAAACAAGAGACCCGGGTTCAATTCCAGGCAGGGTTAAACCTTAGGCAAGTTTGCTTACTCCATACGCTTAATAATAATCCCTCAAAAAAAAATGTAAACCTTAAAAACCAAATTTTCTTTTGCCATTTCAATCCCTAACTGTTTGTGTGGACGCCGCTGTGCGCAATTGGCTGCCGAGTTTTGACCACAGATATACCCAGTCAATTCACTTTACGGTATATTCTGTGAAGCGCTTTGAGGCGTCTAGAAGGTGTGAAAAAGCGCTACGTCAAACGCAAGGATTAATATTATTATTATCAGAATCAAGTATTGGAGTTTAAGGGAGTGGGATTTCTTTAACGTATGGATTGTAATTGTTTCTTTTCGTGTGACGTAAAAGCATGGAATAGTAGATCACTTCCCAATGGAGCTCTGAGTGTTGATCTGCAGTTACATTTTGTTACAAAATTCGCCCACAAAATCTAAAGTCGATTCACTCTATGGCGTATTCTGTGAAGCGCTTTGAGACGTGTTCGAAGAGGTGATAAGGCGCTGTGTGTATCAGATGCAAGCGTTATTATTATTGATTATAATGAGTCTCAATTTATGTAATTTGCTTGTGTGTGTGTATATGTTTAAAAAAGCCTCAAATTGGGACCCTCACTTCTCCATACAACATCATCATAATAATCCTTGCATTTGATATCGCGCTTTCCACATCTTATCAAAGTCTCAAAGCGCTTCATAGAATATACCATAAAGTGAATTGACTGTACATTTGTGGGCGAAACGCGGCAGCCAATGGCGCACAGCAGCGTCCCCCACAAACACCCGTAAATTGAAAATGACCAATTTTTTTTATGATTGTGGGGTTTTGTGGGGCGGATTATTATTAGGCATAATATGTGTCTAGTGCAATGAGATTTATTTTCTGAAGCAGAAAGTTTGCTGGTGCAAATTTTTTTAAATTTAGAGTTCAGATCATATTAAAACTTATTGAGCTCATTTTTAAGTTGGAAGGTGAGCTGATAAACATGCCCATAAGGTGTAACCTCTCTCTCTCTCTCATTTTCTCTCTCTCTCACTTTCTCTCCTGCTCTCTCTCACTCACTCACTCAGTCATTCAGTCACTCAGTCACTCGACGTACAGACGTGAAGTGGATGGATTTCAGGATGTATTGCTCCTCTGCTCCTCGGTTGTTTAAAGAGCGAGGCGAATCATGCATTTGGCGATGTTGACTTTAGTTTTTTACCCAACTGAGAAAGAAATGGCAAGTTGATCTTTTTGTTTTATAAAACCATATTTGACACACTTGTCCACGCACATTAATTCACGCCTTAGGGTTTTTCTTTGCTTTGGATTCAAAAAATATATATTTTAATCCCATTTTTTTTTTTACACACATTATTTAACAAATAGCAAATTTGTTAATTTAACTTATTTGATGAACATGCCACCCCTCCGCCCCCCTCGAAAGTAGGGGTGAGACTCAACGAGACTTGTGTAGAGCGCCCGAAGAATGGTTGCTAATAAAACATCTAGTAACATGCGTTATGATTTTATGGCCTTCAAATCGTACAATTGTTGGGTGAACTCATACTTAGGAGTTTGATTGATACACTTGGAACGCGCGCAAACATTGTCCAGCTGAGAAACAGCTGCATCCTTCTGGGATAGCGATACTGAAACCATGAGAAAACATTTATTCACTGGTAATAAAACATCTGGCTTCATTTACTTAACATATAATGTGAACCAGGTAGGAACATTTAGATTCCATCATTCCTAAAGGAAGACAACTGGATTAAAATACCAGATGCATTATGGCGTTTTTATATATTAAACACTGAGTTGTAAATCTTGAGGGTTTTTTTAAAAATATACACACACATACACAATTAAAAAAAAAATAAAAAAATTCTGCCTTGTGTTGCCACAGCTCAAGTTTAGTTCTTGGCCTTGTTCGGAAGAGGATCTGTTTTGTATCTGGTTCGTAATCTTTGCCCTCTGTGTGTTTGTAGGTAATTTCTTATTTTGCCTGTCAATGTGTCCTTTCTGGGCTGAAAGCCCACTCTGTGTGATTTTATTTTTATACATATTTTTTTTAAAAACAAATTTGGTGTGGGGTGGGGGTGGGAGGGGGGCTGAGATTTTGTATCGCTTGTCAATTTTCTTGCGAAGCGAGTCAGCGTTTTTCTGCGGATGTCTGCCTGTGAACAATTTGATGCGCTATCGACACGGTCTCTTGTGTAGCGTGGACATGTTTCGCAGTTCAGACAGATCACTCGCTCCCCACTGTATCTCCTTAAGATCCAGTGAGTAAAGATGTAATAATAATAATCCTTTCATTTGATAGAGCGCTTTTCACGTCTTCTAGACCGTGCCTCAAAGCGCTTCACAGAATATACTGTAAAGTGGATTGACTGTATATTTGTGGGCGAAACGCGGCAGCCGATTGCGCACAGCAGCGTCCCCCACAAACAGTCATGGGTTGAAATGACCCATTTTATTATCGTGTGGCTTTTTTTTGGAGAGGGACGTTCAGCCACTACTCTCTAGCCAAAACTCTGGGTCACTCTTCCTCCGTCCCTCCCTCTGCCTCGGCCCCCTTCCCTTCCCATCCCATCTTCTGAAGACCTTTGACATCGAACGTGTTGGCGTTCACCTCCCCCCCCCCCCCCCCCCCACTGGCTCTGAGACCCTACCCTGCATGAGGGATGGTGTATAGATGCAGTTATTGTTGGCAATAATAATGGCAACTTCTGCATGTCCTTTCCTCAACACTATCCCCAGGCAAGGCCAATACTATGAGAAAACACAGGTAGGAGCCTTGTTTCAATGGACCAAACAATATGATGTATATCTAAAGACCTGCCCTGGAGTCACTCCAATTTACTTTTTGCCTTTCTTTCTTCAATGCTATTGTTTGTCTAGTAAGTTTACCGATTGCCTAACGCAGGCACTACACTTTACATCATCTACATTTGGTATTTTAATTGGATAATTTAATCCACCTGGTCTTTTAAACCAGTTCCTGACGCTTTGAGACATCCCCCCCACCCACCCACCCCCACCACCCCCACCCCTGACGTGAAAGACGCTGCATTCAAAAGTACAGATTGTTTTTAGAATAATAATATTAATAATAAGACTTGCATTTGATGTAGGGCCTCATCGCATCTTCTAGACGTCTCAAAGCGCTTCACGGAATATACTGTGAAGTGAACGGCTAACACTTTGCGGGTGAAACGCAGCAGCCAATTGCTCACAGCCGTGTAACTCAAGCAGTCGTCGATTAAGTCACCAATTTTTTTTTTTGGGGGGGTTAATAGTTTTATAATTTCAGTTAATTTCAATGGGATTATTACCTCCCCCTTCCCCACCCCCCCCAACACCACCACCCCATACACACACAGAAAAGCAACTCGCCAATGGACTAACAACCGGGTTCCTATTTACTAGGTAAATAGAGGAAACCTACCCACAGTTTATTGTTAGAGTAGTTTGCTACCCATCACAGTATCTGCAAAAGATACCCTCTTGAACAATATTGTTTCGGGAGGGGGGGGTGGAGAGGGGGGAGGAGGGGGAGGAAGACGCCCTTTTGAAACTCATTCTTTTTATGCTTCATCAACCATCGGTGTTTGAATTAATAACTCATTTTATAGCCCAGCTTCCTCAATGTATCAGTGCGTTAGCGTGACCCCTGTTATACCACACATGGTTTTTGGTTTCATTATTAATAGACACCGTATAAATCACTCTCAGAAAACCTGCCCCGCAACACTTTTGTGCGGTTCCTCCAGTCAGTTCTGTTTGAGGTCTAGTATATTTAAAGTAACTTGTCTACTCTCAATGATTCATATCTGCCAAATGTGTTTAGGACGGAACCGAAAGTTGCTTATCACGTCTAATAACAGTCAGCTTATGGACGGGTCAACTGATTGCAACTTTCAGTGTGTGAGTTATTAGCTTTCTGCGATGTAAGATTTCTCTGAAATGTGAATGTTAAAGGGTTTTTTTTCCCCCTGCATGGATCTCTTGATTTGCAGCTTTTATTAAAAAACAAATGAAACAAACTGCAGGTCACTGGAAGTACTTTTCCTAACTTGTTTCATTCCTTATGATGGAATCCGGTTGTGGAGATGGAGCAAATATGACTATTCATGAGGTAGTGAATATTGTGCTCCGTTCTTTAAAACCTTCGGCATGTTTCTGTACTTCCCACGCCTCTGTTCATCTAGCGGTAGTAATAATAATACCGTAATATTAATCCTTGCATTTGATATAGCGCTTTTCACGTCTTATCAACATCTCAAAGCGCTTCACAGAATATACTGTAAAGTGAATTGATTGTATATTTTGTGGACGAAACGCAGCCAATCGCGCACAGCAGCGTCCCCACAAACAGTCATGGATTGAAAATGACCAATTTTGTCATTGTGTTTTTTTTTGGGGGGGGGACGGATTGCGATTAGGCGTGTGTGCGTGTGTGGAGTAAGGGAACATGTCCAAGATTTCTCCCTGACCTGCCTGGATTCGAACACGGGTCTCACATATCAAATGCAAGGATTATTATTATTTTTATTATTATTTGTGGTGTGTGCAACAGACTCTCAGTAGAGCGTTGGGGGGGGGGGGAGAAGATAAACAACAGATTTTGTGAGTTAAACAAATCAACTTTAATGATCCTTAATTCTGGGTAATCTTTGGAAATCCCAGTGCCGAGACATTTATGATGTGTGGTTTCACAGATGAATATGTGAGCTGCGATCTTTGCGTCCTCTCTGGCTTGGCTTTTAAGTGGCTGCTGCTTGCTGCTGATGCGTTCCACCAGAAACCAACTGAGGAATAGTTGCGTCGCAAGCCGTAGGAAGTTAAGGCGTAGTATTCACCTCCCCATAATGAGCAATTATATAATTCCCCCACTCAAAAAGAAACAGCTTTGCGATTTAATCTGTTCCTTGTGTGTGTGGAATGCTGGGATCTTGCAATGTGGTTTGGTTTCTGAGTGCCGTTGGCTTGCAAGCACGAGCCTACAGGTTAGTTCTGAGGCCAATGTCCCACCTCGTGAGCTCGGTTTTACATGTGGCACGAGAGACTGGCATCCGAATGCCACCCAAGATATCAACGCAGGATATCAACGCAGAGAACTCGAGACGTAACATTGAGCTCGCTCACTCGCTCACTCGCTCACTCACTCGGCTTACAAGTGTGAGACCTGTGTTCGAATCCAGGCAGGTCAGGGCGCGTTTCCTTACTCTCCACACACACACACACACACACACACACACACACACACACACACACACACAACGTCTAACAATAATCCCTCCACAAAAAAAAACATACAATAATAAAAAATTGGTCATTTTCAATCCACGGCTGTGTGTGGGGGACGCTGCTGTGCGCAATCGGCTGCCGCGTTTCGCCCACAAATATACAGTCATTTCACTTTACAGTATATTCTGTGAAGCGCTTTGAGACGTCGATAAGATGCGAAAAGCGCTATATCAAAATGCAAGGATTATTATTATTTCGGGTATCTGCCTGACCTTGTTATTCTTTGCTCAATCACTGATAGCGACACAGTCAATGTATCCGCCTGCCTGATAGATTGAAATATACCAGAGATGGTCCTATTTGTACGATGTGATTAGTGGATTCCTGTAGCTTTGTGTTTAGAGCATTGCTGAGCAAAACTTAACAGGACCTGGGTTCGATTCCCAGGCAAGGTGAAACATTGGGCACGTTTCATGTCTCCCCGTGCCTCTGTTTACTCAGCAGTAAGTAGGTGTCATGAGGCGCGATATGAAATGCAAGGATTATTCTTATTTGCTAAAAAAAATATATAGTTTATTACTGCGTCTAACAGGATCCCATCGATAAGGAAACTGAGTTGTGCAAAACAGACGGACTGCGCGTCTGCAAACCGGAAATCTGCTGCAGGATTTCTGCTGGGAATCCAATTTGCTTCAGGTGTTGAACTTGCACAATTGGTTTGAACGGAAAAAAAAAACTCTCACCTCCGAGTCACAGGGTTGTGGGTTCACGCACCTCGTTGGTACATGGAACTCGTACAGTCTTAAGGTTCATAATCTAGGCTGACAGTCCAACGTCGTGCTGCATTCTTGAGGGACAGCGTCCTTCAGAGGAGATGTTAAACCCATAATTATCCTTGCATTTGATATTATAATAATAATCCTTGCGTTTGATGTAGAGCTTTTCACATCTTGTCGACGTCTCAAAGCGCTTCGCAGAATGTACTGTAAAGTGAATTGACCGCCTATTTGTGGGCGAAATGCGGAGGCCAATTGCGTACAACAGCGTCCCTGCAAACAGTCATGGATTTTTGCACGTATCATTGTTAGGCGTGCGCGCGTGTGTGTGGGTGAGTGTGTCAAGTAAGGAAACTTTCCCAAGGTTTCGCCCTGACCTGCCTGGATTCGAATGCAGGTCTCACGCTTGTAATGTGAGTGCTTTAAACCACTGCATGGCGCCTTATCACGTCTTCGAGACGTCTCCAAACGCTGTGTGCAAGGAAAATAAAGTTTCTCCCAGTGCTAACAATTGCCCAGATTTATAGACACACACACATATATATATATATATACATATATATACACACACAGTATATATATTTTTTAATGAAGTTGGATTCTTAAGAACCACAGTATGGCAAGGTTCACGGCTCACACCTGGAAAGGTTTAGAAAGACAAAAATGATTCCTAGACATTACATTGCTAAAAACGTTTAATGGTTCCTAAGTACTAGCTTGCAACAATTGAACTCCCGCTATGAGTTTGTTTGGGGGGTGGGGAGAGAAAAGGAAAAAAAAAAAAAAATGATTGCATTACAATTCGTACATTTTCCGAATTCACAAGTCTAAATCTCGCGTCAGCCATTGATGTATCGGTTATTGAGCTAAGAGATTAGCTCATTTGTTGCTTTGTTTCACAATCGCCCGCTTTCAATCCTGCAGGTGTTCAAATATCTAGTATTGTTGGCGTTTTGCAAGGCATGTTTATGCAGATAATCTGATCTGGTTTCCGCTGGAATCCCAAGCCTCTTTTTCTTTTTTTTTCTTTTTAAAAAAAAACTCTCCCAAGTCACGGATGAACAACTGCTCAAACACCAGGTTGAGATAGTATGACTGTTCATGCCAACAGCTGCCAATCACTTTTCTCACTCAATGCCACCTTTCGCAATGCTTGCCTTACTCTTTTCTGCGCTCGGCTATTGTACTCGCTTGTCTGAGAATGTTTGAGGCGAGGGCTGGATGCGTTTGCAAGCTACATTTCACCACATCTGGGGCAACTCTGGAGCTGACATCTTTTCTCTTTCTCTTGAAACTTTTGACAGGCAGACGCTCGATACCCACCCACCTGCCGTGTAAGTTACCGGGTTGTGATTTTTTTCTGTATTTATTAACTAGAAGTTGCCATAGAACTGTCAGTTTCTTTTAAGCCCTCCATTTTTTTTTTTTCGGGCAGGAACCTACTGAAGTGGGCGAAAATAAAGGAAGCACGTCTGCATTGAATGAATAAAATTCTTGGAAGTTGAGAAGTGATACTTGTTCTAATTGAATGGTTTGAACGTTCTCACTTTTTTTAAAAAAAATGTATAAATATATATATATATATATAGTATTTAAAAAATTTGCGCACTAAAATTTGTCCGTTTTAACAATCCGTGCATTCGATACAGCGTTTTCCACGTTCTTCTGGACGCCTCAAAGCGCTTTGCGGAATATGCCGTAAAGTGAATTGACTGTATATTTTATTTCCGGGCGAAACGCGGCAGCCGATTCCCCCCCCCCCCCACAAACAGTCGTCGATTGAAGTGACCAATTTATTTTAAAAAATTTCTGGAGGGATTATTATCAGGCGTGTGGAGGAAAGAAACTTGCCCAAGGTTCCCGCCCCGCTGGGAACTGAACCCAGATCTCTCGCTTGTGAGGTGAGCGCTCTCTCTAACCACAGAGCCACTGGACTCTTGTAGCTTTTGCCTATTAACGTGCTTTGAGACGTCTCGACGAGAGCGGGGAAAATCGCCCCCACCGACAAAGACAAGGCAGAGTAACAGTTTCACTACCTCGTGAACACAGTTTAAATTCTCTTGATTTAACCATTAATCGAAAGCAATGAAGTGTGCAACTTGCTATATTCACAACCCCTAGCTTTGCACAGTATTTACTTTAACTTTGCCTCTCATTTTGCCCATACGATCTGATCTGTCTGTCTATCTAATTTCTCTTTTAGACAGTCTATCTTTAAAATCCAAACCCTTTCCCTTCCCTTCCCTTCTCTTCTGGCTCTTGCCCTCTGTTTTTGGAGACAAAAGCAATTTCAGTCAATCAAAATAGTGTGCAGCAAAGCTGATTTTTGCCTTGTCAACGTTTGGCACCCAAACAAATCAGACAGACATTCCCTCATCAGTCAAGTTGTTACAGGCCCTCAGACTCTGATCTCCTGTCCCTGTTTAAGGTTAAATCATCATTTCGCCTATTTTTTTCTGAGACATGAAAAGGCCATCAGAGGACATAGTGTTGATATTGGCCAAAACATTAGCGTTTCCACATTTCCCCTGTTTCCTGGGAGAGTACGGTATTTACCTAAGCACGTAAGCATTTTGAGTGTTTTAATAGGGAGACATTTGGGAATTAAAAGGTGAGGGTGGTTTTATTTTGAATACAAGAAGGTTTGGGATCTTTAAGATGTTATGTTATTCCTATTGCTGTGCGCAATCGGCTGCCGCGTTTCGCCCACAAATGTGCAGTCAATTCACTTTACAGTATATTCTGTGAAGCGCTTTGAGACGCCCATCAGATGTGTAAAGCCGCTGTATCAAAACGCGAGGATTATGATTAATATTCCGGTTATTATTTGACTAATCCGGTAGAAAACCAGATAAAACTCGGTCGGGAGCGTGACGCTATTGGCGAGGTGAACGGAAGGAGAGACAAACTGTAACGTGGCTTGCTCTGTTTAGGTGACATTTTACTATTTCTTTTGTTGTTCTATGTCTTTTAAGCTCCGTTTGTATCAGGACACGCTCGTTTCGTTTAGCCTGAGCACCTGGACTGTATTAAGATACTTGCTTGCTGCTGCTGGAAAAAAAAATGTGGCCTCACATAGAGGGACTGTGGAGAGAGAGGAATGGTTGTAAAATCAAGAATCAGCCTCATTATAGGTGACATCTCGAGGCAGCCTTCACCATGACCCCTTGTGGCACAGGTCCAACTTCCCAACCTCGGGGAGGAATGGGGGCCTTGTCAATCTTACACCAGATACTCCTTAAACCCCCCCCACCCCCCCCACCCCACTCTTCCTCTCTCCTTCTCCCACCCATCCCCCACAACCCCACCCCCCACCCCCACCCATCCACCCGCAGGGATTCACGTCCGCCATTTGGGTTACAAACAATGCGTAAGCAGGAAATCATTTAAAACTCTTCATTTTGTTTCGTTGAAATAAAATACAAATCAAGAAGCAAAAAGAAAAGGGATTTGCTGGAGGGAGGGGAGGCGTTGGGGGGGGTGGGGTGGGGTGGTGGGGTGGGGCGGGGGTGTTGTGTGGTGGTGGGTGGGTGGGTGGGCGGGGGGGGCGATGGGCGATGGCGAGCGGGTGCTGGAGTGCGGGAGGAGGGGTGGGGGGGGAAGGGAAATAAGATGCGCGTACTTCTCTTTCGCTTCTCACTTCAACGTGATGGATTGAAAGACTTGTCTGAACGGTTGACGAGCGATTATGGTATTAGCTTTGGAAAGCCCGGAGCGCTCTGCTTGCCAACACCGATGCCGCACGCGACAGGCGGATCAGCCCTGCTTTTTAACCTTTTTTTTTCAAATATAATATATATACATTAAAAACACTAAATGCTATTTTTCTCTCTCGCTTCCACCCACTCTGCTCCGTATGAAGTGAGTGCTCTGTTGAGAATTTTTCTTGAGGGGTCGAAATTTTTTTTATAAATGGTACTACAGTATTGAGAGAAAAAAAACACTCTTGGGTCTCGGTTAACACTCTCTCCCTGTGTTGGATCCCGCTGGGCAGGTGGGTGTGTTTTGACGATCAGGAATTTATGGCTTGCAAAGGCGGAATTCCCTCACGACAGTGGCCCTTTAAGTTCACGTTAACAAGTTTCCAGGCCCATTTTATTCTGTTGATGTAATTAATAATTTCGCCTCCCGCGCAGCATTTAATCTGTGCGGAGGTCAAACGCAAATTATTCATCGGCAGGGAACAAGGCCAATTTGATCGAATGATAGGCTCTCCCACCCGCTTTCTTTTTCTAAACCCGGGGAGTGTTCAGATTATCTCTTTGTTCAGAGAGACGCACTTTATCATTGGTATTATTATTATTATTAATAATACTTGCATTTGATTTATCAAAGAGCCCGTAGCTCAGTGTTTATAGCACTCGCCTCGCAAGCGAGAGGAACTGGGTTTGATTCCCCGCAGGGAGAAATATTAGGCAGGTTTCCTTCCTTCACGCATCTCCGTGTACCTTGTGTTTGGCCCACAAATATATATACAGTCAATTCACTTTACAGGTTGTTCTGTGAAACGCTTTGAGACGTCGATAAGATGTGAAATGCGCTATATCAAAATGCAAGTATTATTATTATATTATTAGGAACCCGGTTGTTAGACGATTCGCATATTGCTTTTCCGGAGATGATAATCCCTCCCCCCAAAAAATTTTACAATAAGAATTTTCTCACTCAATCCACGACTGCTTGTGGGGGAAGCTGCCACGTCTTTGCCCACAAAATATATACAGTCAATTAACTTTGCAGTATATTCTGCTGTGCTTTTGAGACGTCTCGAGCTGAGGGTCAAACGTAAGGATTATTAATATTAATTAATACTTCAAGATAATAATTCTTAACAATATTCCAAGACCTGCCTGCCCAAGGGTTGCCGACAGCGTCATTCTGCAACGCCGAGTCGAGGAAATGCTCTCTAAGTGAATAAAACATTATAAGCTCCAATTTGAGATTGTATTCCTCCAGACATGAAAGGCACGATATCAAATGCAAGGATTATAATAAAAAATAATCCAATAAATATTCATTGCAACTACCGATTTGGTCGGAAACAGGTGACGTTTTAAGTGGAACTCGCGATGGGCGACAGAAGGAAAAACTTTATTTTAAAATTAATTTGTATTTTATGTACTAATAATTATATGGCTACTGCCGTGCCTGATTTTGCCAGATGATTTCCTGTACAGCCTGGCCCGTGCATTCGTCTCTTTAAAATGTTCCGCGCAGTTTTTACGACCGGTGTTCAAAACGTGGGAGGAGAAATAAGCTCGGGAACAGATAGTAATAATCCTGGCATTTGATATCGCCGCTTTTCACGTCTTATCGACGTCCCAAAGCGCCTCGCAGAATATACTGTCAAGTGAATTGACTGTATATATATTTGTGGGCGAAACGCGGCAGCCGATTGCGCACAGCAGCGTCCACCCCCCCCACGAACAGTCGCGGGTTGAAAAGACCAATTTTATTAATGGATTGATGAACGATTTTGTGCGCTAGTGCTTTCTGGACTTGATTCCTGGTCAGGGCGAAACCTTAGGCAAGTTTCCTCACCACACGCGCCTATGTTTACCTAGCGGTAAGTCGACTGGCGGATTGCTTTGCTGGAATAAAAACAATTCACTCAATCCACGGCTTGTTTGTGGGACGCTGCTGCGCGCAATCGGCTGCCGTGTTTCGCTCACAAAACTTACAGTCAATTCACTTGACAGTATATCCCGCGAAGCGCTTTGCGACACAGTCTAGAAGAACTGTGAAAAGCGCTGTATAAAACGCGAGGATCAGTATTATATATTATTTACATTAGTAATAATATTATTATTGATCATTATTATTATTATTCTGCGACGCGCTTTGAGGCGTCTCAGAGACGTGATAAGATGCTACATCGGAACCACGCGATAATTATTACTATCGTCATCACCACAGAGCCTGAGAACCGAGAACCGCAGTTATCCGAAGTGGAAGCCGCGTGGCTGCGCGACTCGGAAATTCCGTCCGCACGCCCCTCGTTCCATCATCATTAGGGCCCAGGTCCTGCACACGGCGACGGCTGATTTGAGTCATTCTAACCCGTCGCCCGCTTTTCTCAACTGCTGAGGTTTCTCCGCTGTCTCTCCCAGTTACTGAATCATCCATCCTGCCCGTGCTGCCCCCTGCTAAATTACCGCAATTAGCCGACAGTCTCGGGAAGCGGTGATGGATTTAGTGACTCGCTCGATAGGAAACCAGCCGTGCTGTTTGTGCGCGTGTGTTTTTGTTTCTCCCTGTCCTCTCCTCTCACTCCGTCCACCCCCACACCCCACCGACTATACTGCGGAGTTATAGTAGTTCTAACAGTGAATACTCTGTGACTGTCTCTTGTTTGCACTACTCTCATTGTCAGCAGGGAAAAACACTGAGAGGGTCAATGTGTGACTTGAGCGTTAGCCGGGGACTGTGGCTTAAAGGGAGTCCCGGAGATCAGTGGGTTAGAGCGCTCGCCTGGCAAGCCAGAGGACCCGGGTTCAATTCCCGGCAGGTCAGGGCGAAACCTTGGGCAAGCTTTCTCGCTCCACACGCCTGATAATAATCCCTCAAAACAAAACCAACGACAAATTGGTCAATTCCATCCACGACTGTGCACCTATAAAATTCACTCACTTGATTTGAATGTAAAGTGTTTCGAAAAGTTTCGTTGACATGATGAATAATAATCCTGGCGTTTGATATAGTGGCTTTTCACGTCTTCTGGACGTCTCAAAGCGCTTCTCAGAATACACTGTAAAGTGAATTGACCGTATATTTAGTTTTGTGGGCGAAACGCGGCAGCCGATTGCGCACAGCAGCGTCCCCCACACACAGCCGTGGATTGAATTGACCAATTCATTATTTTTTTGGAGGGATTATTATCAGGCGTGTGTGTGTGTGTGTGTGTGTGTGTGTGTGTGTGTGTGTGTGGACATTAAAATGAATGGCGGATTATTAATCTGCCGGATTTTATGACCAGGACGTGGGGGTGGGAGGGAGAAGCTTCCTCGGCGTTGGAAACTGGGGCAGGTTCCTCTCAAAGCAGGACGGACACCACCCACGACCGAAAGATGCCTTTGGATGGATGGGAAACTATGGCACTGGCAGCAGTCCAAGGTAAACTCATCAATCGTTGTCAATCACGAGCCCAGACCAGAAGAGTCAGCCTCAACGATTCACTGATTGCAGTGAGACACACGCACGATATCGCTCCACGTTATGCGTGTGGACCATAAGGAGCGTTGACAATTAGCGTGCGATCGCGATATATGTCAAGTTTGTGGGTCTTTAAGATGTACTGACAGGACTGGATGACGCGGACTGAGAGAAACTGTTTCATCCGCGATGGGAGGGGCGGGGGTACATTCGGAGAACAAAATTAGCCCCCACCGACGGAGCCGTAAACTCGTGGAACAGCCTTCCCCGGGGAGACAGACGGGTGGAAACGGAAATTGCCCTTTCTTTCAAGGACAAATGAGGTCGAATGATTGCCAGAGAGAGAGAGAGAGAGAAAAAAATATCTGGGGGAGGGGATAGATCGCATCTGTGGTTTGTGACACAAAATGTAATGCGACTCTGTCGGGATGCCACTGACTAGATGGACCTCGGTCTTCTTTCGCCAGCAAATACCGATGCTATTATTATAGCAATCTACTCATTGCTTGTGTGCTTTGATCTATTTGCAGTGGGCTTTTTTGTGGGTGGGTTTCTATTGAGCGCTCGATCGTTTTCTGCCTCTCCTGTTAATCTCGCTAAGCCAACCTGTACACTGTCCTCCGAACTTTTATTCAGTTGGCATTACTCTAGCTCGAGTCAACCCTATTTTTGGCGCGGGGGGGTGGCGGGGGAGAGAGAGAAACAGCCATCTCACTTCAAGGCACACCAACGCACACTGGAACTATTAAAAAACACTTCACACAACAGCAGCTCCCCTAACAGCTCATCAATTGTACACACTGCCAGGAATGTTAACTCGCATGTGATCAGCAAAACGTTCCAAAAGGTGTCATCAGTCACGACGGACATCACAATTTGCCAACTATTTTAGCCATAAATCACACCGTTTCTTCATCGGGGACTTGAGGGAGCTCATGAAGAGCAAATGTGGCCGCAGTTATCGGCCGTAGGACAGAAACATTCCCTCATGTGTTACAGTAATTATTGTTCAATGGGAAGTAAAGAGGGGAGAGAGAGAGAGAGAGGGAGAGAGAGGGAGGGAGGGAGTGGAGTGGGGGGGTGGGGGGGGGGCAATGCAGAACTGGATAACTTCCCTCTCACTTCATTATTATTCCCCAGGTACGGGACACAGCATGTGCTTTTCATTGGGAGGCCAATCACTCGCCATCTTTGGACAAGTTAACACTAAATGGCAGTTTCGAACACTGATTTATGCCTCAATTCTGCTCTAAAGTATGTTTTAGATTCAGCCAATCAGAAGCCACTTGTCCGTCTACACATCAGTGGTCAAATCCAATCTTTCCCCCACCACCCACCAACGAAAAGTGATTTTTAAAAAAAAAAAACATTTTGCCTTACAGCTAATTAAAACGCCTTCGACCTAATCAATTCACACTAAAGTCACTGTAAAAGCTGATAACTTTTTCTTTTATCTCGCTGCAAGAGGTTTTTTTTGGAAGTGGAGGTGGGTGGGGGGGGGGGGGGGGGGAGGAAGTGGAGAGGGAATCAGTTGTACTTTCGTTTGGCAAACAGAGAACTCGATTGCCGGCTTGGGTTGCCAGAAAGAGTAATTGGGATTAAACCTCTGAGGGGGTGGGTGTCAACCTTTGTGATTGCCCCCCCACCCACCACCAAAGAAAATTCTAAACCGGATTTTCGTGAGATATCCTTAATAAAGCGTCGAAAAGGAATGCTTTCCATGTGTTGTGTGTTCCTCTGGAAGTATGCGCCAACGGTCGAGTGAGTGCAAGCACCAACGTTGATGGGGGGGGGGGGGAGGGTGTGTGTGTGTGTGTGGGGGGGGGGGGCGGAAAGAAAGCTAACGGAAGAACGAAAGTCAGAATCTTGCCAAGGAATGAAATGGGACCTCCTTTTACAACGAAGTGGCCCACATTGAAATTACTTCTTGATCCAGTAAAATTCCACACGCCTCCCAATGCTGTTTGGTCCTGGCCCAATCCGAAATCAAAACCATTTGCTGATTAAACATCAGGCGGCAGTTTAGCTCAGTCGGGGGGGGGGGGGGAAAAAGCTCTCGCCTCGGAGGTAGAAGATCGAGGGTTCAAATCCCATGCTGGGAACTCAAACTGTTATTCAGTGCAGTTCTGTCTCACTCCTTTGTCGAGCCAGCACTCGCCTTGTTCCTCAAAGGAGTGACGGTCCTTCGGACGAAATGTCAATCTAAGCTTCCTTCAAACCAAGTTGATCCACGCTCTCGCAACACTCTTGAGCCGGTGTACTTCTCAAATTGGCTGCTGCGTTGGTCTGCAAAATGTATAAGAATGATAATCCTTGCGTTTCACATCTTATCGACGTCTCAAAGGCGATTCGCAGAATATACCGTAAAGTGAATTGACTGTGTACTTGTGGGCGAAACGCGGCAGACAATTACGCACAGCAGCGCCCCCCACAAACAGTCGTGGATTGAAATGACCCATTTTATTATTAAGGAGTTTTTTGGGGATGGATTAGTATTAGACATGTGTGTGTATGTGTTGTGAGTGGAGTTGCCCACTAAGGTTTTGCCCTGACCTGCCTGGATTCGAAACACAGGTCTCACGCTTGTCAGGCGAGTGCTCTAACCACCGAGCTATGGGATCTCCACAATATACAGTCACTACATTTGACCCTGCTTTGAGGCACCCCCACCCCCCAGACAGACAGAAATAGGACGAGGTCAAAATTAGGGACGGTTATGAATGCAAGAATTCCATTTCTTACACTGTGTCACTGTGGGGTTTTCTGTGAAGGCAGATCAAAATTTAGATTTTACGCTTCAATGAAACTCTGTACAAGTGTATTATTATTATATAAAATAGGGAGTTCTCTTCTACGTTAGAATATACTTGAATCGCGATGTAGATGAAAGTTTGAAAGAAGCTGTGATTTTTTTACAGAAATGTCTCGCTTGCTTTTATCAGGATTCACAAGGATTGAAGTTCATTTATTTGCCTTTAAAAACTTAAAAATTTGCTGGTGAAAGAAGACCAAGGTCCAGATATTGTGTTTAGCTTAAACTTTACTGCCGTTCACTCAAGTGATGTTCTACTGTTCAGTACTTTGCTGAGCGAAAGATAAAATAACCCTTGCATTTGATCTAGCGCTTCTCACATTTTTTAACACGTCTCAAATCGCTTCAGAAAATACACTGTAAAGTGAATTGACTGTATATCATGTGGGTGAAACGCAGCAGCCAATTGCGCACTGCAGCGTCCCCCACAAACAGTCGCGGATTGAAAATGACTGATTTATTGGTTTTTTTGAGGGATTATTATCGTGTGTGTGTGTGTGTGTGGAGTAAGGAAACTTGCCCAAGGTTTAGCCCTGACCTGCCTGGAACTGAACCCGGGTCTCTCGCTTGTAAAGGCGAGTGCTCTAACCACTGAGCTAACCGGACTCCATGAATAATAATTTCATCTGTTCCGAAACGTCAGAACCAGCTGTCTTGTTTAATCCTTTTTGCCTGATCCTATCCCCATAACTCTACTGTACAAACCTTTTACCTGTCTGGTGAGGAAGCTGGGGCTGTTCGGCTCACTGAATCCGATCCTGTTGTTTTATTGGAGAACAACATGTCTTTCGAAGCGCGTTTGGAGGTCGGACTGTCAGTGCGGCTTACACATCTGCAGGAACTTGGCAGAGCGCGCTGGCGTCCGACACGATGGAGGAACATTCCCGCAAGCCCTGACGATTTCCCCCACCCGCCCCTGCATCGGGGAGTTCACGTTTAGTTCAACGTTGACCTTGGGATATCGACTCCAAGAGGGCTTGGCGAGTGGGAACCGCCAGTGCTCGGACTGTTGCATCATCGTGTTTTTGGTTCCCGGGTTGAACCGAATACTCGTTGGGCTTGAGGAAGCGTAGGTTCGCTCGTGGCTCCGAGTAGGCGTTGAAAGACAAAGACAGATGGATGGGACTGCACTGCTCAGCTGCACCGCCCAGCCCATGTGCACTACATTATTTTTTGCTCGAACGTTGAAACAAATGCGAAGTACAGAGTCTTTAAAACGTCATCGCATTTTTTTCGTTAAAAATTCCTCAGTGTAATTAAAAGATTAACCTTTCGCGCGAGTTATTGCCGAGACACGACATGAAATATGGAAGCAGATTCGATGATAAGTTTCTAAGGGAAACAAATCGCAAAGGTTTCAGGGGGGGGGGGGGGGGGGGGGGGGGGGGGGTGGCGGGGAGTCGGGACTAGTTTGGATCGCTCTTTCAAAGAGCTTGTACTCCACTGAGTGGAGTAGCTCAGTGGTTAGAGCACTCACTCACTCACTCACTCACTCACTCACTCACTCACTCACTCACTCACTCACTCACTCACTCACTCACTCACTCACCTCACTCACTCACTCACTCACTTCACTCATTTACTCACTCGCCTTACAAGCATGGAGACCTGTGTTTCAAATCCAGCCAGGTCAGAGGGCAAAACCTTGGGCAAGTTTCCTTACTACACACACACACACACACACATACACGTGCCTAATAATAATCTCTTCAACAAAAACCCCCACAATAATAAAAATTGGTCATTTTCAATCCACGACTGTTAGTGTGGACACTGCTGTGCGCAATAGGCAGCTGCGTTTCGCCCACAAAATGTGCAGTCAATTCACTTTGCAGCATATTCCCGTGAAGCGCTTTGAGGCGTCCAGAAGACGTGAAAAGCCGCCGTATCAAATGCATGGAGATTTATTATTATTATTATTATTATTATTATACAGCACGATGGATCGAATGGCAAACCTAACACAGTCCCCTCGGCTGAGGTCAGAGATCTTGTTGAGATATTCAGTCCCAAACACGATCTGATGAGGTGGACTGATCACTTTAACAGGATGGGTTTGGAACCGAAAGCAAGCCTTGCAAAGCCCATCGGGTCTCTTCCCTCAAGCATATATCCCCCGTGCCTTTCTCCCCGTCACAGCAGCATCAAGTTGCTTTCAAACTGCTCCATTTAACGCTTGTCCCTTTTTTGTTTTATACTCACGCGCTGGGAAGTTTCGGAAGCGTTTGTGGCATTGTTGAGTTGGTCCTTTTTGTTTTCTCTCAGTTGCAGCCTTCCAACTCCCAACTCTGTACCGCAATTGGCAGGAACAGCTTCTGTTGTGTAAATGTTAGTGTATCGATGTCCAGCTAAGGTTAATTAGCGAGAGATAACACTATCGATGTGTGTATTATTACGTTATC
The DNA here is from genome assembly GCA_035084275.1 of Hydrolagus colliei. Lineage (NCBI taxonomy): Eukaryota > Metazoa > Chordata > Chondrichthyes > Chimaeriformes > Chimaeridae > Hydrolagus > Hydrolagus colliei. The sequence goes on from CM068748.1 coordinate 661,028, forward strand.
TTTCTACAACCTTTCTTGCCTTGCGTTTGTGAAATGAGGTACAGTTTCGTCCTTCAGCAAGAAATTAGATTAGGTTTCTGCTCAAATAATACCTGGGGATGGATGCAGACGATTGGACCACGATAAATTCTCATTTTCTTTATGGGTGAGACGTTAAACTGAGATCCTGTCTTGACTGTTGAGGTCGACCGTTAAAGAGCCCATGGTGCCGACTGAAAACAGAATGAAGTTTCTCCCTGTGTCTATACTTTCGACACAGAAGGTCGAAAAATTGATAAATACATGAAGAGAACCCAATATCAAAAGGGCATCTGGAATAGGATTCCCGAATAAGGAATTTCGAGGCCCCTTTTCCTTCCAATAACCGGTAATAAGTCATTGCGACACTTGGAAATCGAGAGAAGAAGAGGATTTTAATAAGAATTATTATTATTACACTTTCGAGACATCTCACAGGATGTACTGTAAAGTGAATCGACTGTATATTTTGTGGGCGAAACGTGGCAGCCAATTGCGCACTGCAGCGTTCCCCCACACAAACAGTCATGAATTGAGTGACCAAATTATATTATTATTATTTTTTGAAGGGATTATGACTCCCCGGAAAAGCGATCCGCCATTCGACTGACAACCGGGTTCCCACTTACTGCTGGGTAAGCGCCTTGGGACGTCCTCCCGACGTGAAAAGCGCTCTATAAATGTCATTCTGTTGTTGTTTCTGCGGATGTTAACAGAGGCGTGCGGAGTAAGGAAATTTGCCCAACATTTCCCCCCTGCCCGGGAATCGAACCCCGGTCCTGTCGCTTGCGAGGCGAGCGCTCTAACCACTGAGCTCCACGGGACTCCACAAACTCTAACCGTTCAGGCGTCAAGTGAAAGGTTTCCAAACAACAGCTCTTTCGTCACCCTGCGGTTTACCTCTTCAAGTTAACACCAGAAGGTCAAATCCTCAACACCATCTCGCATCGGATCGAAATCATTGCGTTCCCCCCCTCCCCACCACCCCCCCCCCCCCCCCCACCTCCCACCCCACACTCTTATTATTAAAGATCTTCCTTAACGTCACGTATTTAAACAAAGGAACCTTTCGGTCACTGGCTCATTAGGTGGGAGGAGATTTTTTTTAATGATGTACTTCAGGTGACAAATGTCCCTGCCATGTGAATTAATATCTAGCTTTGGGAAAGTGACATTAATTGGTGTCCACAGCTGCTGATAATGTGACCAGAGACCTAATCCACGGAATTACAGCCATGACTAGTTCACATGATCTCTTCCATTGTAAACTATTAGACACGGAGCCGGTCCTGCCGGCTTTTCATGTTCAGGTTAGCTGCGATTTTGTTTTAAAAAAAAACGCTGGACGCCTTGCGTTGGGAAACCTAAAAAAAAGAGGGCAACGCTGATGTAGCCTTCGTTTACAACAACAACCAAATTAGACATAACAACATAAGAATTAGGAGCAGGAGCAGGCCATGCAGCCCCTCGAGCCTCCCCTCCCCTCCGCCATTCAATACGATCATGGCTGATCTATTCTAATTCCCATCTGCCACCCCCAATATCCACCCATCTTATCCCCATATCCCTCGATCCCTTTATCCACAAGAAATCTATCGATCTCGGTCTTGAATATGTTCAACGACCGACTGAGCATCTACAGCCCTTTTGGGGTAGAGAATTCCGTCAATTCACTAGCCTCTGAGTAAGGAAGTTTTTTCTCAACTCAGTGCGAAAGGGCTGACCCCCTCATTTTAAGTCTGTGAGCCCTATGCAAATTAGGCTTGTGTAGCGCATTTCACTTCAGGAGAACGTCCCTAGGCGCTGGACAGTCACAGGGTCAGACCCGAGCTGGGAGAGTTGTGGGCCAGGGAAGCGGATGGGATTAAGAGTTGATGATGGGACCATCGAAGAGGAGAGTTTTGAGGCGGGACTTGAAGGAGGCCAGAGACGGGGGCGAGTGAGGTGGAGGGACTGCGGGATGGAGGTCCAGAGGTCAGGGGCAGAGTGGCTGAAGGCTCGCCCGCCAATGGTGGGTGGGTTGGTGGGACGTGGAGCAGGCCAGAGCCTGCTGGAGGGAGGGTGGGGGGGGGGGTGGGGGGGGAGGGAGGGGGGCAGGTTGGTATGGGGTTGGAAGGTCACGGATGTAGGGTGGGGCGAGATTGTGGAGGGCTTTGAATGTGAGGGTCAGGATCTCGAAAGATCTCATGCCACTTTTTCAAAAGAGGAGGAAGTTCCTGTCTACGATTTACCGTAGAGTGTGAGCGATGTGCGTTTGTCGGAGCATTTGTGGCATTTTGCGCTCAACGACATCATTACAAACAACCACAAAGTCAGTCATTGACTGATTTATCTGGGTGATGGTTGGCCAGGACACACGGATAAACTCCCTTCAAAACACAAAATACTACGAATGCTGGGAATCTGAAACAATCTCCCTTTCTCTTTTCCAATAGTGTCATATGATCTTCTGTGGAGCTCCTGTAGCTCAGTGGTTAGAGCACTCGCTTTACGAGCATGAGACCTGTGTTTCAAATCCAGGCAGATCAGGGTGAAACCTTGGACAAGTTTCCTTACTCCACACACACACATGTGGCTAATAATAATCCTTCCAAATACAACCACAATAATAAAATTGGTCATTTCAACCCACAACCGTGTGCGGGGGACGCTGCTGTGCGCAATCGGCTGCCGCGTTTCGCCCACAAATATATACAGTCAATTCACTTTACGGTGTATTCCGCGAAGCGCTTTGAGACGCCGATCAGATGTGAAAAGCCGCGATATCAAATGCCAGGATTATTATTGTTGTCTTCAAAAAAATTATCCTCCATCACTGACAATGCAGAGCTCCCCACCCCACCCCACTCACCCCTTCCCTCAGCCTAGATCGTGAGTTCTAAGTACAAACACGAGGCTTTGAACCCACGGAAATTCCGACTCCCAA
>CM068748.1:664171-970131 GCA_035084275.1 Hydrolagus colliei
TAGGGATAGCCAGGATATGTGGGGCCCTTGAACAAACCTCCATCTTGCCTCTTTGTAGCTGGGGTTTGGAGAGAAACATGGCGGGGGAGAGAAAGGGAGAAGGGGAGAGAGAGAGAGAGTGGGGGGGGGGGGGGGGAGAGAGAAAGAGAGAGAAAGAAAAATAAAGAAAGAAGAGGAGAGGAGACATCAATGTTAAAGGGTGGCAAACTTTTTTTCATTTGGGAAAACACAAAAGCAATCACACACACTCACTCACACACTCACTACTGGACTAATGCACTGCATTGCAAGTTGAGACTTCAATTCAAACTTCTCTCTCACTCATTCACTCACACTCTCCTTCCCTCCCTTCCCATCTCCTTTCTCTCTCCCCTTCTTCACTGTCTCTCCTTCCTTCCTTCTCTCTCTCTCTCTCTATCTGTCTGTCACCTCTTTTTTTTCTCCCCTCTCTCTCATTCCTTCCTTCCCAACTCCACTCTCCCTCTCTCTCCCTACCTCCCTCTCAGTCTATCTCCTTCCTTCCTTCCCTCTCTCTCTCTCTCTCTTCTTTCTCTCTCTCCCTTGCTCCAGAAAGTAGTTTTAAGGGGAATTAAAAACAAAAGAGACTTACCTTCTTCTAAACTCTCTCTGGATTTGTCTCTAAAACTTTCTGAATGTCTGGGTGCTGGACGCCTTTCAGCCTGAAAATAGGGACATGGCAGTTGTGGTTGGGGGGGGAGAGAGAAAATGAGAGAGAAAGAGAGAGAAAAGGGGGAAAGGAGGAGAGGAGAATGGAGAGAAAAAGAGAGGCAAGGGGGAAAGGAGAGAAAGAAAGTCACAAGAGTTTTTTTGGGGGAGAAAAATAGATTAAAAAACACTGATCAGGTTGACAGAAATTACACAACAGGGAGAGTGAGTGAGTGAGACACACACACACAAACTCCCACACTATATATTTGTGTGTGCAAAACATTTTACATTGTATTTCAGTGTGTTTCCCTTGTAAATAAAAATTAAACAGGGAAAGGGAATTGAAGCAATAAGTTTCTAATGTGAGGGCCAAACAAATAAAGACAGAGAGAGACAGGAGAGATAGACAGAGAGAGAAAAGACAGACAGAGAGAGAGAGACAGAGAGAGGTATTATTCTATTACAATCTGAAATTAAAATAGTCCATAGAGTGAATAAATAAATAAAGGAATAAAAGGAGAATAAGTTTGACAAATTAAAGCTCCCATTAATTCCCTCCAAACACACACACACACACATATCCACAGAAAAAAAAACTTGCCAAATAAAAGAAGAGAGAATTAAACTGGGTGGGGAGACAGTTGAAGTCCCAATAAGTTTATGTTTTGAGGGCCAATTGATTTGAATGGTGTGTGAAAAAAAATTATTTTGATGGAGGATAAGAAGGGGAAATAACTTAAGACACTTAACCCCTTCCTCCCCAACACACACACACACATAAAATAGGGGGGTTGAAGGTGAAAGGGGGGGGGGGGGGGGGAGAGAGAGAAATACTTCTTACCTCTGAATCTGATGAGCTGTTTTGGTTGGTCTCTGACTCGTTGACTAATGAAGACTTGACATCTGCTAAATCCCTTTCTGCAGAGGCATTCTCTGAAATCTTTTCTTCCTGTTCTCCCTCGTCCCTTAAAGGAGATCATTTCATCATTGGCCCCCAAATCATCTCCACCACCACTGTTTAGCTGTGGCCATCTTTCCTCTTTTTTTTTTACAGTCTCTCTCTCTCTCTCTAGATATATATATATTGGTAATAATCAAAAAAAATCCTCCTTTGCTGGTGCTGCTGTTGCCTTGTGTGTTGTATGTTGTGTGTTTTTTTCCTCTCACTCCTTCTCTTCTCTTCTCTTCCTTCTTCTCCTCCTTTTCCTCTTCTCTCTCTCCCAACTCACATAGAGAGAGGAGAGAGAGAGGGGTGTGTGAAAAAAAAGTTGCTTCTGACTTGACTTGCTGCAACTCACTCCACACACACACACACAACACACACACAGAGAGAGAGAAAAAGAAAGGAGGGAGGGGAGGGGTGGAGGGATGTGAGTGGAAAGGAGGGGGGTGGAGGGGGGGGGGGAGAGAGAGAGAAAGGTTGGTTCAGTTCAGTTGCAAGTAATTTCTTTTTTCCTCTTGTTTTTCTCCCCTCTCTCTTTCACACACTCCCTGGATTTTTTTTCAGTTGTAAGTAGATTCTTTTTTCTCTCCTCTCTTCCCTTCTTCCTTCTTCTTCTTCTTCTTCTTCTGGGTTGGAACACCTTCTCTTCTCCTCTTAAGATTTTTCCTCCTTCCTTCCTTCCTTCCTTCTCCTTTTCACACTGTTCAGTTCCAAGTGTGTTTCTCTCCTCTCTTTGCCTGCCTTCCTTCCTTCCTCTTGTTCTTCTTCTTGCAAGAAAGTCCTCTCCCCCTGTCTCTCTTTGCCCCCTTTCCCTCTCTCTCTCTCTCTCTCTCTCTCTGTATATATATCTAGTTATTATATTATAATAATAAATAAAATTAAAGTTAAATCAATTGCAAAAAGCTCACAGTTAAAGTGAGTGAGTGAGAGGGAGGGAGGGTGGGGGGGAGATGGGGGGGGGTGAAAGATGTTTTTTCTACCCCCCCCTGTTTTGCTTCCCCCCCCTGCCCCTGTTTTTTTTCCTCTTTCCTCCTTCCTTCCTCCTTCCTTCCTTCACTCTCTCACACACTCTCTCTCCCTCTCTCCCTTCTCTCTCTCCCCTTCTCTTTGCTTCCCACAGTGAAGTTGTTACTGACTGCGACCAGTTCAAAGACTCACCGCCTCCTGTGTGTGTGTGTGTGTGTGAGTGAGTGAGTGAGTGACTGTGATTGACACATTGACTGACACATTCACAACCACACAAAGTCTTCCTTTCCTTTCCTTCACTCACTCACTCAACTCCTCTCCTCTCTTCCCTCCTCCCTCTGTTTTCTGATTGAGGGGGGGTGGGGGTGGGGGGGGGGGGGGGGAGAGAGAGAGAGGGAGGGAGTAAAAGAGTGGAAAGTAAATGAGATGCAACAAGCAAAAAAAAATTAAAAGGGGGAGGAGAGAAAAAGAGAGGGAGGGAGGGAGGGAGGGAAGGAGGGAGGGAGGAATGCAAGGGGTAAAAGGAAGGAGGGACTTTAATATGACGTCTGCATAAATGCATTAAATAGCTATAAACCCAGGCAAAAAAAAGAGAGACTGACTTATTGGTAGAGAGCTGGCTGGCTGGAGCTTAGTGTGTGTTTGAGAGAGAGAGACTGTGTGCTGTGTGTTTGTGTGTGAGAGAGAGAGTGTGTGTGACTGTGAGAGAGACTGTGTGTGTGTGTGTGTGAGAGAGACTGTGTGTGTGAGAGAGAGAGACTGTGTTGTGACTGTGTGTGACTGTGTGTGTGTGTGTAGTAATCAAAGCCCCTTGAACTTCATTTCCTCATATATTCTGTTGTTTTCTTTGCAAAAGAAAGCGTGTGCTTTGGTTTAAATTTTATTTTAGATCTCTCCTTAACTTTACCTTCAGCTGCTTGCTCCCAGTTTTCTGTGTGTGTGTGTGTGTGTGTGTTGAAATTATTATTATAATTCAAACCATCAATGAATCCCCACCCTCCCCATTTCAAGTGATTTTTATTGACAGAATATATATATATATTAGATATACATAAAACACACATATACACACATGCCTGCACACAGCAGATTTCCCCTCCCAAATCAATAATGTATGCATTGCATTTGAGTGAATAAAACTACTTTTGCTGTTTGGTTGGTGGTATAATTTTTAATAAAAATGTTTAAAAATATATATACTGTATATGTATATATATATATTTAAAACCTCAAAGGTTTTTTTTTCTACTGGATACGTTTATCGCCACCCACATCCTTGCAAAAGAACAGAGAGAATATTTTAGAATAATTATACATGGGAGAGAGAGTTTTAAATATATATATATATATATAGAGAGAGAGAGAGAGATGTCTTATATTTAAAATATATACATTGCTCCCTCTTTGCAGATTGTATACATACATAAATATATTGTATTCAGGAACCTGTGGAAATCCTTTCTCTTGATTTCTCCATCACTGAGGGGGATTTTTTCTTCTTTTTCATACATTAAAAAAAAAGACACATGTACAGATAGATTCTCGACAGAACCAAGAACAGAACGAATTAATTGCAATATCAATGTTCAGTTCAAATCCTGCCTCGGTTTGTGGAACAAACTAACACATACACACACACACACACACATGGTTGGGGGGGGGGGGGGGGGGGATATCAAATAGCCCCTTACTTTTTGTTTATTGCCATGCAATTGATTTGTTTTTGGGAGGGAGGGAGGGAGAGAAAAAGGGAGACAGTGAGAGAGAGACACACAGAGAGAGAGAGAAAGAAGGGATTTTATGTAATGAAAAAAATGAACACTTATGTTTTTGAGGCTCAGAGAAATCTGACTTTAAATATTAATTGGAATATCTTAAATGCTCTGTGTTAACTCTGCAGTACCTGCATTAGATCACACCTGCAACTGGCAAAACACTGCAAGTTAGGTATCAAAGGAGCTTCAAACGCAGTATTTTTTTTCAAATAGGTTTCTGCATTCCTACTGACGTTTTATTTCTCTCTGTTTTTACATATTTTCTGCTGTTGCTGCTGTTTCTATTTTAAAATAGATATGACAGTCAGTGAACTTCTTCTTCACTCCAAATAAATTCTATCTTCCCCCCCCCCCCCACCTTTCCACACAACCCCACACAAAAAGGCATCATTTCTTTTTTTTCCAAACCAAATTCTATTGATAATAACCACACGGAGATTGATCGCTTTTTAAAAATATCTCTCTATATATATATATATTTATTATCATATAATATATAAATAAACCAAAGAAAAATCTCAATCTGCTTTCAATATATTTTTTAATGGAATAGGGAAAACACACACAGACACATACACAGACACACACACACACGTCAATCCATTTATTTGAGTTGCTGTGTTATTATTAATATTAATATTATTATTATCGTCATGAAGAGCTAAACAGCATCTTATGAATGAAAATGTGCCTGTCTGTAAACTGTACAGGGGAGAGGAGAGGTGGATTGGGGAGGGGAATGATGGGGGGGGGGGGGGAGGAGAGGGAAATTTAAACATCTCTCTAATATGCAGGTACTACAGTTTTTTTCCTTTGATTCTAAGGGCGACAAACTGACACCTCGACCAGACCTGAATGGCTTGTTTAAAATCATCATTATTATTTTTGTATTTAGACAATATTCAAATCAGTGCATTTTGCCAAGGCAATAAAAAAAAACAAAGCTAAAGACAAAGGCGAGGGTTTGCATGCATATGCAACTGTCCCCTTTCAACTTATTATATTAAGCTATCATTGATGTGTGAAAAATTGATGTTCTGTTAGAGGACTAATGGTGGGGGAGGGATTTGAGGTGGAGATGGAGTCACTTTGATCTTTGATGGACAATTTGTTTCTCTCCCCCCCCACCCCACCCCTCAGCTCCTCTCTCCCCTTTCTCATCCCTTCTCCCCCATCACCTTTTGAGCGACTCTTATTTGCTCAATCAAAATTTTCACTCAAGACTTTGAGAGAGAGAGAGAGAGTTTACTACTGTTTTCTAAAGCAGTCACCCCCTAAAACATCCCCCCCCCCCCCCATCCCCACCCCCATCCCCACCCCACCCAAAATCCTTAGACACTTTGATAATATCTGTATTTCTTAAATCATCTTATTGTCACCATCTCAGTAATGTTCGCTTCAAACTCCCTCGTCCCTCCCCTGTTTATTTAACATTAAAAAAAAAGAATTTCAACTCATGGTCTCCAAACTTCAAAGGGCAGGGGGAATTCCCACCTTTCACTCAGCCACTGAGGCGAGTTTAATGAACAAATATTTCTGCTTCTCTTCTGCTGTGTTTTCCACCGTTAGAATCATCAGGAAAAAAAACAACTACTAACAGGCTGTAAACCAAAGACAAACCCAGTAAATAAATGGTCACCCACATAAAATGAACAGCTTATTAAAATCCTTCCCCCCGCTATTTCTTGATAACTTTGTTAAATATATATCTATACATTTATATATTATACAGTCAATGTATATTAATATTAACCTCTCCTATATCGTATTTTCTATTATGTTTCTATGATGCCAGAGTTTTTTTTCTCTCTCTCCTCTCCAAAGCCCCCTTTTTCTTTCCATCAAACAAAAATAACAGTAGATGTCACAACGTTACAAGTTAATTAATTAGCAATGGATTTCATGTACATTATTAATGTCGATAGGTCAGTCTGCGGGTGTGATTTGAAGCCAGCGACTTAAGGCACCTTAGAGTTTAACGTTGGCATGATTAAGAAGGATTGTTGCATTTAATTGGTTCCCTTTTTTTCATATATATCTATATATACATATACATAGATAGATATATAAATATATATTTCAAGCACAGTTGCTTGGCTCGGCTTATTCTAATTATTTTTTAAGTGGCAATCGACTAGAAGGGTCAAAAAAAGATTTGGTGGGCAAAAAATAACAATAATAATATTGCACAGAGAGGGAGTGGGGGTAGATTTGAGTGCAACATCACACATAGGTACTAAAGGAAATGATTCAGCTCTCAATCAATAGCCTCTCCCCCTCTCTCTCTCTCTCACAAACACACACACACATACACATACACACAAAACAGCTGTGAACTGGCTGTCTGCACTCAAAGATACTGCTGTTGTATCTGGCACATCAGGACTTGTAACTTTGCAAGAACAAATACAGACATGTATGTACTGTGTAAATACTGTATGTGTTTGTGTGAATATATATAATAATAACACAGGGTGATCAAAAAGGCATGACACCATTCCAATCTCTAATAAATCTTAATTAAATGATGATAACTTACATTTTTTTTGGTGGTGGGGTTGTATTTTGGGGTTAATAGGGGAGCTATTTGGTTAAAAATAAGACATTTTGGTCACCCTGCATGTATATATTTTATATATAATATATATTTATGGATTGAAAGCGCAAACCGCAGGTGAAGGATCTATCAAAACCACAGCAGCTCTTTAGCGAAGAAACATCTTATTACCTTTGACTTGCAGGAAGAGGGACGTTGCAAACTAGATCTCTCTCTTCTCCCACATCTGTCAGATTGCACTGTTCTTTTTTAATCTGCCAACACAAGAGAGAAAGTTTACGGAGCACAAAAACTTAGTGTATTTTTCAGTATCTATACCAGTATATATATATATATATAGAGAGAGAGAGAGAGAGAGATAATACAATCAACCAATTTCACAATATTTCTGAGGCTTCTTGAAGACGCGATAAAGCGCTATATCAACTTATTATAATTATCTATTCTATCCTGACTCAATCAATTCCCAACAGCAATAATAATAATATTAACAACAATCCTTGCATTTGATACAGCGCATTGTCACGTCTTCGAGGCACATCTCAAAGATCTTCGCAGAACATACTGTAAAGTGAATTTGACTGTACATTTTTGGAGGACGGGTGAGGGGGTGGGGGAGGGTGGGGGGAGGGGAATCATGATCAGTTCCTATTGATTAATTGGGGAAGGCTACAAGAAGGCAACACAAAAGTCCTCATTATCCTTTTGCTCCTGTAGCTCAGTGGTTAGAGCGCTCGCCTTACAAGTGTGAGAGACCTGTGTTCGAATCCAGGCAGGTCAGGGCGAAACCTTGAGCAAGTTTCCTTACTCCACACACACACGCACACACATGCGCGCGCCTAATAATAATCCCTCCTCCCCAAAAACACAATAATAAATTGGTCATTTCAATCCACGACTGTTTGTGGGGGACGCTGCTGTGCGCAATTGGCTGCCGCGTTTCGCCCACAAATATATATACAGTCAATTCACTTTACAGTATAGTCTGCAAAGCGCTTTGAGACGTCTAGACCAGTGGTTTCTCAACCTTTTTCAGTAATGTACCCCCTGTTAATTTTCAACATTATCGTGTACCCCCCCCCCACAAACACACGCAGACACACACAGACACACACACACCACCCCCTCATTCCACTTGCATTTGATGACCAAGCTTTTCTTAAATAATAAAATAACTAGAACATACAAAACGAGGGGAATGACAATTAAATAAACAATTTGGAAGGCTATAAAATGCGAAATAAGAGAGCTACATAAATCAATGTACCACCACCTGTACCCCCTGGAAGTAATTTTGTACCCCCTGGTTGAGAACCGCTGATCTAGAAGACGTGAAAAGCGCTATATCGAATGCAAGGATTATTATCACTATTATGTTATCAATCGATAATAATCCCAGCGTTTGATACAGCGATTTATCGCGTCTTCGAGACGCCTCAAAGCGCTTCACAGGACACACACCGTAAACTGGATCCACTGCGTATTCTGGGGACAAAATCAATGTGTGTGTGTGTGTTACTGCATGGGTTGCAGTGTGAGACCAACACAGAGAGTCACTAAATATAAACAGTGGGTTTAAGTTTTTTTTTATTTTTGGAGTGCGTGAGGGGCGAGGAGGTAAAATATAGGAATCTCCCAATCTCACACTAATTAATTGGTAACATGACATACACCTCATTAAACCTGTTTGTGACATGTTTGTAGAAAAGGTTCTATCTAAAAGCCTACTTCACAGTAGAGGATGCATAATTATACATCATATCATTTATTATTGATCATATTAAAGAGGGTGTGAGTCAAACAGACCAGATATATATACAGTACATAGATTTATTTATTTTTAGTGGGGGGGGGGGTGCTGTAAAATCGTTTGCAAAAAAAAAAAGCAATAATATCAGAACTCACTGTGTTTTTACAGAAAGAAGCCAGGATAAATTCCTTGTTAAATGATTTTTTTTGCTTCTAACTTGGGAGGGGAGGGACGGGTGGGTTGGAGATATATTTTGGACAGAGGAACCCAATTTAAACCCATGCAATTTCGTTAAATAAACTTCATCTTCTTTGAATCAGTCCCTCCAACATTTGCTTTGAGGCGTTGAATCCAAATGAACCACATTAATTGATCCAAGATGTATTCTCTCTCTCTCCCTCCATCTCTCTCCTTCTCTCTTCCTCACTACACATTGCTATTCCAATGATTTTTTTTTCTACCAGAAGCATTTTAAACACTCCCAACTATTTCACCAGGTATTGGAACTGACAGGCATTCAGCTGGAAACCAGTGACAATTTATTTTTGTTTTAATCCCCTCTTCCCTCCCTCCCTCTCTCTCTCACCCTTTCCCCCACTGTAACAAGCAGCTTGGAAACTGCAAGTCAAAGAAAACTCATCAATGAAGCCAGGGGAGTCAGTCAAACCCACATTAACACACTCAAAAAACACATGAATCAGGAAGGAACTCAGTGAACCACCCAGTTGCAGAGGCAAAAGACACATTCATAAATTGGGCAGTCTTTAAAATAATCTTTTAATGCAGCTGGATTTTTTTCAAAAGGTTTTTGAGTTTTTTTTAATCCACCTTTTGAGGGTGAAACATGACCCCACTACCACATAATCGTTGACTGTAAAACAAAATGTATTTCTATCGAGCAAATAAAACCACTTCTGGATGTGTGTGTGTGTGTGTGTGTGTATAGTGTGTCGGGATTGGGGGGGGGGGGGGGGGAAGGGAAGAAGTTGCTATTTGTAATGTACTAATGACTCCCTAGAGTGAATGGAAATTTCTCTTGGCAAATTAGTGTGTTTGTGTGTGTGTGTTTTCAGACCTAATGCAAAATATATACAGTGTATAAACAAATCTTAAGAAGGATAGCAATTAAATATTGTAACATATTTTCTTTGTAAAACCCCCTCCAACCTGGCTCTCATCAGTGCATTAGAATAATAATAATCCTTGCATTTGAGATAGCGCTTTTCATGTCTGCTAGACTGTCTCAAAGAGCCTCACAGAATGTACCGTAAAGTGAATTTACTGTATATACTTGTGGGCGAAACGCGGCAGTCAATTGCGCACAGCAGTGTTCGAAAAACAGCCGTGTTTTAAATGACCAATTTTGTTTTTTAATGTGGGTGGGTGGGGTGGGAGGGGAGTGGAGCGGGGTGGTGGAGAAAAAATTTCTAGACTTGATGCAAAGAAAAATCGTACGGTTGCTGTTGTACAGGTTGGATTACCCTGGCCATAACTCTTTATAGCTGTACAAAGTTATTTATTCTCTTTTTATTGGGAAAATAATAACATGGTACTGTACTTGAAGGAATTGGCCAGACTAGACAGATGGGTGGGGGGGTGGGGGGCAAGAGAGAGAAGAGAGAGAGAGCGAGAGAGGATCTGTCATCTGTGTAGCTTTAGCCATTAGTTTTGGATTTCTCCATGATCGCCTTGGAAAGTTTGAGATGGGTGTTTAATGGGGTGATGGTGTGTGTGTGTGTGTGTGTAATGTGTGTGTGTAATATGTCTGTCTGTATGTGTGTCTGTGTGTGAGTGAACTTTGCCCAGTAGCGAAACTTGTCCTGTAACTCAGAGCACTCGCCTTGCAAGTGTGGGACCTGTGTTCGAATCCAGGCAGGTCAGGGCGAAATCTTGGGCAAGTGTCCTTACTCCACACACTCACACAAACACACACACACACACACACACATGCCTAATAATAATCCCTCAAAAAAAGACTGTAATAAATCGGTCATTTCAATCCACGACTGTTTGTGTGGGGGACGCTGCTGTGCTTAGCCCACAAATATATACAGTCAATTTACTTTACAGTATATTCCGTGAAGCGCTTTGAGACACAGTCTAGAAGACATGAAAAGACCTGTATCCCATGCCAGGATTATGATTTAATCTTGACCTCTTTCTTTCCTTTCCTCCTTCCTTTCTTCCACATAACAACTGGAGAAGATTTTGTTTGGTGTTCTGTTCTACTGGTGGACTGCATGTCCTCTGAAACAAAAAGTTCTTAATACTTAATCTAGACAATCAGCCACATATTAAATATATATATGTATATTATATAGGGAGAGCGCTGTATCAAATGCCAGGATTATTATTATTATTATATCAACAATATTATATAATTTATGATAATGATCCTTGCATTGGAGGGAGATGAGGGCGAAACCTTGGGCAAGTTTCCTTGTTCCACACTCACGCCTAATAATAATCCCTCCCCAAAAAACACACACAATAATAATAAAATTGGTCCTTTTCAATCCTCGACTGTTTGTGGGGACGCTGCCGTGTGCAATTGGCTTCCGCGTTTCGCCCACATATATAGAGTCAATTTCGCCTGACAGTATTTTCTGTGAAGCCTTTTGAGACGTTCGACATAAAAGACGCGAAAAGCGTGCTCTATCAAACGCAAGGATTATTCGATTGTTTTTTAACAACAGAAAATACCTGTGGTTTTGTGTTGGTTAAAAAAAAAATAATCCCTGCAAATGAACACTAGGAGGATAGTAAAATCAGACTGCAGCTCCGCTCCAGGTCGAGGGAATTACCGCAAGCTTTCTCAAAGGAAAACTGACTTCAAATCAAAGCCTGTGAAATGGTTTCAAACCTTTGCCCCAATGGCTGAGTGAGCAAATGAGAGAGTCATGACACCTGGCATCGGGAGGGCGTTTAACAGGTCGTAAGAGAACTCCGCGATTCTCTGGGGGCTTTGGCAATGTAATAATGATCATGGTATAATAATAAGAATCATTGCATTTGGTATCGCGGCTTTTCACGTCTTCTAGACTGTGTCTCAAAGCGCTTCACGGAATGTACTGTAAAGTGAATTGACTGTATATATTTGTGGGCGAAACGCGGCAGCCAATTGCGCACAGCAGCGTCCCCCACAAACAGTCGTGGATTGAAATGACCAATTTTTATTATTGTGTTGTTTTTGTTTTGGGGGCATTATTATTAGGCGCGCGTGTGTGTGTGTGTGTGTGTGTGTGTGGAGTAAGGAAACTTGCCCGAGGTTTCGCCCTGACCTGCCTGGATTCGAACACAGTCTCACGCTTGTAAGGCGAGTGCTCTAACTACTGAGCTACAGGAATTACACTCCACATACACAAAAATTGTTCCTGTGCTTAGTGGCTGCTTGTAGGATATTGCTCTGTGCAAATTGGTTGCCGCGTTTGCCTACAAAATAATTACAGTGAATCTTGTGAAGTTTCTTTGAGGACATCCTCCTTACTACATCAACTGCAAGGATTATTATTACTATAATTATCTAATGACATGCGATATACACACATACACACACACACACAATGTTTCTCCTACACGGAAAGCTACACAAATATATAATCTCCTAAACTCTCGTCTGTACGCAATTTATTTCCTGGAAAGTTAAGTTAGAGATACCTATTTTTTGAGAGTTTTTAACTGGTTAGCAAACATACGCACGCATTCATTAGCGCACGCACAGTTCATCACAGCATCACTGGAACAATATGTAAAGCTATTTTAACAAACATAACTAGAGATGGTCTCAGGTCAAACCTTCAGATTATCTCAGTGTCCAATGTGTGTGTGGTCCCAAGGAGATATGTGGAGCTCCTGTAGCTCAGTGGTTAGAGCGCTCGCCTTACAAGCCAGAAACCTGTGTTCGAATCCAGGCAGATCAGGGCGCAACTTTGGGCAAGTTTCCTTACCCCCACCCCCACACACACACACACACACTTAATAATAATCCCTCCCCCCAAAAAGAACAATGATAATAAATTGGTCATTTCAATCCACGACTGTTTGTGGGGGACGCTGCTGTGTGCAATTGGCTGCCGCGTTTCGCCCACAAATATACAGTCAATTAAATTTACAGTCTATTCTGTGAAGCGCTTTGAGACGTCGATAAGATGTGAAAAGTGCTATATCAAATGCAAGGATTATTATTATTATTAGATTATATATCTAATGCTGTATTGTCTAGAGTACAGAAGAATAAGGAGAGATCTATTGAAACAGATAAGATTCTTAAAGGGCTGGATAAAGTAGACACTGAGGGACTGTTTCCCCTGGTAGGAGAATCTATAACCAGGGGTCATAATCTTAAAATTAAGGGTCAGCCTTTTAGAACAGAGTTGAGGAAACATTTCTTCACTCAGAGGGTAGTGAATTTATGGAATTCACTCCCCCAGAAGGCTGTAGATGCTCAGTCCTTGAACATTTTCAAGGCTGAGACTGATAGATTTTTTAAAAATAGAGGGATTAGGGGATATGGGGATAGGGCAGGTAATTAGAGTTAGGTCAGAAGATCAGCCATGATTTTATCAAATGGCGGAGCAGGCTCGAGGGCCGAATGGCCTACTCCTGCTCCTAATTCTTATGTTCTTATATTCTTATATCGTTCAACGGTGAAAAGAACATTATTTTTAGGCAGTGACTAAATATAGATGAAGAATGGTCTCCTGAAATTTACTGTTTGGTCTAAAACACACAAAAGAACAAGTTTTACAGGTCCGTCTGATTTGTTTTGTTAGCAAAAGGTCGGGTTCTGTCATGTTTCTTGTTTATGTGACAGGCTGACTGTTTTTACAAGTGTATTTAGGTTAGTAAAGATTGAGGCAGCTATTCTACAGGGACTTGCTATCGCACAGAGTTCCACTGCGATCCAAGGTACTTATGTAATGTGGCTCCGCGATGCTGCTCTTTATGTAATAATAATTATAAAACGACTGGATTATTATTGGTTATTGGCTGAACGCATTCCCCTGCCAACGCACAGTCACTACACGTTGCAGAGGGAGAGAGAGAGAGAGAGAGAAAATAATCCTTGAAGTGCTTTGAGAAGGTTTGGATGTGGGAAAAGCTTGTAAGGATTGAAGCTCAGTGCCTTAATGACACCTTGGCCCACTGCTCTCGACAGGTCCAATGCGGTGACAAGATTCGAGGACTTCCCTGATTCACATTTTTACAGTGTCTCTGGTTACACTTGTCAGAGTTGCCAGAGTAACGAGAACAATGTCGCCTTATCCTCCAGATCAGTTTCCATATCATTACAAGCGTAACTTTAACATGTTGGAATGATGGATTGAGGCCTCTTAAGGTGAGTCAACCCGCATTTCAGGTTTTAATGGCAAACATTACCAGGGAAATGCGAGTCTAATAACTGTTCCTCAGTGACATGATAAGGCAATCATTATCCTGCAATCATAAAGTCGCGTTTCGCCTGCAAAACACGCACTCGCTGGACTTTTACACAGTATATCCCGTGAAGCGCTCTGAGACGTCTCGATATAGACGCGGTCTGGAAGACGTGAAAAGCACTATATCAAATGCAAGGATTATTATTATTATGAGTCTGCGTCTGACATCGCCAAGAGGGAGCGCGTAGATGAGGAAGAAGAGGAGGGGGGCAAGGATTGATCCTTGGAGGGGACACCTGGGGTGAACACATATATAGATTCGCTGTGCTATTTCAGCACCAATTTAGTAAAATAATAATAACAATCCTTGCATTTGATACAGCGCTTTTCACATCTTCTAGACTGTGTCTCAAAGCGCTTCACAGAGTATACTGTAAAGTGAATTGACTGTATGTATTTGTGGGCGAAACGCGGCAGCCAATTGCGCACAGCAGCGTCCCCCCCCCCCCCCCCACAAACAGTCGCGGGTTGAAAATGACCCATTTTTATTATTGTGGTTTATTATTGTGTGAAATTGCCAAGTTATAATAGTTTTTTTTTGGAGGGATTATTATTCATTATTAGGCTTGTGTGTGTGCGTGCGTGCGTGCGTGAGTGTGTGTGGAGTAAGGAAACTTGCCCAAGGTTTCATCCTGATCCTGCCTGGATTCGAAACACAGGTCTCTCACTCTTGCCAGGCGAGGGAGCGCTCTAACCACTGAGCTGCAGGACACGCCACAATGTGAACAGTACGAACTGGCACAAACAACAACAAGGGAGGGTCGAAGGAGAGTGGGAGAGGGGGAAGGAGAGCGGGAGAGGGGGAAGGAGAGTGGGAGAGGGGGAAGGAGAGCGGGAGAGGGGGAAGGAGACTGGGAGAGGGAATGGAGAGAGGGAAGGAGAGTGGGAGAGGGGGAAGGAGAGTGGGAGAGGGGGAAGGAGAGTGGGAGAGGGGGAAGGAGAGCGGGAGAGGGGGAAGGAGAGCGGGAGAGGGGGAAGGAGAGTGGGAGAGGGGGAAGGAGAGTGGGAGAGGGGGAAGGAGAGTGGGAGAGGGAATGGAGAGAGGGAAGGAGAGTGGGAGAGGGGGAAGGAGACTGGGAGAGGGAATGGAGAGAGGGAAGGAGAGTGGGAGAGGGGGAAGGAGAGCGGGAGAGGGGGAAGGAGAGCGGGAGAGGGGGAAGGAGAGCGGGAGAGGGGGAAGGAGAGCGGGAGAGGGGGAAGGAGAGCGGGAGAGGGGGAAGGAGAGCGGGAGAGGGGGAAGGAGAGCGGGAGAGGGGGAAGGAGAGCGGGAGAGGGGGAAGGAGAGTGGGAGAGGGGGAAGGAGAGCGGGAGAGGGGGAAGGAGAGTGGGAGAGGGAATGGAGAGGGGGAAGAAGAGTGGGAGAGGGAATGGAGAGAGGGAAGGAGAGTAGGAGAGGGGGAAGGAGACTGGGAGAGGGAATGGAGAGAGGGAAGGAGAGTGGGAGAAGGGGAAGGAGAGCGGGAGAGGGGGAAGGAGAGCGGGAGAGGGGGAAGGAGAGCGGGAGAGGGGGAAGGAGAGTGGGAGAGGGGGAAGGAGAGCGGGAGAGGGGGAAGGAGAGTGGGAGAGGGGGAAGAGTTATTGGGGCAGCCCGAACGCTGCGAACGTCAGAGAGGAAGGTCGATCTTGAGACCGGGTTCTTGAAGGAGGAGAGGGAGGAAGCGAGGCGGAGGGAAACAACGGGAACCAAGAGAGAAGACGAACGTAGATTCTTCTGTGTTCGTGTCGAGAGTAGGGGATGGATTACACCTTCGCCCTGAAGCAACGTCTAAAGTGTGCAAGCGGCCATGGCTGTCACTGCGCCCCGTCAGCTCGTGTGGTTTGATCGGGTTTGATCAGGTAGCAAGGGATGGCTTACAGCGCGTGGAACTCGCTGTTCAAAAAACACATGAATAGCACTTAAAAGCCACCGAGCCCAACAATGAATCCTTGTCCTTTTGCACAGAGGCTTCGGGTAATCGGACACAAATTTTCGCAAACATTTACCAACTGCCAACGTTGGTAAATGAAACCAGATCAAGGTTGGTACAGAACCGTTTTGTTCCTCAAATCCCCAGCAATTAAAACCAAAAAATGTTAAACAACGAAATGGGTTTCGAAACAGTGTAATCCAACACCTCAAGGTGTCGGGAAGGGAGGGTGGGGTGGGGTGGGGGGTGTTTACGTGCGTGTGCGTGTGCGTGTGGAGGGAGGAAATTTTCCCAAAGTTTCGCCCTGACTGGATTCGAAACACAGGTCACACGCTTGTAAGGCGAGTGCTCTAACCACTGAGCTACAGGGGCTCCACATCAAGGCAAGTTGTTGTTGTTGCTGTTGTCGTTCAATTGTTCGGGGACCGGTGTGGCTGAGCTAAGTTTTCAATGAACAAGATTTGCTGTGCGTCACACCGCACATTTTTAAGGGCTATATTTCTTCCCGCCACCACCCCCCCCACCAGCAAACATTCAACTGAACATAACATAATTTGGACTTCATTACTTGGGAGTTATTCAGTTTGCTTCTTCAAGTTGTGTGTGTGTGTGTGTGTGCGTTTGTGTATGCGTTTGTGTGTGTGTAAAAAAAAATTTATCCATTCCACATCAACCCCATGAGAGACTATCTTCTATTTATACCACATGTGTGGCAACAGTGAATTTTCAACGGATAATTTTTTCCATCAGCCACTGCTTGGAACTAGCGTGGAATGTCTCGTGAGGGAGCGATAACTGCAGTCCAACAAACGACAGGAATATAACGATATCGTAATCCGACCATTGGTAGCTCCAATCAGCACAACTGGGATATTACTAGACATCAGGTTCAACTCTTGCAGTGGTCGCCTCACCCACCTCCCCAGCCCCCCTTGAATACAGTGAGCGAAATACACAGAGGAGAGGAGGGGGGGGGGGGGGGGAGAAAAAACAACCTGAAAGCATTCAAAATATGTCAGCCCCCTTGGAATACAGCCTAATCCAGAAAAACGTGTTGACTTCATTGGGTTGAATGTTTGCACAATCTTTCCAATTCCCACTCTCGTCGACACCCAACAGCAAATGTTAAAGTTAACTCCAGTTTCAAGAATCGCTCCAAACCGTCAATATTATCATTCCCTCGGGAGTTTGTCTGTGGCTGTTAAACAGTTCCGGTCTGAGGCGTCTCAGAGCGCTTCACAGAATCATACCATAGCAAATTAACTCTATTGTATAATGATAATAATCCCGGTATTTGATACTGCGCTTTTCACATCTTCTAGACGTCGCAAAGCGCTTCACAGAATATACTGTAAAGTGAATTGACCGTATATTTGTGGGCGAAACGCGGCAGCCGATTGCGCACAGCAGCGTCCCCCACACACAGTCGTGGATTGAAATGACCAATTTTTATTATTGTAGTTTTTTTTTGATGGATTGTTATTAGGCGTGTGTGTGTGTGTGTGTGTGTGTGGAGTTAGGAAACTTACCCAAGGTTTCGCCCTGACCTGCCTGGATTCGAACACGGGTCTCACGCTTGTAAGGCGAGTGCTCTAACCACTGAGCTACAGGTACATTTTGTGGCAGGTTTAATTGCACGCAGCAGTATCTCACAAACAGTCATGGATTGAGTGACCAAATTATTATTTACTTTTTATGGGATTATTAGCTCTGGAAAAAGCGATCTGCCGATCCACTAACAACTGGGTTGCTGCTTACTGCTCGGTAATACATAGGCATGTGGAGGTTAGCAAACTCTCCCAACGTTTCGCGCTGCCTGGGAATCAAACCCAGGTCCTCTTGCTTGCGAGGCGAGCGCACTAACCGCTGAGCTACAGCATGGTATTCGAGTGACTGAGCCAACTTTGCATTCCACCAAAAACATATGGAATCAGTACCCACTGACGTCACCGGGAACGGATTGTAATTCTGAATCTACACCAGCGATGACTCGAATGGAACAATAAGATGTAAGGCTTTAGTAATCAAATGATTTGAAAATATGTATAAATATATATATGTTCTAGAGGGGGAGGGAATGAGACATGGGATAGCTACTACTGATCATCGCCTCATTATTTAAAGGCAAAATTACTCTGCAGTCAGTGAAATAGATGAAAAAGAGTCAGATAAACTGTGATCTTGAACATTTCACCCCGGTTTAATTACTGTGTATATACATCACATATATCCATAGACCTGCCACTGACCTTGCAAAACACCAACCTCAAACAGTCCGGGGACTGAATGGCTATCTTTAAACGCAATTAGGATGTGAGTATTCTTCTTTTAATTCTCACCATGATATTTCTGTTGGAAGCTAACATTAAACCAGGTAAAGCAACGTAGTAATAATAATAATAATTATCCTTGCATTTGATATAAATGCAAGGATTTCACATCTTATCGACCTCTCAAAGCGCCTCACAGAATATACTGTAAAGTCAATTTGACTGTATATATTCGTGGGCGAAATGCAATTGCCAGCCAATTGCGCACAGCAGCGTCCCCCACACACAGTCGTGGATTGAAATGACCAATTTTTATCATTGTGGGTTTTTTTTGAGGGGGGCGGGTGATTATTATTAGGCGTGTGTGTGCGCGTGTGTGTGCGCGTGTGTGTGTTTGTGTGTGTATGGAGGAAGGAAACTTGCCCAAGGTTTGGCCCTGACCTGCCTGGATTCAAACCACGGGTCTCACGCTTGTAAGGCGAGCGAGCGAGTGAACGCTCTAACCGTAGAGCTCCTCCACTCCAGGTTAGTTAAAGGAAAGCCAAGTCTATCGGAACTTTACCCATTGAAATGTGCGCGCTCTCCCCTCTCTCCCCCATCACCCCTCCACCACCCCCCCCCCCCCAACACTCCCAACCCACAACCACATCACTGTGATGCTTTCTAGTTCTCACACGAGGCATTTTTGCATGACCTGTCTGAGTGAGACTACGAATTTAATGCCAATTAGTGCCGGATTGTGGCCAGTTGTGCACTGTGGACTCACGCCCTCTAGAAACTGTGTTGAGAATGCTTAATTTTAATTAGGACCTTTAGCGCCAACAGGGAGTCGGGAGACTTTCATCCCGTCATTCTCGGACTGAAATCAAAACCGCATCCCAGAGGTGGGTGCGCAAAACAAAAAAAATTAGATACAGTAGTACACTACTTTCACCAACCCCCCCCCACCCCCCCAAACCAACCCAACCCAAATTTATTCCTTCGGTTTCCAAGCTATATTTCTCTCGCCTTCGCCTTTTGAAAGCTTTTCCTTTGGTTTGTTTCTCCGAAAATCCTGTCCCATTCTCCATCTGAGAAAGTAGGCCAATAAAAAATTGGTCTTTTTCAATCCACGGCTGATTGTGTTTTTGGGGGTGGGGGGGGGGGGGGGGGGGGGAGTGGAGGGGAACGCACTGCTGTGCGCAATCGGCTGCCGCGTTTCGCCCACAAATATATATATACCCAGTCGATTCACTTTCTGGTAGAATCTGCGAAGCGCTTTGAGATGTCGATAAGATGTGAAAAGCGCGATATCAAACGCAAGGATGATTATTATTATTATTAATAGCTTGCGACCAAGGATTCTTGAACTGACAATTCAGTCAGAAAGTCCGTCGAACTTTACGGATCGGAGAGAAAAATCGTTTCACCCCATTGTGTCTGTGTCCGGGCATGAAGAGGTGGATGAGAATGAATGCTCTGGAGATAGCTTAATGACCAATTTTATTATTGTGGTTTTTTTGGACGGATTATTATTAGGCGCGCGCGCATGTGTGCGTGTGTGTGTGTGGAGTAAGGAAACTTGCCCAAGGTTTTGCCCTGATCTCCCTGGATTTGAACACAGGTCTCACCCCTGTAAGGCGAGTGCTCTAACCACTGATATACAGGAGCTATATAGCGCCGTCCGTGTGGGTGGGTAGCGTCCCAGAGCTCCTCTCTGTCCGAGAGAGTAATGACAGCATCAGGCCCATTCTCTCTCGGCAATACGGTGCTTTTGAGGGACTTTGTGGGGGCGATGCCATGAAAGAGGGAACTGAAGTTCTCGGAGGTGTTTTATCACTGGAGGAGGTGTGAGAATTCCACTCGCAACGGCTGCGACGGTGAGACGAAAGGGTCGATAATTAAAGAGGATTACAAGAGCCCTCACCAAAGCCAAAGAGCGTGAGTTGGACTGTGAAGCAATTAACATTTTCTTTGTTGCATTTCTTAAATTAGCACCACCTTGAATTCACTCTCCCGCTAATTCAAGGGACACGGACAGAATACCACCACTGCAAAGATTAGCCCTGGTCTTTGAGGACTTCAGAAATAAACAAGATTAATATTGCCCCCATTAAACAGTTTGGTGATCGATCCGAGCGCGCTCACTGATGAACAGAGACGAAGGGGAATCAGCAGGAAACGCGTGGTGAGGGTTATGGAACGAGAGGAGGAGGTCATCGGTGTTGTCACAAAAGTGGCAGGAAAGTGGGAAAAGAAAAAACGAAACTTTGCGTTACTCTGAAGCGCCCAGAGACGCGGCCTGGCGCGGAGGGCGCTTTTATAAATCCAAATTTATAAGTTTGTCCACCTCGAGTCGGACATCCCGGAGAGAGATGGCTGGATTGCTCACTCTGGAGAAAAGTGGAGGCATGAACACACGAATG
Organism: Hydrolagus colliei; assembly: GCA_035084275.1. Taxonomy (NCBI): domain Eukaryota; kingdom Metazoa; phylum Chordata; class Chondrichthyes; order Chimaeriformes; family Chimaeridae; genus Hydrolagus; species Hydrolagus colliei. The sequence goes on from CM068748.1 coordinate 684,852, forward strand.
GTTTGAGTAAACTAAAGGTGTGTCATTTATTATAATAATAATAATAGTAATAATCCTTGCATTTGATGTAGTGCTTTTCACATCTTATCGACGTCTCAAAGCGCTTCGGAGAATAGACTGGAAAGTGAATTGACTGTATATTTGTGGGTGAAACGCGGCAGCCAACTGCGCATAGCAGCGTCCCCCACAAACAGTCATGGGTTGAGATGACCGATTTTATTATTGTGTTTTTTTTTTGATGGATTATCATAAGGCGTGTGTGTGCGTGTGGAGTAAGGAAACTTGCCCATGGTTTCTTCCCGACCTGCCTGGATTCGAAACACATGTCTCGCACTTGTAAGGCAAGTGCTCGAACCACTGAGCTACAGAACTCAACTCATATTGTGTTGGGTGTGTGTGTATGTGTGTTTGAGGGACAGGGGGAGAGAGAGAGAGAGAGGAGGGGTGGGGTGGTTTAGAAAAGCTCTTCCAACAAACAGAACAAATGCTAAATACCTTTAATAAGAATCAATAAGAGAAACTGTGGCGAAGAAGAACTAGCCATTTTAATCAAAGACGGCCCAATGGAACCTGTCTGAACTGTTGTCTAAATGGGATCTATTGGGTCCCCACACATTCTCCCCAGAGTTTCCGATAGGAAAAAAGGCTTTAAATGTTCCGTTTGTTTTTTCATAGGATTAAAAATCGTATCTGGATAATGCTACAATGGTCTGGAAGGACACGAATAATAATAATAATAAGAAGAATCCTCGCATTTGACGCAGCGCCTTATCACGTCTTCGAGACGTCTCCAAGCCTTTCACAAAGCAACAAACAAAACAAATGCTGAACACCTTTAATAAGAATCAACGTTAGAGAAATACTGCAAAGTGAATCGACTGTATATTTCGTGGGCGAAATTCGGCAGCCAATTGCGCACAGCAGCGTCCCCCACAAACAGTCGTGGATTGAGTGACTGAATTACTCTTCTTGTTATGGAATCCGTAGATACTTTTGAGGAACCTCTGCTGAAAGTGAGATATTTTGCATCTCTTAGAACACGTCAGGGCAACAGGATAAGAGTCCTGTAGCTCAGTGGTTAGAGCGTTCACACCTTACAAGCGTGAGACCTGTGTTCGAATCCAGGCAGGTCAGGGTGAAACCTTGGGCAAGTTTCCTTACTACACACACACACACACACACACGCCTAATAATAATCCGTCCAAAAAAACCCTATAATAAATTGGTCATTTCAATCCACGACTGTCTGTGGGGGACGCTGCTGTGCGCAATTGGCTGCCGCGTTTCTCCCACAAATATACAGTCAATTCATTTTACAGTATATTCTGTGAAGCGCTTTGAGACGTCTAGAAGATGTGAAAAGCGCTATATCAAACGCAAGGATTATTATTATACGATTTCTTTAAGGCAGCAACAAAATAAAATCCCTGCAAAATTCAAGCAACCAGAAAGCGAACAACAACTATACTGGAGGAGGGGTGGGCGGGGGGGAGGGGAGGGGGGGTGGAAATAGACAGGTGGGTGTTTAATGAGCAAATTTAAATTAATCATCAAAAAATAAATTTGTCAATAAATTAATAATGTTTAAAATATTTAAATGAGATCCACAGCCTTTATGGCAAAGTGCGGCGGTTAAAATTGTTTCATGAATTGTCATCTTAAATTACTACATTTCGGCGTATTACAAAGTCCCCACCGAGACACGAGCTCTTTGAACTCGACAGAATAGCTCGACAACGGCCGGGCTGGCTCCCTTCTCTGCTATCAAACGCTGGGAGTGTGAGAGGCGATCCCCTCATTCCTTGTAAATACGAGCCTGTGGGACTACTTTGAAAATCAACATGTTTTGGGTGGGCGTTGAAACGAAAGACCTGTAGCGCAGTGATTAGAGCACTCACCTCACTGGCGAGAGGATCTGACTTGGACTCCCAAGTTTCCTTACCTCACCCCCCTCCGTTTACCCAGCAGGAAATAGGAACCCGGTTTTTCGTCAATTGGCGGATCGCTTTCCTGGGGGTAATAATCCCTTCGATTTAAAAAAATAATAATAATAATTTGGTTACTCAATCCACGACTGTTTGTGGGGGACGCTGCTGTGCGCAATTGGCTGCCTCGTTTCGCCCGCAAATATACAGTCAATTCACTTTAGGCTGTGAAGAGATGTGAGATGTTTCGAAGCTCTGTATCAAATGTAAGGAGGATTATTATTATTAATAATAAATCTCAAGGTCCAATATTTAGCTTGACAGCTGGCTCACCTTTCTTCCTAAACTGGCAGGGAATACAAATGCTCATTTCACACTGGCATAGAATATATAATCAAGTTGCTCTCCACATTGCCAGGGATCAGGTGCAATTGGCACCATTTTCCCCCAATTATCCTAAAACATCAGCTTGCAAACAGCCACCGCAGAGCATTAGATGTAGACTTTGATTCAGGAAGCAATTCAACGTCTGAAATTCCACTTAATCTTTGCCAACAAGATAGATAGATACGCAGGGTAGCGTCCCAGAACGCTTGATATAGTGACTGAGTCTGACTCCAAGACAGGTTGGTGGGGGGGTGGGGAGGGAGGGAGGGAGGGAGGGAGGGAGGGCGGAGGTGTGGGGAGATGATTTCTTTGAACAGGATTTGAAGGTGGATTCGTTTGCGCAGAAATATTTTAATTCGGTTTTAATCTTGAAGGCATTTTTTTTGTTCCGCAGTTCTGACTGTATTTGAGAATTGTCGATAGTTCTGAGCAATCTTAAAATTAAAGGCAAAATAGTCTTAATGGCTAAGACTGGGTGATATGTTGGGCTGTAGCTAGCTGGCCTTGTTAAAGGGGCCATCTTCTCATCACTTATTGCTTTGATTCTGGGTTAAATATCGACCACTTGCTTATCACTAGCTATCATGCGGATAGCTATCAACTCGCTATCATTTGTGGAGTCCTGTAGCGCAGTGGTTAGAGCACTCACCTTACAAGAGTGAGACCTGTGTTCGAATCCAGGCAGGTCAGGGTGAAACCTTGGGCAAAGTTCCTTACTCCACACACACGCACACACACACACACCTAATAATAATCCCTCCAAAAAAAAAGCACAATAATAAAATCGGTCATTTCAATCCGCTGTGCGCAATTGGCTGCCGCGTTTCGCCCACAAAGATACAGTCAATTCACTTTACAGTACATTCTGTGAAGCGCTTTGAGACACAGTCTAGAAGACGTGTCCCAAAGCGCAAGGATTAATATTGCAAGGATTAATATTGTTATTATTTATTATCATGTTACGGCAATAAAAATACGTTAAAAACTATAGCGGAACAGAATAAACTGATATCAGGCACATGGACAACATTTGACCTACCTGAAAATTACAAGCTAAACCTGATATTGAGGTGGAGGAACAAATTTACACCTAAATGTACTTGTTGCAAGATTACTTTTGTCTTAAAACTTAAAATTCTTAATCTTACATTGAGCAAATTCTCAATATTAGATCTGCATTTTAATATTTTAGACTGGCTGTTTGGAAGAACTGCGGAGTGCCATTCAAGATTCTTCCACAATTCTGCAAGATCTTAATTTTTTTTTTAAAAAACAGACTTATTCCCTGGTGGAATTTGAGCCCGCTGGAAATTTGAAGCCTAAATTCAGATATGTGAGAAATTAACTCAAAGAGGCAATATGACTCTTTCGTTCTCAACTCTACTAAGTATCTTCAATGAGCAAACAATTGAGATTGCACAACACTTGGGTTGTGCAATCTCATCAGGACATACGATGGAGTTTTTCCCATGTGGCTCAGTGGTTAGAGCACTCGCCTTTACAAACGAGAGACCTGGGTTCGATTCCAGGCAGGACAAAACCTTCGACCAGTTTCCTCACTCCACACACATCTAATAATAATCCCTCAAAAAAACCCAATAATGAATTGGTCATTTCAATCCACGACTGTTTGCGGGGACACTGCTGTGAACAAGTCGGCTGCCAGCATTTCACCCACACGTAAATAAATAGTCAATTTACTTTACAGTGTATTCTGTGAAGCGCTTTGGGACGTCTAGAAGACGTGAAAAGCGCGACATCAAGTGCGAGGATTATTATTGTATCCGCAGTTACTTCTCCAGTCAACGATGTGACGCGGAATCCCTCCACGTACATGAAAACAAAATATTTCAAAGCGTTGAGCGAACAGTGTCTGTGTCAAAAGCAGCTGGGATCCGTCGCTGGTTCGCGTACGGATCATTTAAGCCACGTCAAGCACTTAAAATAACTCCCAAATTTCTACATGCACAAATATTATCATAGCATCGCTGAGAAATGTGGTGCCATTAGCAACGATATCCAACTGAACCACAGCCTCCATGTTTTTCCTATTGAATATAATGGGATCTAAAGTTGGATAATGAATTCACCAATTGCTCTGTCTTACTGTCCAGCGATCCCACATGCTGGGAACTTCCTTTGATCTCGTTCCTTTAGATCTATCTACTGCTCGCATTGGGAGCGATGGATAAGAAGCTTTTTAAAATAAAAAAAAACACTCCCTATCAAGAGAGCTACATAGCACTGAACGCAGCTTAAAACCTTGGATCTTATAATGTTGTTGGTGGCGTAAATATTTAGTGATATGAAATGTTTGCACGTTGAATAACCAGCCGGTTATGTCAATAGGAAGAGCAGCGACAAGCAAATCAATCAAGGTAGAAGCTTTCTCTCATCTGTCTTCTCAAAGCTCCTCTTCAGAAACGCAGTATTGAATCAGAGAAGAATTAAATGTGGATTAAAGCTACATCGCCTCACTATTATTATCGAATTACAAGGTCTGACCTTCAGGCTGGCAGCAAGTGGCCGAAAGCCACATGAGGTTCTCTCCGCGTAGCGCTCACGAGGCTCATTAAGCTCCTCTGGGCATATTTCCGGGAAGCGCTTTGAGACACCTCAAAGACTGTAATTTCGCTGATCGATCATGCTAATTTTCAATTGTTTTAAGAATTCTCTAGCGCAAAACCTTCACCCCTACATAATAACATAGATAATAATAATCCCTGCAGTTCATGTCTTCTCGACGTCTCGGAGCGCTTCACGGAAAATACAGTAAAGTGAATTGGCTGTACGTTTGCGGGCGAAACGCGACAGCCAATTGCACACGGCAGTGACCCCACAAAAAGTTGTGGATTTAAATGACTTTTCGGAGGGATTATTATTAGGCGTATGTGCGTGGGGTAAGGAAACTTGCCCAAGGTTTAACCCTGACCTGCCTGGATTCGAACACAGGTCTCACGCTTGTAAGGTGAGTGCTCTAACCACTGAGTTCCACAAATCATCAACCTGTAAGACCATTAGCCTTTCCTATTTAGAAACCTACAGAAGTGTGTATTTGTAAAAATCCTTAAAATTGACTCTCAATCTGGAAAATAGCCCCTTTTTAGAAACCACGAGTAAAAAACAAAACAGCTTCCGCGTGAATAATTTTTACGCAATCTAGCGCGACGTAAAAAAACATGAAGACAAAACGGTCCTCAAAGGTTTGAGACCTAGAAATTTCAGCCTTGACGTCTCCATCGATGTAACGCGCCAGATTCCCCCCCATCGGTGTTTAAATTCCGGAATATTTAAATAAATGGGTCAGATTTCACTCCGATGGAAAAATAGCTCCAGCAGAGGGAGGCCAAGGAATCCTCTGTGACTAATGATCAGAAAGTATGAATCGTTATTTCGGGGGGGGGGTTTTTTGGAGAGGAAGATTTATAATTAAAGAAATTCATTGTGAGGGCTGGTGGGGAGTCCGTTTGCGAATACTTTTTTTCACATCTGCGTACAAGTCCAGCCGCACACTGATGGAATGTAAATCTCCTCTCGCTCCTCTGATCATTCGGGTTGATCATTTGTGCCACCGCGGATCAGGGTAAAGTTGCGTCGTCTTCTGATCTCCAGTCAGTCAGTCAGTCAGTCAGTCAGTCAGTCAGTCAGTCAGTCAGTCAGTCAGTCAGTCAGTCAGTCAGTCAGTCAGTCAGTCAGTCAGTCAGTCAGTCAGTCAGTCAGTCAGTCAGTCAGTCAGTCAGTCAGTCAGTCAGTCAGTCAGTCAGTCAGTCAGTCAGTCAGTCAGTCAGTCAGTCAGTCAGTCAGTCAGTCAGTCAGTCAGTCAGTCAGTCAGTCAGTCAGTCAGTCAGTCAGTCAGTCAGTCAGTCAGTCAGTCAGTCAGTCAGTCAGTCAGTCAGTCAGTCAGTCAGTCAGTCAGTCAGTCAGTCAGTCAGTCAGTCAGTCAGTCAGTCAGTCAGTCAGTCAGTCAGTCAGTCAGTCAGTCAGTCAGTCAGTCAGTCAGTCAGTCAGTCAGTCAGTCAGTCAGTCAGTCAGTCAGTCAGTCAGTCAGTCAGTCAGTCACAAACAATAGTAGTAATAATTAATAATAATAATAATTTTGGTCACTCAATCCGCGACTGTTTGTGGGGACACTGCTGTGCGCAATCGGCTGCCGCATTTGGCTCCCACAAAACATACGGTCAATTCACTTTACAGTGCATTCTGTGAAGTGCTTTGAGATGTCTCAAAGATGTGATAAGGCACTATACGAAATGCAAGGATTATTATTATCTCAGTCTACATCTGTCCTTAAAAGTTTTGATACAACAACAAAATGACACTTGTATAGCGCCTTTCACGTCAGGAGGACGTCCCAAGGCGCTGGACAGTCCCTGCGTCAGACCCAAGATGGATTGACTGTACATTTGTGGGCGAAACGCGGCAGCCAATTGCGCACAGCAGCGTCCCCCACAAACAGCCGTGGATTGAAATGACCCATTTTATTATTGGAGTTTTATTAGGCGTGTGGAGTTAGGAAACTTGCCCAGGGTTTCTCCCTGACCTGCCTGGATTCGAACACAGGTCTCACGCTTGTGAAGGCGAGCGCTCTAACCACTGAGCTAACAGGACGAGCAGCGTCAAATAAAAAAGACGTCGACAGCAAAGGAATCGCAGGAATTCACCGTCCGAAAAAAGCTCGCGCGTTTTCTGTGGCGCAAAGTGTTTTTAAAACACTTTCGCCCGGTTGGAGTTAAGCAGGAATGACACTGGGAAACACTGCTGTGGGCTTTCACTCTCGCGATTTGTTGTGGAAACCTGACTGTGGTTCTGTACCATTTGCAGTTGAGTAATTAGAACATATAAAATGAATCAGACTCGCGGTGTAAAAAGCCTCAAAGCTAATGCAGAGCGCTTTAAACCTCGGGGCTGTGCCAAACTCGATTCCTTGAAGGAGTTAGTTGTGTGAATACATAAATGGGTCAATGTCTACGGGTGTTTGATGTGAGATCATAGCAGGGAACAAGTAGAAGTGAAAAGGATTTTATGTTCCTTGACTGCATTTTAGCTGCTGGTATTTAAGATCTTAGTTCACGACTGCAATGAAAATATGATTCAGGTCCTTTCCATTGCTTCCTTGAAAGACAGTTCACCGGCATATCGATTGATCCGAAGACACTGGGAACTAATTTTACGCCAGCGTACAAGGGTTGTCGAAACACCTGTCTGGTGGATTATTGGCTTGCTACGTTCGTCGATGTACAGAAATATCAACAACGCGCCATTTAACAAGAAGTTCGGAAACGTTTTAAGTGACGGGGGCGTGAACCCACAATCAACCAGCCGTTTCAAAGCGTTTGCTTTTCACAGCAACGAAGGAAAATGACATTAAAACACAATTATGTCTCTGCACAGAGGTGGGTAGCTATGTTTGTCTTGGCAAGTGAATGGGAATGAAAGACTGTAACCTCAAAATTAAGTGTTTAGCAAACATTGTACAGAGACGTCTCGGCCCTCATTAATAATAATAGTTAATAATGATGAATAATAATCCCTCCAAAAAAACCAACAATAATAAAATTGGTCCATTTCAATCCACGACTGTTTGTATATTATTATTTATTATTATCTGCGGAGAGGGGAGGGTGGAGTTAAAAAGAGTCACGTCTTCTAGACGTCTGAAAGAGCTTCACAGAATATACTGCAAAGTGAATTTGACCGTATATTTTGTAGGAGAAACGCGGCAGCCGATTGCGCACAGCAGTGTCCCACAAACAGTGGTGGATCGAAATGACCGATTTATTATTGGGGGGGTTTTCTTGAGCCATTATTATCAGACGTATGGGGTAAAGGAAATTTACCCAAAGTTTCGCCCTGACTGGGAATCAAACCCGGGTCTCTCGCTTGTAAGGCGAGTGCTCTAACCCCTGAACTAAAGGACACCTCATAAGGTCCATGGAAAGTAATAAGTGAAAAAAGTCCTTGCTACTTCCCACCCAGAACTCTTAAGTATACTTCTCCACTGACACTGGACCCTTGATTCCCTTCCATGGAAGGTGAAAAGATCACAAATAGATTATGTTGGAGTGGAGTTCCAGTGGTCATAGGATAATAATAATAATAATAATAATCATCCTTGCATTTGATACCGCGGCTTTTCACATCTTATCGACGTCTCAAAGCGCTTCACAGAATACACTGCAAAGTGAATTGACTGTATGTTTGTGAGCGAAACGCGGCAGCCAAATGCACACAGCAGCGTCCCCCACACAAACAGTTGAAATGGATTGAAATGTCCAATTTTATTGATGTGGTTTTTTTGGAGGGATTATTATTAGGCGTGTGTGTGTGTGCGTGTGTGTGTGTGCGTGTGTGTGTGTGCGTGTGTGTGTGTGTGTGTGCGTGTGTGTGTGCGTGTGCGTGTGTGCGTGTGTGTGTGTGTGTGGAGCAAGGAAACTCGCCCAAGGTTTCGCCCTGACCTGCCTGGATTTGAACACACGCTTGTAAGGCGAGTGTTCTAATCACTGAGCTACAGGAGCTCCTTGGATATAAGTCCTGCCCCATTGATTGCAATGGGGATGCTCCCATGACCAGATATCTGCTGAAGACCCAGTCTAAAATTCCATCTAAAAGTCATCCAACTCTATTTATAAATGTAACGCAAGCAATTGCCAGAATGGTGGTGGGCCAACTAGATGGAGATACTTTGGCCTGAAGAAAAATATAATGTCTCAATTCCCTGTCCACATAGCCGAATTTGATCTTGTCTTTTGGAATGAAAACCGGAGCACTCATGTTTGATTTTCCAGTCTGTAAAGAGCAGCAAAATAACAACAACAACAACAACAACAACAAAATTACATCCCAAGGCGCTGAACAGTCAAGGGTCGGGATCGGAGTAAGGGGGAGTGGTTGGGGGTGGGGTTGGGGTGGGGAGAGAGTTAGGAGGGCGGCAGGAGGCACGATCGAAGAGGAAGGTCTCGAGACCGGCCTTGAAGGAGGCGAGGGAGGGAGCGAGGGAGGGAGGCAAAGGGACTGTGGGATGGAGTTCCAGAGTGTGGGGGGCAGAGAGGCTAAAAGCCTGTCCGCCGATGGGAGGGAGGGTCGGGCAGGGGGGACATGTAGCAGATCAGGGCCCGGCGAACGGATGGGGCGAGGAGGTTCACAGGAGGACAGCAGGTCGGAGGGAGAGGCGAGGGTAAGGCCGTGAATGGACTTGACGGTGAGGACGAGGATCTCGAATTCGATCCTCTGGGTGATGGGGAGCCAATAGAGCCGGGCGAGGGAGGGAGTGACGTGAGGGAGAGGACACGAGCCGCAGAGCTCCGGATGATCCGCGGCTCGTGTTGGGAAGAGCCGACGAGGAGGGAGTTTCCATCGTCGAGCCTTGATGCGACGGATGCGTGGACATCCACGGACAATTCATGCATGGAAATGAGTCTGCAGAGATCAAGGGAAACCAACGTCTGCAACTCGTACAGCTCCTCACCACCTGAATCTCAATTATACTTTTTGCACAAGTAAATTAATTCCAGCTCAGCACTAGAACCGCAGTCAGCCATAGGACCACAGTTCCAAGTGTGAAATGTGTAAGTCAGTTTCCAGGTCAGCCCAGCAACGTGGAAGCCGAGGCAAACGGTGGAAAGTCCTTCAAAAATCAATCTTTGAAATCAGCTCCCTGAATGTTACAATTTCACATTTGAGTAAAGGCAGCCAATAATAATAATCCCTCCGGGAAAATCCCCCCCCCCCCCCATCCCGCCACCCCCCCCCCCCACCACCCCCACCAGCCCCCTCCCCCCACGATAATAAAAATTGTTCATTCTCAATTCTGTTTGTGGGGGGGGAAACGGGACGCTGCTGTGCGCAATTGGCTGCTGCGTTTCGCCCACAAATATATACAGTCAATTCACTTTACAGTACATTCTGTGAAGCGCTTTCAGACGTCGATAAGCTGCAAAAAGCCGCGATATCAAATGCAAGGATTATTATTATTATTTATCAGAGCCTTGGGACAAATCGGTTTGCATTAAACTGTTTACTATTAACGTTGGTGGAAAGCAGCACCTAGTGGTGAACAGGTAGCTAGGTATCTGACGTTTGTCGGTGTGGGGTTAAGGGGTTTCAGTATTGCGACGAACTGTGTTTCATAAGAGTGTTTTACAGGCCGTATCGTTGCGACGGCACAAACTGACGAGTCATCAAAACTGTCCACGACTTGCAGAGGACATCAAGCTCCAGAGCGGAGGCAACTGCTGAATGTCAAAATGCTAAACTTAGCCCAATTTAGGGTAGAAAGGCGACAGATGAGATTTAATACAGTGGGTGGCGGTGGGGGATTGAAATTTACGAGATTCAGCATTAAAAAAAGTGTATGCGTACGGAATTGAAATGTGACACGAGGAGTTAAGGAAGAGAGAGAAAAAGTGAGTGAGTGAGTGAGTGAGTGAGTGAGTGAGTTAGTTAGTTAGTTATGAATTCACGTCACCTCTGAATAAATTTGCCGCTCCCCTTTTTGACATGTCCGTCTATGAAACGCAAACGATACGACAACAAAACAACAACAACTTGTGAACAGTGCAGTTTAGAATTAAAACTCCATAAGATCAAGGCCGATCTTCTCCTGAAGTTTAATTACTCGCCCTTACCCCCGTAAACGCTTAATACCCTGATGCCTAATTAATACATAACAGTGATTCTATTTGACTTAACACCTTATCAAGTCAGGAGGACGTCTCAAAGTGCTACACGGCATTTTTGCATGAGCGTGGAGTGACTGTGCGTTTTCGAGGCATTATAACAGTATCGACTTAGAAGGTTCCATGTTCTCAGCTGGAGTTCCCAGACGAACTCCAAGGCCCCCCCCGAGTGCTGCTGTGCGCAACTGGCCACCACGTTTCGCCCACTAAAACGCACAGCCAATTCAGCTTAGTGTGTCAACGGACAAGTGACAATTCAGTGTCAATGGAACTCGCACCTCACAGCACGAGTAAACACCTTCAGGGGAGAGAAAACTGGAGGACAGGAAAATGTGAAAGGCTTGGAGCACAGACAAAATACTGTTGCTTCATTATCCCAATCCCCGGGCTGTCCAGATGATGGAGGCTCCATTCTGTTAGTGAGGTGTTTACTCTTTGAGATATCTGAAAGACTTGATAAGGCGCTGTACACATATATATATCGTGGAGTCCTGTAGCTCAGTGGTTACAGCACTCGCCTTACGAGCGTGAGACCTGTGTTTTGAATCCAGTCAGGTCAGGGCGAAAGCTTGGGCAACAACAACAACAACAACAAATTACATTTATAGAGCGCCTTTCACGTCGGGAGGACGTCCCAAGGCGCTCTATAAATGTAATTTATAGAGCGCCAAGGGGCAAGTTTCCTTACTTCACACACACACAAACACACACACACACACACACAAGTCTAATAATAATCCCTCTAGTTTCAATCCACGCCTGTTTTGTGGGGACACTGCTGTGTGCAATTGGCTGCCGCATTTCGCCCACGAATAGTCAATTCACTTTACAGTATATTCTGTGTGAAGCACTTTGAGACACAGTCCAGAAGACTTGAAAAGCGCTATATCAAATGCAAGGATTATTATTGTTATTCTAATCACCTGCAAGAATCATTATTATTACATATTTGCACGCATTCCTTCACAGTTCTGTACGGCTTCACTCCTCAGATGTGGATGGTCGATACATACAGTGAGGTGAGGTAGATTGCAGAGTTCGGAAGAAAAGTTGACATCCAACTCTTACTCAATCCTTGGCAGGGTTTCAGTCAGAGAGGATAGTGCATCTATATGATTGAGTTTTCACCTCTTCAAATTCCTGTCAAAAGTACTCCTCTGTTTCAAGAAAAAAAACCTGACTGACAGAACATTGCGTGTGGTTTAAAATGCTAATGCTTAAAGAACAGAAACACAGCATGAGCTGTGTTTTGAATGCTCCGAGCAAGTTTATTTAATAACACTTTCGATGCGAGTTCAGGCAATGCTTTCGACTGACAGTACTATTATTTAATGAATCAAGCAAAACACTAAGTAAATATTCTTCAAACCAAAGCTCATCCACCTGAGCAGAAAGTTTTTTAATGTTAAAAAAAAAAAAAAAAAAAACTTCTGCCTTCATTCAGGCCATTGAAATGTTGCTGTTAAATCGTGAAGGAATAAGTTAGTTATCAATACAATAATAAATTGGTCGTTTCGATCCACGACTGTTTGTGGGGGACGCTGCTGTGTGCCATTGGCTGCCGCGTTTCGCCCACAAATGTACAGTCAATTCAATTTACAGTATATTCTGTGAAGCGCTTTGAGACGCCTAGAAGATGTGAAAAGCACTATATCAAATGCAAGGATTATTATTATTATTATTATTATTCTAATAAAGGATTAGTTATGCGAGTTCCATAAACGCACGTATCTGAAGCCATAATGATTCTTGAGCAGAGTGCAATGTTGGTTGCAAAGTGTAAATAAATAAGCACACACAGTGGTGCGTCTTTGATGTGGTTAAATGGCATTGTAGAATGATCCCTTGGTTTGCTAATTAGAATTGCAGTCATGACCTCCTACATCCAGTGATTTGGACATTTTTGTTTTACCAGCTTTGCAAAAACATAATATTCAACAACTGTGATCTACAGTGGGATTAGAATTTCAGGGGTCAAACAGGGATTTTGATTTTCAGAGTCTGGGCAGAAATGCTTTAAAATCTCACGAGTTCACTTTAAAAATGAATGAGAAAATAGGTTATCCAGGAGTCATTGTTAAAAAAAAAATCAATAGGCAGCATATATCCACTTGGGTTATCAAAATCCTTGAATTCGAAGAAGAAGAAGAAGAAAAAAACCACTTTAAGTATGTACTAACACAGGGCTTTGAAATGTGATCACTCCCGATAAAACGCAGAGAAAGAAAAATGCAAAAAGGCTTTTGTTCTTTTGGAATGTAATAGTGTAATTGATACATTAAATAACATACACATTCCATACATCCAATTTGAAGACAACATGGGAGAAAGCAAACATAAAGGCAGAATCCATCGCTCTCTGTACAAAACCAATCGATCGATTGATTGATTGAATAAATATATATACGTCCGGATATACATTTACTGGAAGCAGTTATTAGTCATGGCAAATTCACACATCATCAAATCTGCTTTTGTAATACGTGGCCAACACATCAGCACATGAATATGGATGGGTTTTTAAAAGATCTCATTATTAGAAAATATAACCTGAAGTTAGCAGTAATTTATAAATCATGACATACTTCCAGGTTGCCAATTAACGGCCAGTATTTTGTAAGTGCGGGCTTTCGTTGCCGTCTGGAACTCACAGTTGAAGTCATGTAAAGGAGTTAAAATCTGCATTAATTAAACATTGAAGCACGTGTGCGTACCCACTGATTTTGTTGCCCCAAGAATAAGATATAACCTATTTTTGACAAGTTTTCATCCTTCTCCGTGAAAGACAGCGAAGCCCTCAACCACTACATGAAACCAAATAAGTCACAACTAATGAATAATCCATTTTATATTCCAATGGTACCCGTAGCTTGGAGTGGTAGATTTCTGCCAGATGATAGCATGACTGCAAAGAAACCACACAAAGCGGCTGATGTTTAAAGTAAAACAGACGTAAGCCCAGAACAGATCATTAGCAGTAAAACTGTTGTTTAATGCAATTTCTTAATGAACAAAATAGTCGTTCCTGATAATGAAACAAAATAAAATGTTTAAACAGCAGCCAGGTTTGTCGGGGATGCACAATTATTTCCTTGTCAAGTTTTTATGATTTAATGAGGTCCACAGGGACTGACATCTGTCAGTCAACCGTGACTTTTTGACACTATTACAACTTCAAATACATTTTCAGGCAGGCTGTTTTCTTCAGGTTTGAAATACTGAAATGATCTGACAGGTTTATAAAAAAAGAAGAAAAAAAAAACTATATACTGTAGCAAGGAACACAATTTTTTTTCTACTTTCCCCCCAAACCCACCTCCTCCTCCTCCTCCTGCAGAATAGACAATCTACGGACGCCATGGTAATGAAAACTATAGGGGTCATTATCAGATGAGGTTTTGCGGAATTGGTGGATTTTAATATAATGATAATCTCAATAGGTTTCTACCCACAAGGGATGGTCAGATCTGCACAATTTTGTTCACTATTAATTTCGGGCTTTGAAGTTGCCATCTCTGAAGCAACTGGAAAGTAAAGCCCCCCCACCAAGCCGCTACCAAAAAAATAAGACAATTGTCGGCTGCCTTAAAACAGAATACCAAATGCTCCTCATCTCATCGCAAACCGGGGCAAATTATTATTATTTTTTTTTCTTTTTACGTCATTCCATCTCCCAGCTTGCCATGTTAAAGCGCAGGAGGGAGCGTTTAAAACTGCAGAGGCCTCCTCTTCTGGAATGTTTCATTTCATGCGTTTCAACCGTTTCAGGTGAGTCGTTTATGTATTGTTAAAAAATGATATATTTTAAAAAAATTAACCACCCCACTCGCAATCTTTTTTCTCGAAAAAAAGGAAAACGCCATCGCCTTGTAATTCGCTCGCTCGCGAGTGGTTTATTTGCAGTCGTTGATTTCATGCGCAGTTACATGACCGGGTGCGCGGAGAGAGAGAGAGAGAGAGATTAATAATTTGGATTATCGGATTAATAATTTGCACTTGTGTTTCCAAAACTATGGAAACAACTAGCCAAGAGATGGAACAAACTCCAAAAATAAACCGTCGAGGACGAAAAGCAATGTATTTTGCCCATTTTTTTTGTACTAACACACACACACACACACACACACACACACACACACACACGCACAATGTCAACTCGACGACTTGTTTTTTGGTTAGCCACCGCTCTCCGTCACTTATCCTCCGCAAATAAAATCTACAAGCAGCTGACAGATTTTTGCACATATCCACAAAGCTGCACGGAACGCTGCGAGCCCATCAGAACAGAACACACGTGATTCAAAATTTGTCTCTACTCCCCTCAACACCCCCCCCCACCCCACCCCACCCCCCCCCCCCCCACCCACCCACCCGCCTCCTCCAACCCACTCAACATCCCTATATTGACCACTAGACTCACATTACCCACTCTTTACACACTCCGAGCTAAAGTAAAAATCCTAGTCACCGACTCACCCGAACGAAAAACAAACCGAATAAAAATGACGTGCAACCGATAATTCTCCGAAACATTTTTTTTTACACGCACACGCACACACACACACACACACACCACTTGCAACCCGTGTCAATGTGAGGCTGGAGGAAATTCTGTCGGGTGCCAGATGATTCATGTGATCAATTTGTCCTAATTACACTGAACAAGCAGTTTGTCGTTATTCATCACCGAAGGATAGAGACAAATCAGTGTCCTCTGACAGAGAAATAAATGACCAACACGATGGTGAGAAGAATGATGCCGCCAAGGATGAATATCAGGATGCGGTTCTGGATGATCCTAGGGGTTTAGGGGGAGAAGGAGAGAGAGAAAGAGAGAGACATTAAAATTTGCAGCAAACAAGAGCAGTAATCGATCGTTTCAGGCATTTGCAGAACGAACGCACAAGTTTAAGAGCTCATCTGAACAAGTTCCTTCCCCCTACTGTAACTCAGCGGTTAGAGCACTTGCCCTACAAGCGTGAAACCTGTGTTTCAAATCCAGGCAGGTCAGGGCGAAACCTTGGGCAAGTTTCCTTACTCCACACACACACACACACACACACACACACACACACACACACACACACACACACACACACACACTCGCACGCGCTTTAATAATAATCCCTCCCAAAAAAAAACAGAGTAATAAAATTGGTCATTTTCAATCCACGACTGTTTGTGGGGGACGCTGCCGCGTTTCGCCCACAAGTGTACAGTCAATTCACTTTAATTTCATCGCCTTGGGACGTCCTCCCGACGTGACAGGCGCTCTCTCAATGTAATGTTGCTGTTGTTGCTGTTGACGTCCGATTCCTAACGGTCGTCTGTTTGTTTGTTGGCAAAGGAGGAAGAGCTCCAAAAAGGTCGCGAGCGGGTCTGAGGACGGGACGTCGTTTCTCGCCCAAACAAACAAAGCGAGAGACGGAATCCAGTTGTGAACGGTAAGTGTCAAATCCCCAATACTGTCCTCCTGAACACTGCAAAGGGGCTGCTCTCTAACTAACTGACAAGCGACAAAATTATCCCGTTTGCTGACATGCCTCGCGCGAAACTGCTTTTGTTTTTCACATCCGCGCCAACACTGATCCAGCCACCAGCAGCCCTGAATTACACTGAAGGTTTATCAGCCAGGCCTTAGTTACACAACAAAGCGAATCCGTCAATGCTCTTAGCTCTCTGCGTAGCAAAATATGTCTGCGGTCCTGACAATATGGTGAACGTTTGCAGGAAAGTGGATGGATTCCTTGGAGCAAAGTTTGCCTTGAAAAGGTCTAAAGGGGAGAAATTGCTCCATTAAAGCTACAGTATCCCCCATTTACTGCCTTACAAAGGCTGCTTTCAAGTGCATCAAACTGTAAAAAATCCTCCCCTGGACATGTCTCTCTTCCTACAATGCTTCAAGGATTTTAGTTACTGTCTTCTGTGTGTTGCACAAACTCGACTTGAAACTACTTATTTTTTTCCATTTCTCAAGTAAATGCTGGAATTTCATGACTCATGTATGAATGTTTCAAAGAAGATTGCGTGAATCTTAGTTTTGATGCATTTTTTATTTTGTATTAAATGCTTTTATGAAGGGTTTCATTCTTCTTATTTTCCCAGACTGGATGTAATACATGAAATCCAATCCAAACACTAAACGTATACGTCAAATAAATAAATAACTAAACATTGGGCAAGTTTCCCAGCTCCTCATGCCTGATAATAATCCCTCAAGTTAAAAAAATAATAAATTGGTCACCTCAATCCACGACTATTTGTGCGGACACTGCTGTGCGCAATTGGCTGTCGCGTTTCGCCCATAACTGGACAGTCAATTCATTTTGAGACGTCTAGAAGACGTGAAAAGCTCGATATCAAATGCCGAGAATATTCTTATTATTTTCACTATTATTGTAAAACAATCCAAGCATTATTTTTGTTGCTTTCTTCCATATTCTCACCGACCACACCGTTTCCATTAAATCACTTTAGTAAATGACAGAAAGCGGTAGATGATACTCAAAGCGAGTTCCATTTAATAATAATCCTTGCATTTGATGAAGCACCTTATCACACCAATCCATTTGGCCCTTTTATTTGCCATTTTATTTCGCAATTTTTACCCAGCAAATTAGTGATTTGATTTTTCTCATTCTCCATTGTGTTTTCTTGAGGTTACGACATGCACGATCGCTGTATTTCACAGTATATTTCTCCTTCACTTGTGTGCAAATCAGAAACAATAGTGAAGTGGTTAGAGCATTCGAGAGACCTGGGTTCGATTCCTGGCAGTTCAGGGTGAAACCTTGGGCAAGTTTCCTTACTCCTCACACCTAATAATAATAATAAGCCCTCCCCCAAAAAATGGGTCATTTCAATCCACGGCTGTTTGTGGGGGACGCTGCTGTGCACAATTGGCTGCCGCGTTTCACCCACAAATATATACAGTCAATTCACTTGACAGTATATTCCCTGAAGTGCTTTGAGACGTCTAGAAGACGTGAAAAGCTCTGTATCAAATGCAAGGATTATTATTATTTTTATTACAGCCCCTGCAATACTTTGAGACGCCCTTGCTTGTCACACGAAAGGTGGCTATATCAAAAGTAAGGATTATTATTATTTGTTATTATGGCTAAACCGTCAGAAATCCACCACTCGAAGAGTTTTAGTCACAGACTGAACGACCAGAATTTCTCAAACAGACAGCACAGATTTGATTTAAATGTAATGTTTGTATTTTGGCCTTGTAGAATTATTAACAGTGAGTTAACATCCATCACCAGTTGGAGAAAGAACATTTCATCATCTCCGCAGTGCGAACGCACGTCTTCTGTGGCCAATAGTGTATTCCGTCTGACACTTTCGGAATACTTAACTCTTGTTGGGGTTGTTTATCAAGGTGTGCGTGCTTCGCATTTTTTTCTAAAACATCGCGTCAGTTCAAGGCCGTTGCATCCGGCAGAAATCAATCTTTTTTTTTTGCCAGAACAAAATCAACAAAATCTGGGAATATCAGTTAAAAAAAAAAGATCGAGATCGATAAGTTTACTTCATGGCTCGACTAACAAAAGAATGGAAACTGCCCAAATGTGTCTTGTCGTTTGACCAGAAGTAAGCAATCGAACGCAAAAGCTACGTAAAGAATACATTTAACCGTTACCAAAGAAAAGATATTTCTTCTGCACATATACTATAACATAATACAATATAATATATAATATAATATAATAATATAATATAACAGCATGACTGATCTGGGCTGCGACTTCACAGTATTATTGTAGGTGCTGCGATAAGATGTGATAATAATCCTTGTGTTTGATATAGCCCTTCTCACGTCTTCTAGACGTCTCAAAGCGCTTCACAAAATGTACTGCAGTGAATTGAATTGACTGTATATTTGTGGGCGAAACGCGGCAGCCAATTGCGCACGTGGATTGAAATGACCAATTTTATTATTGTTATCAGGCGTGTGTGTGGAGTGTTCCCCCTGGGGAGAAAGTGTGCACACACACACACACACACAGATATGGAACTTTCAGCAGGTTGAGTTGGAGATTCTTTGACAAGAAAGAGCAAACGACTATGTCTCTCTCTCTTTAGAATAGACCTGAAGGATCATTTAAGTCAACCAGCCAAGACAGATGACACCTCAATTTAATATCTTGTGGAGTCCTGTAGCTTAGTGGTTAGAGCACTCACTAGCCTTGAAAGTGAGAGACCTGATTTCAATTCCAGGCAGGTCAGGGCGAAATCTTGGGCAAGTTTCCTTACTCCACACGCCTGATAATAATAATACCGTAATCCCTCGAGAAAAACAATAATAAATTGGACCCATCGGAAACTCCTAAACCTCCCACGCAGCTCGGGTCTGAAGCAGTGACTGTCTAGCGCCTTGGGATGTCCTCCTGATGTGAAATGCGTTGTACAAGTGTAATTTTGTTGTTGTTCTTGTAGTAACATTGAGTGATGGGATGGGAAACGTCTGGATTGTTTGGACCTGGGTGTCTGTGGCTGTCAGGTGCTCAGCTCCACTGTTACCTCTGTGGGACAATGGACAGGCTGTTTCCTGCAGCCACTGACCTTTGGCTTTCTCGTTCACTTATTGTGGCGGTTCGTAACCTTTGCACATGGGAGCATTTCTGAAGCCGATTGAGAGATCCAACAGGGCACCAGCCCAACACCCCCCACCACCCAACCAAACCCCACCTCTCTCCCCCTCCAACCAAGTAATTTAATCATCCCCCTCCATTCCCCTTAACTCCCCTTTGAGACGTCGATAAAACGTGGAAAGTGCTGTATAAATGTAAGGATTATTATTATTATTATTCTATTAACTCGCTCAAAGATTGAAAAAAATTCCAACAGCTGACAGATTTTGCTCAGAGGGATTCCACCAGCGAAATGTCGCCCTCGTTACGACAACAACAACTTGTGTTTATATAGCGCCCTTATAATAATAATAATAATAATAATCCTTGCATTTTGATATAGCGGCTTTTCACATCTTATCTGTGGGCGAAACGCGGCAGCCAATTGCGCACAGTAGCTGTTTGTCCCCCACAAACAGCCGTGGACTGAAATGACCAATTTATTATTTTTTCGGAGGGGTAATTATGAGGCGTCCTCCCGACGTGGAAGGCGCTGTACAAGTCTAACTTTATTGCTGTTGGTTGTAGGCATGTGGCGTAAGGAAACTTGCCCGAGGTTTGGCCCTGACCTGCCTGGAATTGAACCCGGGTCTCTCGCTTGCCAGGCGTGTGCTCTAACCACCGGGCTCCAAGCAGCCCCAATGCGGCGAGTTGGATACCTTGAGGAATCCGAATAGGGAATGCCGCAAATTAGCTCCCAATCTGACGCTACGTGTGAAGGATGCAGATGGAATTGCAAACAGGACACGTAGTGGGCATTAATAAATTCACTCGAGCGAGCGAATGCAGCAGAATAAACCCCCTAAGTGCCTTTGCTCCATTTATCCTCCGTAGGAAACATTTACGCTTTTAATGGAAAGCAAATAAGTTTCCAATGAAGTCGAGGAGACAAGCTGTGCTGGTTTGGGCACTGGGGAGTGGGGGGTGAGGGGGAGGGGGGGGGGAATGGGTTGGAGGGGAGCTAAATGGAAATTTGCTCTGTTCATTTTCCTTCACTTTAATACAACCAAATAATAATCCCTGCGTTTGATAGAGCACCTTATCTCCATTGGGGAGCTCTTGTAGCTCAATGGTTAGAGCACTCGCCTTACAAGCGTGAGACCTGTGTTCGAATCCAGGCAGGTCAGGGCGAAACCTTGGGCAAGATACCTTACGCCACACACACCCACACATACTTAATGATAATCCCTCAAAAAAAACACAATAATAAAAATTGATTTCAATCCACGACTGTTTGTGGGGGACGCTGCTGTGCGCAATTGGCTGCCATGTTTCACCCACAAATATACAGTCAATTCACTTGACAGTATATTCTGTGAAGCGCTTTGGGACGTCGATAAGATGTGTGAAGCACTCTACCAAATACAAGGATTATTATTATTATTATTATACGCAATATTTCTATAATCTTACTCTGGCTCAGCCATGTACGAAATGATGCATTGTCACACCACATATGGGGATCAAAACAAAGATTTTAAACCTGTAAACTCTTATTTTCTACTTTCATTCCAGATCAAATGCATTGTAAATGATGTATTAGTCACATCAAAAAAAAAAAAAACTCTTCGACGGCATCAAAAAGTACAACCTAGGAGCCTTTAAAAAACAATTCTTTTTTAGGGAACGCTCATGAATATTTCAGCCTCGGAGTTAATAATCTCCTCAGTTCTTGGCGTACCAATGGGGACCTTTCGTGTGCTTCACACAGAAAACATCTTGCTCAGAAATTTTCTCTGCAGTTTTCTGGGAATTTTGGCATTTGCCTCCAGCATATTTTTTTTTCAGCCGCAGCCTCCAATCACCTGACGGGTGGGTGGCTCTTTTCGACAGGAACCGTTGCCCTTTCCCGACTAATCTCCAGCCCACTATCTCCCCACCGTCTGATCGGATGATACGGAGGTTGTTGCTCTGTCTAGAGATCAGGAGCAGAACACAACACCAAAAACATTTCTTCTGCAGCAGATTTATATCTGTATCAGTTACGCAGGTGTGGGCAGGCTGGCCAGAGCCTGGGCTTCCACAACAATACTGTTGGCACTGCAAAGAACGAGACTGACCTGACGGGCTACAGGTCATTTGTTTTCCTGCTGTTACATTCTTAAGAGGAAGGACTAGCAGTTCTTAGCAAAAGTTGGGTATTATGATAATCCGTCCCCCCCCCCAAAAAAAACCCCACAATACTAAAAATTGGGCATTTTCAATCCACGACTGTTTGTGGAGGACAACTGCTGTGCGCAATTGGCTGCCGCGTTTCGCTCTCCCACAAATATACAGTCAATTCACTTGACAGTATATTCTGTGAAGCGCTTTGAGACGTCGATAAGATATGAAAAGCGCTATATCAAATGCAAAGATTATTTTATTATTTATTTTTCCTATCACTAAGGACAATCATCATATCGACACAAAAACTTAGTCAAAAGCAATCGATTTTTTGGAGTGGTAGGGGTATGACTGTGTGTGTGTGTGAGTCTGTGTGTGTGTGTCTGTGTGGAGAGTTGAATCCCACTGCCATTACTTTTATCTGGAAACATTTTTGTTAATCCATCAGTAAACTTGTGAACCGGAATAATATAACCACGTCAGGCAGGCGCTGAGTAGGCAAGTGGGACAGTCTTAAGGAAGTTTGCTTCTGAAAAAAAATTGTTTGGAATCCAACGACTACTAGAATAAATATTAAGACATTTGGCGTGGTCTGTGTGCAGTCCAAGAATCTCTCTCTCTCTCTCGTTCCCTCTCTTTTTGTACACACACATACGCATAGGCACATTATAATAATAATAATGATAATCTTTGCATTTGATATAGTGCTTTTCACATCAACGTCTCAAAGCGCTTCACAGAATGTACTGTAAAGTCAATCGACTGTGTATATATTTGTGGGCGAAACACGGCAGCCGATTGCGCACAGCAGCGTTCCCCACACACAGCCGTGGATTGAAATGACCAATTTTATTATTGTGATTTTTTTGGGGACGGATTATTTTTAGGCATTTGTGTGTGTGTGTGCATGTGGAGTAAGGAAACTCACCCTGGGTTTCACCCTGACCTGCCTGGATTCGAACCCAGGTCTCACGCTTGCAAGGCGAGTGCTCTAAACCACTGAGCTACAGGACTCCAGACTATATCAATTGCAACCTCCCAATGGCAGGTGGTGGGAGAGGTGAGGCTGTATATATGTAATATATATACATACTGTGTATACCAAAGAAAGAACTGCTATGTGAAGCAGCTGGATCTCGATTTAGTAAGTTTGCTGAAAGGGCGTAACCGTGAAACTATACTCTGAAACTAGGCTGTTCGTAAATTGTTATTGTTCGCCCGAGTATTGAAATCTCATCAGTGTTGGGTGGGGGGTCATAATTCTGCTGTACTTTGTGACCCTCTGCGATCACAGAGCTCAGGAATTCAACCAATAACTATTAATTCACCGATACGTTGCACTCTCACGTAACCGTCTGACTGTTGGTTTGACCGTTTTCGGCTGTAATTCATATTTGCGGCTTTTTGTAGATATACAACACCCTCCGTTGACTGCGCGCATCCGTTCGGCAGTCGTACAGAATTTGATACTGGCGGCATTACATTATTCAAATACCCCTGTAGGTTAACCAGGCATTTTCATACAAACAATAAAAAAAATTGTTCAGGGCAAAGGAGCTAAAATCCTGTCCTGAAGGATTACAGAAGTGGCTGTTTCTGTGCTATCTTGCCCGGAGGCAAATGCTGTGAATAGTAGTGTACACTAGAGACCAATCCTGGGAAATGAGAACAAATAATGAAATCTCACCAACCAGGAAACAGTACCAATTTCTACATTATAATCGTAAGAATAAGAATACTAATCCTTTGCATTTGATACGGAGCTTTAAGATGGTCTTCCAAACGCCTCAATGCGCTTCACAGAATATACTGTAAAGTGAATCGATCGTATATTTTGTGTGTGGAGGGGTGCGGGTGGGGGGGGGCACGGGTCGCAGCAGCCAATTACTCTCAGCGGTGTCCCCACAAACAGTCGAGGATGGAGTGACCAAACTATTACTGTTAATTTTTTGTGCGGGGGAGAGATTATTATACTCTGGAAAGCAATCGCCTAATAAGCGGGTTCCTACTTACTGCTAGGTAAACAGAAGCGCGTGTGTGTGTGTGTGTGCGTGCGTGTGGAGTAAGGAAACTTGCCCAGCATTTCGCCCTGCCTGCCTGCTCGGGAATCGAACCCAGGTCCTCTGGCTTGCGAGACGAGTGCCTGAACCACTCTGCTGCAGGACTGCTCATTACGTTTGCATGAAGCGAAGTAAATTTTAGCTTTCGACCATCGTAACATACGCCAAGGGCAGCAAGTCATCTCCAAAGGTTAACTCTAAACCTTGAGCCATAACTCGGTGTTGAATGATAGATAACCGCAGTCAATATTTATTCTATTGCCCGACTAAAGGCGAGTTAAGAAGGGCTACAAAGACTTATTCCTGCAAATGCCTCACTAGGAAATAACACTCACTGCTATATTCTACTGCTGGAAGGATTAGGTTACAGAGAACGTACAAAAGGCCGTCACATTATAAGGCAATCCTGTTATACAAGCTGGTGGTATATAATAGGATTTACACTGAATTCAAGGCAACGCTTGAAGCCTTGATGCAATTTTTGCATCAGATCAATGTAATAATAATACTAATAATCCTTGCATTTGATATAGCGCCTTTCACGTCTTCTAGATGCCTGAGTCCTTCATAGAATATACCGTAAAGTGAATTGACTGTATATTTGCGGGCGAAATGCGTCAGCAGCGTCCCCCACAAACATCGTGGGTTGAAAATGAACAATTTTATTATTGTGTTATTTTTGGAGGGATTATTATTAGGCGCGAGTGTGTGTGAAGTAAGGAAACTTGCCCAAGGTTTCGCCCTGACCTGCCTGGATTCGAACACAGGTCTCACATTTGCAAGGCGAGAGCTCCAACGTAAAGGGAAAAAAATCTGAGAAAACTACAACAAAGCTTACTCCACACACGCCTTCGTTCATCCATCCATCCACCCATCTATCTATCCATCTATCTATCCATCTATCCATCTATCCATCTATCTATCTTGTTTGTATTTTTAGGCTCCTGTAAGTTTACCAGTCGCCACCAATTACTGGGGGAAAAAAAATTAAATAATTTCTGTAGCTGTGATATGATTTAAAATAAAAACATGTGTGCCTTGGAAACTGGTGAAGAAATTCTAATTCAATTGAGTTAAGGAGGGACATCTGCAATGCATTACTTAAGGCACAGACGTAGGCCATTCAGCCCTCCGAAGGAGGTTCACTTACGAGAAATCCCTGTGGCGAGTTTACTTGACGAACAATATAGCCGTAACGCGAACGTTAACAGAAATGTGAGAAATCCCAAACTACTTAATGACCTATGGTGGTTCCCCTCCCTCCACCGAGCGTTGCAAATACATCAAATTAATGTTTTGACTTTATCATTTATTATCACTTTGTTCAATGCGCGGACCCTACACAATGAGAAGCCACGTTACGTTCAATCTACCTGTAGTTTGGCTATGTTTCTTCACTATTGTTATTAGCGACAATACTGTAACTCCAAGCATTTACATGGTGCCTTTCACCTCCACACAAACGTCTGTTAGTGCTTTGCAAAATAGACTCAAATTGGAAATTAAAGTGAAGGTATTATATGTGGTGGGGGGGGGGGGGGGGGGAACACAGCAGCTAATCTGCGCCAACAACAACAACAACACGATGAGTAGACAAATGATTTGAATTTGGGGGTAATTTGGGGATTAGGAGCGGAATCGAAGCCAGGTTAAATGGTGGAAAGATTCCATGCCGTTTTCAGATAGCCAAGATTCACCCATACGAATTGCAAAGCAGATGGCTTCAAAACAAGCAATATAATAGTATTAATCCAAGCGAATCTCCCTCTCTCTCTCTCTCTCTCTCCCCCCCACCACCCTGTCAAGGTTGTATAAAACCAAGTACAGGTAGACCTCCCTTAATGTGACTTTCGTTGTTCCGTTATTAAGTCGCTGATACACAGGGGAACATAGAATAATAATCATAATAATCCTTGCATTTGATATCGCGCTTTTCACATCTTATCAACGTCTCAAAGCGCTTCACAGGATATACTGTAAAGTGAATTGACTGTATATATTTGTGGGCGAAACGCGGCAGCCAATTGCGCACAGCAGCGTCCCCCCCCCCACACAAACAGTCGTGGATTGAAATGAACAATTTTTATTATTGTGTTTTTTATTTGACGGATTATTATTAGGCGCGTGTGTGTGTGTGTGTGTGTGTGTGTGTGTGTGTAGTAAGGAAACTTGCCCAAGGTTTCGCCCTAAAAGTGGTCCGCTTGTAAGGCGAGTGATCTAACCACTGAGCTACAGGAGCTCCATTTGTCATGTTGTACAAGTTGGAAAAATAACAAGAGAAATCAAAAATGTCCACGTAAATGATATATTCATTTAACGTTGCGACGTTCGCTATTACGTCGTTCGCCAGCGGGTGGAAACGAGCGACTTTGGGTAAGCGTAGGCGTACGCATAGACGCTGAACGTCCGGTATTCTTGCGCGGGTTTGCTTCACGTCGTTCCGCTTGAAGTCGCCCTTTTCGCCAACGAAACTGCGACGTTAGGCGAGGACTAAGTGTAATCTCAAGAGGTGCCATTTAAGGGGTCCACAGGGACAGACTGGGTTTTGGTGAAGAACCACGACCTGGGTGGGATTTGTGCCGTCTTGCTTCAGGAGTTTGTGCGACGAGACAAGCAAAACCAAAGTTTGTTTACTCTAATCTCTCCTCGCCCGGGCTGCTCTTATCTGGTGACTGGTACCCAACAACCGGACAGGCTTCGACAGGTATATATGTCATTGCTCAAAGGTTCAATCAAAACCTGCCTCTCATACAACTCTAACATCAGCCAGACAGATAATACAATAATAGCTTCATGTAACAATGAGCCCCCTTTTTTTTTTAGGGTGGGTGGGTGGGCGGGCGAAGGCAGGATTCCCTCACGTTTGGTGTTACATCAGTCTGAACAATATTATTATCTGATAATAAATAAATATTGACTGTAGTCAAGGGCGAAAATACTGCCGGTGCGGATCAGGAAACCACCTCCTGGTATCACTTCCGACAAAGTTCTGACGGAGGTTCGTGGACCCGAAACGCCGACTCGCTTTCCTTTCTCCATGGATGCTGCCTGAGCCGCTGAGTTTTCCCAGCAACTTCGTCTGTATCTCTCTGCACCTGTGGTATTCTGTGTTCTGTCCTTCCCAAGCATCACTTGTTTGTTCGCTGTCGCGTTCGTTTGATAGTTCGTCGGAAACCCGAGAGACTTGGCTCAAATTCGTTTCGGACGACGTGACAAGCGTTGCCTTCTGACTCGCAAACGCACGCTGTACAATCGCCCGGCGCGGGCCGGTTGTGGGTGTACAGCGCGTGTTCATCTTGTCCCACTGTAAGGCAAATTCCGAGGCAAAGCAATTCATTTCCTTCCACTCAGCCCTGGATTTGTCTGCGTTGCAAGATCGAGCTCCCACAGAAATAAACACGGCAACTCCGCGGGGAAATGAACCATGCGGAATTTATGCCGCGAGTAAGGAAGACACTGCAACTCTGAAGAGACACAGTTCTCTCTCTCTCTCTCTCTCTCTCTCTCTCACTCAAGTGACAAAGGTTTTTTTTATTACAAATGAAATAGTTTCCGCGTTTCAGGGCTCTCTGTCGAGCATTGGGTTTACATGTTTTCACACAATGAGGCATTGAAAATCACGGCTAAATTATGCAAGCCAGGGAATACATTCTATAACGTACGCCATAGCAAAATATTCATCGTGCTTCACACACACACATGAACACATACACACACACACAAACGCACGCACACACGCCCGCACACACTTATTGTGCAAGATTATTACCCTCCTTGTGCAATCGATTGCCAACACAAGGATTATTATTAAGCGCGCGTGTGTGTGTGTGGAGTAAGGAAACTTGCCCAAGGTTTCGCCCTGACCTGCCTGGATTCGAACACTGGTCTCGCGCTTGTAAGGCGAGCACTCTAACCACTGAGCTACAGGAAGCTCCTTGGCTGGGCGCACACACACACGCCGGGCACACACATACACACTCACAAGGAAAAAACAGGAGGCCGGAGCCAGCCAACAGAAATATACGCGTAATATGGGTTTGAAATTGAATTGTTAATGCTAAGCTAGGTGCGTGTTTGGCTGTATATATCAGTGTCTCATGGTAAGGCTGGGAACATAAATTCCTACCAGATAGGAGCCTGTGGAGCCAGTCACACCCATATCACTGAGTGACTGATAGCCCCAGAGATAAACAAACACAGCAAACATGACATGAATACTGTGTAATCAGTAATTACAGGGAATTGCACTTTGAGATTTCCAAGTCGGGGATTATTTGACAAAGAACGTTGATGCCAAGAACGTGGAGCCTCCTGTAGAGCTCAGTGGTTAGAGCACTCACTCGCTTTACAAGCGTGAGATCAGTGTTCGAATCCAGGCAGGTCAGGGTTGAAACCTTGGGCAAGTTTCGTTACTCCACCCACACACACTCACACGCACCTGATAAGAATCCCTCCCAAAAAAACCCCACAATAATAAAAAAATTTACTTTCACGTTGGGAGAACGCCTAATAATAATCCCTCTGAAAAAATAATAAATTGGTCATTTCAATCCACGACTGTTTTGTGGAGGGAGGGACGGGGGTGGGGGGGGACGGACGACGACGACGCTGCTGTGCGCAATTGGCTTCCGCGTTTCTGTACGGGAATACTAATCGTTTCCAATTTATCTACAATCCACAGTTCTTTCGTCCAGCGTTTAAAACCCGCTGATTACGCCGTGAGCGACAAGACAGACATAACGGCGTAAATACTTTATCGTGCTCTTTTTTTTTCAACATGATGTGCCTGCAACAAGGAGCAAACATTCTGTCTATATCGGTGATACGCCTCATGGTTTTAGGCTCTTTGATTCTCGGCGTCGACTTGGCTGCTTTACCTGACTTCAACTTCATAATCCCTTCTCCTCATTGCTTTGATATCTTTCCGATCATTCATCTGAAAGTTTAAAACAGTCCACATACAACAGAGAGTAGAGAGAGCTTGTCAGACATACTGATTTTTTTTTTTCTTTTTGGTTTGGCAACTGCGCTTTGCATTGTAAAATAATCCAGCACCACAAGTGAATAGAGTTTGTAGCAACAACAATCTTATTGACTTGTTGCTCCTGTTCTATTTGGTTATTACACTGGAGGCCGCAATCGATAGACTTTGCACCCCCTTCGGGTGAACGAATTCCAGCCTTCAGTTGGAAACCTGCCAGGCTCTGCGATAAAATCCATGGCAATCAAATGCTCTCACCCAACTGAACTGCAAGACAGTTGTACATATTAATTAAAGGGATTCTTTTTTCGTGAAGGATTCCACATTATGTCAGCACACACACATCTCTCTCTCTCTCTCTCTCTCTCTGACTACATCTCTCTCTCTCTCTCTCTCTGTGGGCTGTGAGTTTAACAGCAAACCCCCAAACTGTGATAGTTAAGATTCCTAAATTGCAATACTGTATGCGCATCTCTTGAAATTAATTATAATATAATAATAATAACAATTCTTGCATTTGATACAGCGCTTTTCACATCTTATTGATGTCTCAAAGCGCTTCACAGAATATACTGTAAAGTGAATTGACTGTATATTTTGTGGGCGAAACGTGGCAGCCAACTGCGCACAGCAGTGTCCCCCACAAACAGTGGATTGAAATGAACAATTTTCATTATTATTCATTTATTCATTAAATAAGGGTGGAAGCTATTCTTGCTAGGAAGCGATTACTTTGCTTAATATGAAATTTGACAAGGATAACCATCTATCTCACCGTCTTGCTAATCTGCAGAGGATAAACGGCAGTCGAGAAGGACTGGGGCAATTAAGCAAATTGATTGATTAAGTACATAGGAACAGGCGAGTAGGCCATTCAGCCCTTCGAGCCTGTTCCACCATTTATAAATAATAATAATAATAATAATCCTTGCATTTGATATAGCGCTTTTCATATCTTCTAGACAAATCAACTGTGCAACATTCTTAGATGTAAAGATGGATCATCATGTTCCAACAAACATCCGATTTTGGAACAGATCTTGATACGTATAAACTTATCAGACAACACACACACTACACGCCTCATTGCCCCTATACCTATGGCTTCTTATCAATCTTCGCTTTGCACTTGTATAAAACCAGTCATTTCGATTCAAACGTCTGTTTCCAACCATCTCCAAGCAGAATTTACTGTAATGTGAATTGACCGTATATTTTGTTGGCGAAATGCGGCAGCCAATTGCGCACAGCAGCATCCCCCACAAACAGCCGGGGATTGAAATGACCAATTTATTATATTTTTGAGGGAATATTATCAGACGCGTGGAGTAAGCAAGGAAACTTGCCCCAAGGTTTCCCCCTGACCTGACCAGCCGGGAATCGAACCTAGGTCTCTCACGCTTGCGAGGCCAGTGCTCTAACTGCTGAGATACAAGACTGCATGTCGGGGTGGAGGGTAGGAGGGGGAAGAGCGTGGATGGAATTACATCTAAACTTCACCCAGACACTGCCATTGGGTTCCCGGGAGGGAGGTAAGACATACAACAACAAAACAACAACAACAACAAGGACAAAATTACATTTATATTTTAGAGCAAAATCCTGCCAAACGCATTGAGATGTACCCACTGATGTGTAAGCCGCTGTACCATACACATGGATTATTCTACGTTCGTACGTTTCTGCTATTTCCTCCGCTGCGACGCTTCTCAAAATGTGCCACCATCTTGTTGATGCCCAATGCAACAAGGATTCACTCTCAAGCAGCAGCTGGCCTTCCTCCGCCGGTTGGATCAGTGCTTTCCATTCCATGAATAATAAATACAGCTGCCTGTGTTAAAAGTTTTCTTTCTTCAGAAAACCGTGTTATCGATAGAGTTGTACGCAGGGGGTAATACACTGAATAATTCTACTTGTGCAGCTCCCAGACATCTCACCAGAGACGTCAATCTCTCACGGTCAAAATGTCGGGAATTATTTATTCGATTTCCAGCCGTCTGCGCAACAGCCTGAGCTACGAGAGCTACGACATTGCAAAACACACACGCGCGCGCACATACACACGTAAAAGTGAGTCAAACATCAGTCGGGTTTGGTTGTGAGTGAGATCAACAGCTCCCTTCAACTTCCGTGACAGTCTTTACTCAACGCCACCTCCCCCTTGCCAGCTTTACGTTGGAACGCAAAGCACTCACCGTACATCTAATAACCATTGAATTTGCTTCCATCGTCGGCGAGACGAGCCTTCAGCCACTCTGCCCTCCCAACCTCTGGAACTCCATCCCTCAGTCCCTCCGCCTCGCTCGCCCCACTCCCTTGGCCTCCTTCAAGTTCCGCCTCAAGACCCTCCTCTTCGATGGTCCCATTATTGGGCAATCCAAACCCACCCCCTTTCTTTCCCTTCCTCCCTCCCTAAATAGATTATGTTGGAGTGGAGTTCCAGTGGTCATAGGATAATAATAATAATAATAATGATAATACTTGCATTTGATATAATGCTTTTCACATCTGCTCACGTCTCAAAGCGCTTCACTGAATATATCATAAGGTGAATTGACTGTATATATTTGTGGGCGAAACGAGGCAGCCAATTGCGCACAGCAGCGTCCCCCACAAACAGTCGTGGGTTGAAAATGACCAATTTTTATTATTGTTTTTGGGGGGGGATTATTATTAGTCGTGTGTGTGTGTGGAGTAAGGAAACTTGCCCAAGGTTTCGTCCTGATCTGGCTGGATTCGAACACAGGTCTCACGCTTGTTAAGGCGAGTGCTCTACACTGAGCTACAGGATCTCCATTTACCACATCTTGCTAAACGCTGCCAATCACACCATAGTGCTCGCGAGCTGCTAAACACCATTCTCCAAACAAATCACCGGCTCGCTTTTGTTTTGCAATGTGATTCAGGTCACCTGGCTGCTCACAAGTCATCGTCAGCGAACGCTTTTGCTTTGTGGTTTATCAATCAAAGTCTGTTCAATAAGAGCCGCTGGTTACTGGAAGCAATTTCACTCCGCCAATACCGTCGTTACTCGTGAACATTGGCTGGGCTCATTAGCATATCGTATACTGCAAACAAATTAAGAAAGGAATTTCTGTTTATTCACCTCTCTGTATATCTGCAACATTTGCCCCCAGGCAGTTATATTTGAAGTATTTTCCTCCGGAAATTATACCCCTGACCTCAAATCAAACCGCATTTTCCCAACGCAGCCTTGTTGCAGACTTTATAATATGCCATTCGGGTTGCGAATTTTACATCCGATTTATTACTGCAAGTCGTGTGTTTATTTATTTACTTTTGTAAAACGCTTGTGTTTGAAGAGAACTACGATCAATCTTTCGGATCCTTTCCCTTTCGTGAAAACTGACGCAAATAATAATCATAAAAATAATAATCCTTGCATTTGATGTATGGCGCCTTTCACATCTTATCGACCGTCTCAAAGCGCTTCACAGAATATACAGTAAAGTGAATTGACTGTATATTTAGTGGGCGAAACGCGGCAGCCAATCGCGCACAGCAGCGTCCCCCCTCAAACAGTCGTGGATTGAAAATGACCAATTTATTCAATAACCAGGTTGGTGGGATTATTAATATTATAAATAATGCAAGGATTATTATTATTCTATCAGAATTGCACTGGAATTGTTACAACGGCTGCGGTTCTAACACCTTCAGCAATCTCCTCCACGCTTGCAAAATACTGACCCCCCTCCCTCCCACCCACCCCTCCACCACTCCCACAGATAGGATCTCTACATATACAGTAATACCGTTTTCACCACAGAACATTCCTACTGGACTTGCGCCAAGTCCATTTGACTGTTTCTGGAATGTTTAATGGACATTTTTCTTTGAATGGGGGAGTGAGCGGACGGCACAGCGTTTACTACAGGACGACCAAATGCCTCACAATCAAAGGAACCTTTCAGATTACGCTCTGGTTCTGTGCCAATCAGATCATCTTCCTGTCTGTGCTGTAACAAAATGTGCCCCTGGAATGTAAGCCAGTCCACATCCACCAGACAGGATGACTGCAATCAATGTCCAACCTGTCTTAGCCAAGCAAAAAAACACTGAAGAGAAAATTACCTGCATGGCTCCAGACTAGATTAGAGTTCTCTCCCTCCCTCCCTCCCTCCCTCCCCTGCCCACCCCCACCTCCTCTCATTCCCCACCCCCCACCTCAAACTACACTGTGTGTTACTAATTTTGTTTCTCTAGAAAGTCGTGTGCGTCTCAAACTCAGAAAGCCTGCCAGTGGATGTTATCTAATACAGTAATAACAATAATAATAATAATGCTTGCATTTGATACAGCGCTTTTCACGTCTTCTAGACGTCTCAAAGCGCTTCACGGAATATACTGTAAAGTGAGTCGACTGTATATTTTGTGGGTGAAACGCGGCAGCCAATTGCACACAGCAGCGTCCCCCACGAACATTCGTGGATTGAAATGACCAATTTATTATTTTTCTTGAGGGATTATTGTCAGACGTGTGTGTGTGCGCGCGGAGTAAGGAAACTTGCCCAAGGTTTCACCCTGACCTGACCTGTCAGGAATCGAACCAGGGTCCTCTTGTTGGGCGAAGGCGACGTTTATTTCGATTTCTATGTTTAACGACTGTTAAAAACCTTTGCGGGCATTTCTTATTCCCCCCGCCACCGCTCACGAGGGAGCTAATTTTTTGTTGCTTCGGTGGGGTGGGTGGAAGGTCGGGAGAGAAGGTAACTAAACGGATCTTCCGAAATAGATTTATTTATCAGTAAGATTGAGGTGTGTTCATGTGGGTTGGAATGTAGATAAGTCAGATATAGTCAGATACAACCTGACTGATTTGAAGGCAGTACATGACACATTTTACTTGGCATTTAATCTTTTGGGCGAGGTTCAATGCGGAAGAGGGCGGAGGGCGGAGTTCACAGAGTTCGACAAATCCTCCGGCACTCACATTTGGTCTGTGTTGGCCAATGATGGAGATGGCAGTCCTTACGTTGGTAAGGACATTCACCACTGCACGGTGAATGACGAATTGCCATGAATTTCCCAATCAATTCAGCGCGCAGCAAAGTTTTTCACACTCGTGCAGTGGGAAGCCAAGAGTGATTTGTCATGGACTAGTGTTCCCTACTTTTCTCCCCATCTCTCTCTCTCTCTCTCCCTCCCTCCCTCCCTCCCTCTCTCCCCCATTTGCCACCTCCCACCATCCGTTCATTCACAGCTCTCGAAGATATTCGTTGCAAGAGCTTTTGGGAACTTTGCCCGGAAAGTATTTTTCAAGATTAATAGACTGCACAACGGGCTCCTTGATAACTCGGGAGAGAAAAAAAAAGGCACAGATTTTTTTCTCTCTCTCTCTCTCTCTCTCTGGCATTTGCCAAACTCGTGTCTGTCTGTCTTTCGCTCGGCTCGACCGAAAGTAACATGAAGCAGGGAACATTAACTATCTTCCCTGCTCTAGATCAGTGCAACTGCGGTCGGTAGTTTGATTCAGGCAGTGCCTGGATCTTAAATACAGCTTTGAACTACATCACAACACTGCATGAAGGGAGGAATGACCATTCCTAAACAACGACGAAAACAACAACTTGGATTTATATCGCGCCCTCACTCCACGCCGGGCGCTCCCCAATTATGGATCCCAGGGCCCAGCCAGGGGGCGAGAGGGGGGGAAAGAGGTGACCGAAAATATGGTTGAAAAGAGCCGAGACCTGAAGAGAGAGTGTTGGATGGCGGGGGGGGGGGGGGGGGGGTGAGGCGAAGGGAAGGGAGTGAGGGAGGGAGTTCCAGAGCCTCGGGGCGTAGTGGCTGAAGGCACGGCTGCCTAGGGTGGAGCGGAGGATTCGGGGGGACAAGGAGGAGGCCAGACCCGGTTGAGAGAAGGCAACGGGTGCTGTTGTGAGGAGGGAGGAGGTCAGAGAGGTAGGGAGGGGGGGGTGCAGAGGAGCGGAGGGATTTGAAAACAAGAGTGAGGGTCTTGAAATCAAAACATCGTTCTTCCTTTCATTACGTCTGAAATAAAAGTCTCATCGATCTGCTTTTGCTTAGTTCACAGTACAATTCATTGCAGTAAATTAATTTCTGCTTGCTGAATAAATGAATCAAGGACGGCAGTGTATCAGATGCAGAGACGGCTCTGTTATTTTTCAGGCTGTAAATTAAACCTAAAAATGGATTCTGTAGCTGTGTGGAGTCCTGTAGCTCAGTGGTTAGAACACTTGTCTTGCAACTGTGAGATGTATGTTCAAACCCAGGCAGGTCAGGGCGAAACCTTGAGCAAGTTTCCTTACTCCACACGCACGCCTAATAATAATCCCTCCAAAAAATCCATTGCTGTTTGTGGGGACGCTGCTGTGGGCAATTGGCTGCCGCAATTGTTTCGCCCACAAATACACAGTCACTTCACTTTACAGTATAATCTGTGAAGTGCTTTGAGTCACCGTCTAGAAGACGTGAAAAGCGCTATATCAAATACAAGAATTATTATTTTGATTATTCTGAATGAACACTTTTAGTTAATATGTAGAACGTATCCTTGTGTTTTGTCTGGGCAGTTTTCCCCTACTGGTTTGTCATACAGGAGCTTAACATTG
Source organism: Hydrolagus colliei (assembly GCA_035084275.1). NCBI lineage: Eukaryota > Metazoa > Chordata > Chondrichthyes > Chimaeriformes > Chimaeridae > Hydrolagus > Hydrolagus colliei. The sequence goes on from CM068748.1 coordinate 720,221, forward strand.
GTGCAAGCCACCAATTTATGCTGTTCAAGGCTTTTTCACCCAAGTTTTCGATGTTTTGTCAACCATTCTCCATTAGACCTGTCATTTCTAATGTGGTTTCAAGCGAAATGAAAGGAAACAGAGACAGCCGCGCGGGGGGGGGGGTCGGGGGTGGGGGAGGGGGGGAGGGAGAAGGGTCAACATGGAAATATAAAGTGTCAAACTGTCATGACAGTTTTATGAAAGCTGATTTGTGATGTATTACGAGGATGTTCCCTAATCTCGATCGATTACAACAAAAAGCACGAGGTCTTCAAATGCCTTAACTAAATTCTGACGAGATCTTAAATCAATCGGTCGTTCGTTATTACTCTTATATAATTAAATACAGAGAAAAAGTCACCTCCACACAGTTAGCGGTCTCTGGAGATATGGCTGGTGTCTCACTCTCTCTGCCCTTCGCCATGAACTTTATTTACGTTGCATTTATAAAGCTGCAAACGCAACAAGTGGTCGGGTCTGAAGCACCTTGCACGGACTTATTCTTTCATTCATTGTGGGTGGGTGGGTGGGTGGGTGGGTGGGTGGGTGGGTGGGTGGGTGGGTGGGTGGGTGGGTGAGTGAGTGAGTGAGTGAGTGAGTGAGTGAGTGAGTGAGTGAGTGAGTGAGTGAGTGAGTGAGTGAGTGAGTGAGTGAGTGAGTGAGTGAGTGAGTGAGTGAGTGAGTGAGTGAGTGAGTGAGTGAGTGAGTGAGTGAGTGAGTGAGTGAGTGAGTGAGTGAGTGAGTGAGTGAGTGAGTGAGTGAGTGAGTGAGTGAGTGAGTGAGTGAGTGAGTGAGTGAGTGAGTGAGTGAGTGAGTCTGGAGCTGTGACCTCGGAGCAGTCTTTCGTTCGTGCTCCGTTTGGAACTCTAAATAAACAATGGGATGCAAAACAGCCCCACCGATTTCTGCTCAAATGGAAAAACTCAGCATGTGCATCGTGCAAGTAATTTAATATCTCTTGGTACGTGAACCCAATCAGGGGAAGCTCAAACTCAAAAACCCTGGGGAAGTTGCCATCCACTTCAGATCATCTTGATCCAAACTCAATGTGATCTTTAAGGAGCTGTCGAAATAAATGCGATTCAGCAAATGCCATACAAGGGGGGATGTGGGGGGGAGGGGGGAGCCAATTATTAAAGGATTCGCAACACACGATGCGGGGTGTTAATTACCGAGTAAAGCCATTGGATATGGTCACAGCGCGGAACACCCCCAAAGGTGGAGGAGATGAGATACATCAAGCAACATGCTTGGAGTTGGGGAGCGCTTGAAGGAGGACGCATACAGAAGAGTTGGGCATGAGTTACTGAGTGCTGTTTCTAGTGTGCGTGTGGATAGCTTTAATTCAATTCATATTTGAACTAACAAGTCCACGTTTACAGGGAAAGTGTACCACAAACTGGGTGGATTGGATTAATAATAATAATAATCCTTACATTTTATATTGCGCTTTTCACTTCTTCTCGATGTCTCAAAGCGCTTCTCAGAATACACTGTGAAGTGAATTGACTGTATATTTGTGGGCGAAACGTGGCAGCCAATTGCGCACAGCAGCGTCCCCCACAAACAGCCGTGGATTGAAATGACCAATTTATCATTGAGTTTTTTTGAGGGATTATTATTAGGCGCGTGGAGTAATGCATGAACAGAAATATTATGAAAATAGTAAAAATCTGTCATAACAGAAATTTGGGACGATTCAACCCTTAAAACACTCGCACGTGGCCACAACTCACTGGGAAGTGTTCAACAAAGTAACACATCAACCAACATTGGCTCGCAAAACACAAACTCAATGCACTTTACAGTATATTCTGTGAAGCGCATTGAGACGCTAGAAGATGTGAAAAGCGCTATATCAAATGCAAGGATTATTTTTATTATTGTGACTATTATTATTTACACAGCGTCCTTCACGTCAGGGAGGAGTCCTGAGATGCTGGATTTGGTCCTGAGTTGGTGGTTTGGGGGGGGCAGAGGACAGGGAGGGTAGAGATAGGAGGGTGGACGAAGGCACGGTCGAAGAGGAGGTTGTTGAGGACAAGGCCTTCGGGAGTCAGAAAAAACCCTCAACCTGCCCCTATTTAGTTCACGTGCTGTGTGACTCACGTGCTGAAGAAAACACATGGCGAAACAGAGTTGCACAGACAATAGGGCCAGAAATATGATCTAAAAATCACCACAGCCTGAAATGATTAACTGTTAAGACAAGTTCCTTACCTACACAAATAATTTATTTAATAATGTACACCAAAAATAAATTCCAATCTGATCATATTACAGCCGAGGCAAACCATTTCGCAGTGTTCCTTAAAGTTGCACAGCATTTAGCATTTAGCATTCTGTGGAAGCAGGACTTTTCATATTAATGTCCAACATTAACATAAAAATACATTAACGTCTCATTACTCTGTTAATAAGGAAATGACAACATTTCCTGGGTTCTTAAAACTTAATTCAAATGTATTAAAAAAAACCTTTGGAATGTGGCAGGTTTACGGTGATGCTAACCGGGTTGCTTTCTAAGCTTATCCAGATTTCTGACTATTTCTGCTCATTGCATCGGTCTTGCCGAGACAGCTGGGACATTCACCGAACTTTCTTTCACAGAGCAGCCGGTTAAAATGTGCCATTCAAACAACGACAAAAAAAAAAAATCCATTACTTTTTAATTTAAAGGTGTTGTACTGAAATTCATGACCTGTTCTGTTTTTTGTATGAAGCCCACTTTCCAGACTCTGTAAGACGAACAACAGCTCGCATTGCAAGGCCGAGATGGAAAGCCCCCCACCAACTCCCCCCCTCCACATCCCACCAACCTCCTCCCCCTCACAGTTTAGTTTTTATTTATGTCGTTTTCTTAATCCTTACAGTTGGTCTGTTTCCTGCTCCTTCCCTCCCCCCGCCTTCCCCCCCCAAGTGAAATACTGCATAACTGGTATTTTTCATAGCCCATTTAATGTTGCTTCATTTGCCCTTGGACATTCACTCATGCAATTAAATGGGCCAGGGACCAAGATTTGTTGGGTATGTTACAGGGTGGGGGGTGGGGGGAGTGGAGGGGGAAGAACAGAAGGTGCCATAAATATAAAACGAATGTACGGAGGCCTGAAAGTTCTGTTCATCCCCTGCTTCTTTGTCAACTGTATAAGCAAAGAACTGCATTGAGGGAATGAGGGGAATGCAACATTGAGGCAAGTTTGCCCTGTTGCCCTGTCCAACAATCCCTTCAAATAAAATCGCTCAATCGCTTGCAAGTGTTCTGTGTGCAAATTGGCTGCTGCGTTCGCCTACAAACTACAGTCACTGGACTTGACATTTTATCCTGTCAAGAGCTTTGAGACACTTTCTGTAGCTCAGACAGGAAAAGTGAAAGATATTGAGCAAAAACGAATGTAGAATCAACTCTAGCGAATGGTACATAATAATAATAATAATCCTTGCCTTTGATATAGTGCTTTTCACATCTTCTAGAGCGCTTCACAGAATATACTGTAAAGTGAATTGACTGTACATTTGTGGGCGAAACCCGGCAGCCAATTGTACACAGCAGTGTTTCACAAACAGTCTTGGATTGAAAATGACCAACTTTTATTATTGTCTATTTTTTTCGAAGGGATTATTATGAGGCGTGTGGAGTAAGGAAACTTGCCCAAGGGTTCGCCCCGACCTGCCTGGATTCGAACACAGGTCTCACGCTTGGAAGGCGAATGCTCTAACCACTGAGCTACAGGAGCTCCACAATATGAACATGTACTAGTGTACTCAGCCAGTCGATAGGATACCTAAAAAGCAAACAATCGTGCTAAATTTGAAAAACGACCCCTCAAAGAGTCAGTGGAAGGTTCAACGCAGTGGAAAAAACAAAAGCCAGAGTAAAAATACGCGGGGAATTAAAAAGAGTTAAGCCAAAAATCAGCAGAGGGCAAATGGGGCGATGATGATGAATTCTGCCAAGCCTGCAAAAAGGCAGCAGAAACTCGGACAGAGTGGCTGCCTTTGTAATTAGGACCCATTACTCATTCCATCTGGTCTTAATATAAAAACCTATCTTGTATTCAGAAAATCAGTGCTTTCATTATCTCTGCAAGGACTCCTTATGAAATTTTATATTTCACTGTAATTTCTACAACAATTACTCTCTGGGTAGATTCCCTCCCACCCCAATAATTCAATAATTGCAGTGATCTGCGCAGGCTGACTTTGAGAAGCTGTGGCTACACGTTTCTGAGCCGTTTGTTGGAACGAGCGAAGGAGGTGATCTTTGCAAAACGTATCGCGCACTCGGATTTCAAAACACTTCACCTTGCATGTGCTTTGTGGAACAGTCCTAAGTTGGATCGAGTAACAGAGGCGTAGGCCGGCTAAATTTCATTTGCTTGTCCAGAACGATTTCTGAGACAGCCGAACGTCAAATGGATGTTGGCAATGAATACAACAGCACCATAAGAAAGGTGCCATCTATTTATAAAGATAATAATAATCATAATCCTTGCATTTCTAGACGTATCAAAGCTCTTCACAGGATATAATAATAATGAAAAAATAATCCTTGCATTTGATACAGCGCTTTTTACAGAGTACACTGTAAAGTGAATTGACTGTATACTTGTAGGCGAAACACGGCAGCCAATTGCGCACAGCAGTGTCCCAAAAACAGTTGTGGATTGAAGTGGCAAATTTTATTATTGTGTTTTTTTTGGAGGGATAATTATTAGGCATGTGTGTGTGTGTGGAGTAAGGAAACCTGCCCAAGGTTTCACGCTGACCTGCCTGGATTCGAACACAGGTCTCACGCTTGTAAGGCGAGCGCTCTAACCACTGAGCTACAGGAGCTCCACATATACTGTAAAGTGTGGTGACTGTGTATTTTGCAGGCGAAACCTTTTGGAGATGAGGTGCGTATCGTGTAGGGAATCCTGCGCATGTCACCATACTCGGAAGAGCGATATTCCATCTCTAGATCACTTCTTACTGGCGTTCTCTTCAGTAAGCTCGACTTAGCTGTGGTTCCCTTGGTGAGGGGCACTTTGCGTCCCAACAATGCTTCTTTCAACTGCCTTGTTTTGGATTCTTCCAGCAGAAGGGAAAAGTCAGCCATGTCTACCTAGCTTGTCAATTGCCCTCGTAATTTTAAATACCCAAATCAGATCGCGCCTCAAAACCCTAAACCCTCTAAGGTAATAACCAAAGTTCACCCAACCTCTCCAGAGCTGCCGGCATAAATCTGGTGAATTGTCCCTAAATACCTAAAAGGTAGTGTGGAGCTCCTGTAGCTCAGTGGTTAGAGCGCTCGCCTTACAAGCGTGAGATCTGTGTTCGAATCCAGTCAAATCAGGGCGAAACTTTGGGCAAGTTTCCTTTCTTGATACACACGGCTAATACTAATCCCTCAAAAAAATATTAAAAATTGATCATTTTCAAACCATGACTGTTTGTGGGGGACGTTGCTGTGCGCAATTGGCTGCCGGGTTTCGCCTACAAATATACAGTCAATTCACTTTACAGTATACTCTGTGAAGCGTTCTGAGGCGTCGATAAGATGTGAAAAGTGCTGTATGAAATGCTAATACGTGCCACAATGGTGTGTTTCACTGACGCTACTGTTTGAGGAGGAAAAAAAACACATTGATTCTAACTGTAAAGTTGCTCAGATGAAAACTCAATGCCCTTCTGGAAACAGTAAGGCTGTAATTATCCTTAAAAATCATCCTTAAACAGTGCCTCTCACGTTGGAAGGAAGTCTCAAAAAGAGCTTCACAGAATAAAGTGTAGTGACTCTCTATTTTGTAAAACAATAGTTGATGACAAAATCCATTTCGGAAATAGGAACAGGAGGATGCCATTCAGCCCATCGAGCCTGCGCCGCAGTTTATAAATTCAAGGCAGATCTTTTAATCCCGTCTCCCTGCTTTTTCTCTATATCCCTTAATACCCCTACTTCCCAATTATCTATCTCTATCCCTTTTAAACACTTCAATCGATTTAGCCTATTAGGCGTTCTGTGGGCCATGGTAGAACAATGGAATAATTATGGCTCAAAATAAAATGTTTGAATAATATGAGTTTCGACAAACGTTAACCACTTCAATGTTACACTAAAAGCCTGCCGACTTTCTCCGTTAAGGTTCCCACACAACTGCATGTCTAATAGCCTCTTAAGTACGTTACTTAAGAGAACAGAGAGTGATTGGAACTGTGGACTCACAACTGCGAGAGAGTTAATGCCTTCTGTGAGAGAAGATAGGAAAATAAATTGTCGGGGATAATAAAAAAAACCACACATAAAATAAAACGACTTGACAGTTTATCGAAATTTGAAGAGATTGAGAAAACGATCCTAAATTTAACCTCGTTAAATGAGGAACTCTCTACGTTCAGTTTCAAGTCCCCGTGTCAGGACTCAAAACTCATGTAGTCTTAGGCTTCTGGTGCTGGGGATGGGGGACACTAAACTGAGGTTCCGTCTGGTTGACCACAGATGCATTTTAAAGATCCCAGAACACTGTACGAAAAGAGAAGGGAGTTTCTCCCAGTGTCCTGGCCAACAAGCCCGCAGAGAAAACTGTTCGTTCTCTTCGTGGCTGTTTGTGGGCAAGGATTGTGTGTGATTGTGTGATTGTGCAACTGCAGAAAACAAACGCAGATTTAATCAGGATTAGATTGTGTTGGCTTGTTTTTCTATGTTGTACGTCTTCAGATTCCTGTAGTTTCCTGTGTTTGATAGAATCATAGAATCATGAATCCTCTACTCCACCATCGGCGGCCGTGCCTTCAGCCACTACGCCCCGAGGCTCTGGAACTCCCTTCCTCACTCCCTTCACCTCAACCCCCCTCCCCCTCTCTCTTCCTACTTTCAAGTCTCGGCTAAAGGGAGGGCGCGAAATGAATCCAAGTTGTTGTCGTTCTTATTACAGCACAGAAGGAGGCCATTTGGCCCATCATGACTGTAATTTGGAAGAGTTTCACAATCAGTTCCAATCCCAGCTCTTTCCTGCAGCCCGGCAAGTTTTTCCTTTTCAAAGACCCGTCCAATTCCTTTTAATAGTTGTTGTTTCCACCACCCTTTCAGGCAGTGCCTTCCAGACCGTAACAACTCTGGAGTCCTGTAGCTCAGTGGTTAGAGCACTCGCCTTACAAGCGTGAGACATGTGTTCGAATCCAGGCAGGTCAGGGCGAAACCTTGGGCAAGTTTCCTTACTCCACACACATGCCAAATAATAATCCCTCCAAAAAAAACACAATAATAAAAATTGGTCATTTCAATCCACGACTGTTTGTGGGGGACACTGCTGTGCACAAGTGGCTGCTGCGTTTTGCCCACAAATATACAGTGAATTCACTTTACAGTATATTCTGTGAAGCGCTTTGAGACGTGTAGAAGACGTGAAGAGCGCTATATCAAATGCAAGGATTATTATTATTAACACTATGTCAAAAAAAAAGGTTTTCAGGCAATTACTTTAAATCTATGTCCCCTGGGTACCAGCTCACCTGGCAGCGGAAAAGGTTTCTCCCTATCTTCTCAAAACCCCTCATCATTTGAACACCTCTGATAAATCTCCCCTCATTCTACCTTCTCTGCTTTAAGGAGAAGAATCAAATCCAGTTTCTCTACTTTCTTTTTTATCTCTTGGCTTCAACATCCCCCCCACCCACCCCACCCCACCCCCCCCGCCCCTCCACTTCAAGCTAAAACAGGACATCCTGTCTAAATACTCTTAATAATTGTTTTTCTTAAAAAGTTTACAGTGTTTGACTGTAACGCGACTCATTACTGTAAATTCACGCATTCTCTCTCAGGATTTTTTTTATTTGACAGTGCAGAATGTACGGCTGATGTAAATCAATGTTTTAGAAAACTACATGCATAGTTTGCAGAAAGACGTCTTTGGGATTCTGGTGGCTCGGGAATTATTTTTCCTTTCTCGGTGGGTTTACCTGGAGATATGTTGGTCCGTTCACATTAGGGCAATAATATCAGGCTAAATATAACATTAGGCTGTATAAAATCTTGTGCAAAAACTAATACATTTCGAGTGATTTAAAAATTCATAATGATATGCCTTATGGCCGAGCAGTTTCGCATGGAATTTAGTCCATATTTATTTTAAATGCCTTGCTATGGGGGGTGGGGGATAGGGGGGGGTGGTGTGGGAGAGCGGGTACGCACTTTAAATACCAATATCGCAATCATCTTGCCAGGCACGGCAAAAAAAAAGTAATTTATATTACGAGGGTACAAACTGAATTTGGCGCCAATCCATCGAGGATCTTTAAACTTAATAGCCAAATCAGTATGTCACAAACTGAAATTTGGAATTTCAAGGTGCTGGAAGCCCAAACGCATGCAACAGCCAGCTCCAGTGGTGAAGCAAACGCAACAGGCTAAATTCAGTCCACGTTCTCTAAAGCTGTACGCAAACAGACACCAGCCTGCCGGACACAACTCGGGGTGAACTGAGCATTTTAAAACGGTTGATGCTGTAGCCCGCAGAGGCAATTTTCGTTGGAAACTGGTCGCAGTCCGTGCCAAACGACCAAATAAAATGGAGCTCCCGTAGCTCAGTGGTTGTTCGTGTACTCGACTTACAAGCGTGAGACCTGCGTTTCGAATCCAGGCAGGTCAGGGCGAAACCTTGGGCGAGTTTTCTTGCTCCACGCACATGCGCCTGATAATAATCCGTCAAAAAAAAAACGCACAATAATAAAATTGCTCGTTTCAATCCACGACTGTTTGTGGGGGACGCTGCTGTGCGCAATCGGCTGCCGCGTTTCTCCCACAAATATACACAGTCAATTCACTTTGAGACGTTGATAAGATGTGAAAAGCGCTATATCGAATGCAAAGATTATTATTATTATTATTATTATTATTATTTTCCGGTTACTTCTTGGAGTATATTTCCACATTCAATCCCCTAAATAATCTCATACAACAATCATTTGTATTTGCACAGCGCCCTTCACGCAGGCTAGTGAACCAGAGCCCTTGGTCATGGCGGAGTCCGACCACAAGCCATGGGGAGAGGGAGAGGAGACTGAAAGTGCCATCAAAAAGGTCTTTAGGCAGGATTTGAAGGTGGGGAGGGAAGGGTGGCAAGACGCACGTTAGGGAGAGTTACAGTAATTAACTTTGTTCCTTTCTTCTGTCCTCCCACCGACTTTTTTGTCTCCCAACCTTATTCCAATTCCTTTCTTGTCCCCACATAAAGGGAATCCGCTTTCACTGTAAGTCGTTTGAGAGAGAGCCAGAGCTGAGAGAGATGGAGGGAGGGAGGGAGTGGGGGAGGGAGGGAGTGGGGGGGGAAGGAAGGAGGCAGAAAGCACACACGCGCCTGCCACGTTTTTTGGCCAACGCAAAATGTTTCTCTCCCTCCTGTTGTTGAAGCTGCCCACTGTATAAATGGGGAGGGGGAGGGCGGAGGGGGAGACGGAGGGGGGGGTGTGGGAGGGGGAGGTAATTCCTTAACTTGGAGAGACTCCAGCACAGTCAATGCTGCCTTTTGAATGAGGCTCCAAGCAGAGAGCAAGGTTTAAGTGTTGTATTAAATGGACTGCGTAGGAACAGCCAGTGCAAATGAAGCAAAATAAAAATAAGGGATCATTGTATGCTCGGTCATTTTTACTCACAGCGATCAGTGTTAATGTACCAGTACGTTTCGGAGGTCAGAGTTGACAGCAGTTAAAAGCAATGCTGCTTTGTGTTCGCCTCAACTTCATCAGTCAAGAGACGGTGTCAAGTTTTCCAAGCGAGGACTTTACGAAAAGCACCGAGGGACGCGGGAGTGTTAAAAGAAATCAAGTTGCGAATGGGTAAATTACGTTTTCCTTTTTCGTTGGTTTATGGAGAAAAAAGGGAAACTAATCCCTGTGCTACCAAACGCCCAGTTATCCAGTTTATTCACCTTCAAAGTTTCTTCGTGTCATAAAATGGAAAATAATGATGATAATAATAATAATACTCCTTGCATTTGATATTGCGCCTTACCACATCTTCGAGACTTGTCCTGCAAAAGGACATAACATTGGTCTTCGAATTTCATTTCCCCAAACTTTGGTGGTGCTCAGATATAGAACGGGGTGGAGAATGGAAACACAATAATAAAAATTGGTCATTTTCAATCCATGACTGTTTGTGGGGGGACACTGCTGTGCGCAATTGGCTGCCACGTTTCGCTCTCCCACAAATATACAGTCAATTCACTTTACAGTATATTCTGTGAAGCGCTTTTGAGACGTCGATAAGATGTGAAAAGCGCTGTATCAAATACAAGGATCATTGCCCAAGGTTTCGCCCTGACCTGCCTGGATTTGAATACAGGTCTCACACTTATAAGGCGCGCGCTCTAACCACTGAGCTATGGGCCTCTCCATATCATACTTGTTGGGTTCAACCCATTTTCAGGTTACTGGTATTCCGACAGGGATTGGGATAAAATCCTGACTGCCTGTTCAGGGAGACATCCCAAAGCGCGATTTTGAAAAGAGAACTCTTTCTGGCAACCTTAAATCCTCCAGAACATTCAACCTCATAACTGTTTGTGGGATACACATTTAGTTGAGTAAATGACTCCCTGCATTAGTCTGAACCCTCCCCCCCCCCACCCCCCACCCCCCCCCCCCCCCCCCCCGCCACCACACACACAGTAATTGGCTGGGAAGGGTTTTGGCAAGGTAAGGTACTCCATAACTTTTTTCTTTCTTTACCCAAAGCTAAGCGAATCAGGCTGTGGACATAGGTTCATATGTGCTGTGCCGTTCAGAATTTAAAAGAACAATATTCCACAGCAATGTTTAACAGAGTTCATTCATTGTCAGCCGTTTTAATGCTACCCCCCATACAGGTCGAACAGCGAAGTTTGACTTGCCCTAAAAGCAGGACAAATGACCCGGTGGACTTGTGGATTGTGTGCTTTTTAGCCTAAGTGGAACCACACTATAATAGAGCCATTCAACCACAGGATGAGCATCGATAATTAATGTACTGCACTGGGTGGCAGCCGAATGGTGAATAAGGGATGGGCTGCGGAAACAATGGCCAGGGTTGTGAAAGGTCTCCCATGTAGAGCTTTAGTGTTTTCTTAATCGGTTACCACAAAACACATTTCATTTCAGTGAAGTTATGACTCAACTGAATAAAAAGTTTGCGTGTGTGTGTGTGTGTGTGTGTATGTGCTTTTCTTTTCCAAACCGCCTCCCTCCCTCCTCCCCCACCAACCCCACAAGTTTTCCATTCTTGTGCGCTGTGAATTTCACGAGCAAAGGACCAACGATTTGATGCTGCATTTAAAATTCAGTTCAGCAGAAACTATTTGCGTGAGCCAGTTTAAGAATATAACACAAAGACAATGCATCGAATCTCTCTCAAGCCCTTAATGGATTACCACGAATGCACCCAGCCGGCAGCTGCTGGCGAGAATCTGAGACCCGAGTTCCCGGGCTAGGAATGTTTTTGCTCTTTCTGTCTGTATATTTTCTAAGTCTCCATTTCTTTCCATTTCCTCGGTTTTCCGTTGCTTCGGGAATATTGTTGGGAAAAGTTCAAACCACAATTTGACACCGGAATACACTTTGGTAAACTGAAATTGTATTTTCCGTTCCCTTCACACCGCCTCCCTCAGCCCTATGCCCCACACATCCCTTTAAAGTAATAATATATGGGGTGACCAAAATTCCTGATAAAATTCCTATGATCTAAAAGCAAACAAAAATAGCATAATTTCCTTAAGATTTATTACACATTGTCTAATTAAAGATATCACAACCTTTTGGTCACCCTGTACTTTAAATAAGACAGTATACCCACTCCTTGTCCTGTAGTTCAGTGGTTAGAGCATTCGCCTTACAAACATGAATTTCGAATCCAGGCAGGTCAGGGCGAAACCTTGGGCAAGTTTCCATAGTCCACACACACGCCTAATAATAATCCATCCCCAAAAAAACCCTAAAATAAGTCAGTCATTTCATTCCACGACTGTTTGTGGGGACGCTGTTGTGCGCAATTGGCTGCCGCGTTTCGCCCACAAATATACAGTAAATTCACTTTACAGTCTATCCTGTGAAGCGCTTTGAGACGTCTAGAAGATGTGAAAAAGCGCTATATCAAAACGCAAGGATTATTACTATATTATTATTATTATAACATGGCAGTAATGCTAATGTGTTATATATACATATTTATTTATGTGTGTGTGTGTTTAATAAAAGCCAGTGACATTATTTTCAATGTGGGCGGGCTGAGGGAATTAACTGCACAGTCCTGCCTGATTGAACTGTGACCCCATTTTGCTTGACATCGTGTGGCATAAAGGCAGCCGTGATAAGGTTACCATTCCATCTGGCACAGCGCCCTGCCGGCTTGGAAACAATGCGGACATGCCATCAGCAGTCTTGAAATTACGCTACCTCAATTTGTTTAAGTACCTCTCTTTAGGGACAAGGGCAAGTTACGATCCCATTGTTATTTTGATAGAAATATATATTTTTAAATAGGATATTCCCCTTCGTTTATCAAATTCTCATTTTTTTGAATGAATTGTAAACAAAGATATTGTTTTCCTTCGGATAATACGTCCGTGGATGACAGGCTGAGTGTCCTTAGGTACAATTTACGCAAGAGTTTACAACAGTTTAAAGCTGTCGCCCTAGCAATCGCCATTCATTCCCTTACTCAGTGGCCAAGATGATCCCTTCGTATAATTATCTCATTGTGACTGACACATCGATTGCAAAGTAGTACTAGAGTTTAATCTAGAAACTCCAAGTCACAGGCATGCGTCATCCAACTACAACTCAAAAAAAATCATAATTTGGTCATTTCAATCCACGACTGTTTGTGAGTACACTGTTTTGCCCAATTGGCTGCCGCGTTTCGCCCACAAATATACACACTCGATTCACTTTACAGAATATTCCGTGAAACGCTTTGAGATGTCTCGAAGTCACGATGAGGCGCTTTAACAAATGCAAGGATTATTATACACTATGTATTGTTTCATCAAACTACAACTAGGAGCACTTGAGTTTGCATAAGGGGGATTAGGGTTTGTTGTGTCCAAAAGTGAAGATGTGGTTGAAAAGCATGAAGCATTACAAGAGGTGGCAAAACAAGAAGCAATACTCCTGATTTACTGCAGCAGTAAACTAATTTGGCATTGAGATGAAATAGTTCAAACTGCAGTTACCGAATGCAGATTCAGAAAGAATTTCTTCAATACCAAGGCTTAAGGTTTTTACTTAGTTTGACTTGATCAAAAATCTTGTTCCCGTGAAGAATAACCTTCCGTAGAATCCTTTGCCGACAGCTGGAATTTGGGGAATGGGACAGAAAGGTGACATGGCAGAAAGGAACCGTTCAAAGTTACTCCAATGGCTGAGTTGCACAGATTTGATCTCCGGCCTTGGTTCGGTTAGTTCATCTGGAGTAAGACTGAGTTAAAGAGAAAGTCAGCCAACAGAGACAGCCGAAGGAGGAATGCAAAGATCAAGTAGAAGTCATTTAAACACTGCAAAAGTTTCTGATAGGGAGATGTATTAGAATATTTACAAAAACATGCAGAGGCACATAAAAATGCCTAGAAGAGCAAAGACACATGCCAAATGCCTGAGTACATCATTAAGTGTAAAGCATTTTTCAGCAGAGAAGGGATAACAGAGAAGACTACTGTCCCAAGAATAGTTTCTGACCGGACATTGGGGATAAAGAAACAGCAATGTTGTTCAACAGTTGCCGTACATCTGTCTTCACGGAGGAAGAGAGAGGAGGTTTCACTAAATTAGGGATTAGATGTTCAAATCTAGCAGTTCATCCTTCCGTTGAACACAATTCGAGCAAGGAAAACGCACCGAATATCATCTCAGAATCTTTTATCAAACACGCTCTGTGTAGCAGGTAGAGAATTGGAAAAGAAAAATGAACTTTAATCCAAACCAAGGTTGTAGGAGCCAAAGGTGGATTGCTCTGGAATTAAAGGAGTTATTTGCGAGCTGAGGACTGAACTTTGCAATTTGCAATTTGGCTGCCGCGTTTCGCCCTTAAATATAGTCAATTTTCCTACTCTTCTTCATCCTGCCTCAACCCCTCCCCCCGTTCTTGTCCTTACCTAACTGTACAGCATCTTGGGACATCCTCTCGACGTGAAAGGCGCTACATAAATGTAAGTATTGATTGATTGATTGATTGATTGATCGACCGACTGACTGACCCATTGATTAATTCATTGATTCATTCATTGATTCATTGATCGAAAACACGACGTAACATTATGCGAGGGGGGAAGAAAGCGGGAAAATAGCAGACAGCAGAAAATAGCTGAAAATAAACAGCAATGGAAACCCCTTATGGGAACATCGAATCACGTGAATTTTGCGATCAAAGAGACGTTCGGAGAGGCTCTAAGATTCCCATGATATCTAGCAGTACAATAACATTTTGAAAATTGGAACATGTCCAAGGATTGTACGCGAACTCAAGTTAGGCTCCTCTAATCTGATGGTCTGGTGAGTTAAAGCACCAACCAGTGTAGCGTGAACCCGCACAGAACACAAGGTTCCAGTTTCAATTCCCGATTTGTGCTGAGTCAACCTGTCTCAACAGTTGAGATGCTGCAATTAGCCTCGGTTGCCCCTGGGCTAAGGAGAAGGAGCAATACATCGCAAAGCGTTTCTCAACCCTGACTGCAATCCAGGAAAGTAAGCTTGGATCGTCTGCATGTGTGGCAGTCAGGTAATTGTAGGATCGGGCTTTAGCTATGCTGCCCCCTACAGCTGAATTGTCCGCCAACACTCACTGGACAAGCTTAGACACAGATCAAGAGAGACCGTTTGGCCAAAGTTTATTCACACGGTCACCAGAAGGCGTTGGATGAGGATGGCCCTTGAGGCGATTTGATCTTATCCTCCTGGAATACACCTATTTTACAACGTTTCTTAAGACGCTTCTTCACTGAGTCCAGCAACCTGACCTCAATCCCCTTTTCTGGTCACCCGATTGGGCCGATGGGACTGTGTAATGTAATATAACATAAAATAATATAATATGGCTTCAAGAAAAGGGTGGAGGGTTAGGTTTAGGGGAAGAGCAGGAAATGTTGAGAACATTTGACAATACTAAAGTGCGCTGAGGATATTCTCTGGGTGAGGAGACGCTATTTTGGTAGAACATCGATCCTCCTTGGAGAGAGACAAGTTGGGTTGTCTTTGAAGAGGTATTGAAAAAGGGCAGCATTTTTTTTTGCGATAGATTTTTCATGAGAGAAAGTTAAGCCGTTTTTTGTTCAAGCAAATACATTCCACCTGAATGAACCCATTAGCTAAAAGTTAAAGCGTTTAGCATATTAATCTCTTGGCCCGTCCGTGATTGTAACAGAGCTAAACACCGCAAACGCAGACATAATTAAAAAAAACATAGAGTTAATCTGGTCGAAGAGTGTTTTGCGCATTCCAAATGTCAGTGGATACTTCAGGCAGTTCTGGCTCGGATCAGATGCTCTTTTCTACTCTAAGAAAGAACACTTATCTCGTATTTAAAACTAGTGTATTTTGGCACTTTTGTTCCAATAATAGACAAATAGCTTGAAGTCCGCCAGAAGAAACAAGCAAAAGACAAGTATTGCGAACTCATTATTTAATGCTGCTGGCAGTTAGATATGCAAAACAGGATATTAACAGTCACAAATTTAATACCATATAACTGTTTGTTTTTCAGCAAAATACAGATTCAGCATTTCAATGCGCTTCTCAAACAGGTTGGAAGCCACTATTATTATAGCATCTGAAGGGAATTATCTATGGATATAGCTTTTGGGTTTGAGAGACGAAAAAAAAAGGCCCCAAATCGCTCGGCCCTCTCTCAACTCATCGGGGTCTCGTTTGTGCCGTTCTAAAATGGGTTTGAGAACATTTCCCAACCCGTGCCTCCAATCCCACGTCAGCTCAGCCCCAAAAGAGGCAAATCATCAACAACAACAACAAAATGACATGTATAGAGCGCCCTCTCACATCGGGAGGACGTTCCCAAGGCAGTGAATAGTCAGGACGGGACCCGAGCAAGGGAGAGGGGCCAGGGTAGGGGGGGAGGGATGGGAGAGAGTTGGGAGGGGAGGGAGAGAGAGTTGGGAGAGCAGCAGAAGGCACAGTCGAAGAGGAGGGTCTTGAGACTTGAAGGAGGCGAGGAAGGGAGCCAGGTGAAGGGACTGTGGGATGGAGTTCCAGAGTGTGGGGGGCAGAGAGGCTGAAAGACCATCCGCCAATGGTAGGGCGGAGGACATGGAGCAGGTCAGAGCCCTCTGAACGGAGGGGGCGGGGAGGTTCAAAGGGGGACAGCAGGTGAAGGGGAGGGGGGGGGGGACAAGGCGAGGATCTTGAATTCGATCCTCTGGGGGGATGGGGAGCCAATGGAGCCGGGAAAGGCTGGGGCGTTCCTCCAACTCAGCGACTTCAGTCGACCTGGGAGTTACCAGCTTTGCAAATCGCAAGTCGGAAGCGATTACAAAGCCCGTGTCCGGTCACGAGCCGCCGTTGGCAAATATTGCAAATCAAACCCCCCGCGTAAAGTTTATCACTGAAATCCACGGCACAATAGATTGCGCACTCGGCCGTGTTGATTTTGTAGAAGTTCTTTTATGGACGCTGTCACCCAAGATGTCACGCAATCCTGGGTTGACTTTGGGCTGTGCCGTTCGTGCAGGTACATGCCCCCAAAACCAGAGAGGAAAACTTTCTGACGAATTAGTGATTCATTCCCAACCCTCCCTCCCGATTTAAAGTTTCTTTACGGCTTAAAAAAAACGACTGGCACTGTACTTCCTTCAGACAAACTGGTGACATTCGATGGTCTCTGAGACGTAACAATAGGCGATGGACATCAGTGGAAATTCGCAGAGCTGGCCCAGGCACGAGGGAGAAATTTAGATATTTATTGAGCTATTTACAATGCGTGCGATCACCTTTTAAAATCAAAATTTAAAAGTTTCGAATTCTACTGTTTGCTGGAACCCACTCGTTCATTTGAAAGCAAAAGGAAACTGAATAAATAACCGTGTACTGTACAAACGTTGGCCACACACAGGCTTTCCATTTGGGTCGAGATCTATGCAATCTATTAAAACCGCTTCCAAGCAATGACGAAAATCGCCATCGTCCACATTGCCTACAACAAACTCCTAGACTTCATAACTCATTGCAAACAGAATGTAATCCTTGGGTTTGCAAACAATGAAACCTTAATTGCTGCATGCTTAAAAATGAAATAGATCTGAATTGACGATTTGTTTTGGGCGAAAAAGGGGATATAATTTTATGCAACTTTCAGAACAAGTATTTTGCAAGGCCAATTGGTATGTCAGGACAGGTTCGTTCACATTAAAGCTTTGTGGTTCTTGGCAAGGGAATAGTGATCTGAAACGCAAACTGGATGGTGTTGCATGCTAAGTCAGTCACACTGAACACACTTACAAGTTAGAGATTCCTTTACTGGTTTAAGTCCTGGTTACCGATTTACACGGGAGATTTGGTTTTCAAGTGAACCTGGTATTGTGTCACTTTAAGAGGACAAAATAGTAAATAATAATCCTTGCATCTGATATAACGCCTTATCACATCTTCGAGACGTCTCAAAGCGCTTCACAGAATATACCATAGTGAATTCAACGTGTATTCTGTAGCAGACAATTACACTCAGCAGTTTCCTGCAAAAATGGTAGGCTGAGTGATCAAATTCTTTTTATTATTTATTCTGAAGGGATTATTACCCCCGGAAAAGCCATCTGCCAATCGATTAACAATCAGGCTTCTAAACACTGCTGGATAAACAAAGAAATTTGCTCAAGGAATCAACTTTGCCCAAGAATCGAATTTAGATCCTCTCGCTTGCGAGGCGAGTTCTCTAACCACTGAGCTACTCAAAGGATGTGCTAATTCACAAATCCTGCAAATTAGACACTATTGTACTTTTCCATGGTTTTGTAGTGTGTGTGTGTGCGTGTGTGTCTGTGTGTGTGTGTGTGCGTGTGAAAAAAACATTTTCAGGGCATCGTAATGCAACTGACTTTGCGTTTCGAGAAACAATATTCTATTCATGTTGGAGATGAGTGTAATTAATGTTGAGGGGAATAAATGCTAATTTCTTTCCGCTTAATGTTCAAAAACGGCCAATTGGGAGTATTTTACAGTTGGCTGTGTTTCTTTTCTCAAATGCTGGCACTCAACAAGAGCACTCACGTCTAGGGTTTTGTCAAAACACGTGCGAAAAAGTGCAACAGAATAAATGCCAGTCGCTGTGTGTATTGTAACGGCAGACGAGGAGGTGACCTTGCAAATAGGTGTGATGCAGTGGAGCTCACAAGGCGGATTCAAATGCAGCCAACGGCAATAATAATGTTTTCACATCGTATCGACATCTCAAAGCGCTTCACAGAATATACTGTAAAGTGAATTGACTGTATATTTGTGGGCGAAACGCGGCAGCCAATTGCGCACAGCAGCGTCCCCCCCACAAACAGTCGTGGATTGAAATGATCAATTTTATAATTGTGGTTTTATTTGGAGGGATTATTATCAGGCGTGTGCGTGTGTGGAGTAAGGAAACTTGCCCAAGGTTTCTCCCTGACCTGCCTGGATTCGAACACAGGTCTCACGCGTGTAAGGTCTAGCCACTGAGCTCCAGGAGTTCCGCATTTAAAGTCCTGATAGCCCAAGGCATCAGCTGTGCGTAAAAAAGGATTTATAGCGCTGCATTTAGTTGCAATAAAGCTCGAATTCAATGCAAAAACTGTGTCATGAGACCTGATAATCTGTTCTCTGTCAGTGGCTGAGGGTTATTAACAAAATTCATCAGGGTTGAAGGGAGGGTGTGTTCCAAAGATAGGCTTCCTTACAAAGCAAGTTTAGAAAACTTTTTTGGGAAGGGAGATAAATTGTTTTTTTTTTAACTTTTCCCTAATCTGCTTGTTCGAAGCCTCGCTGCACTACGTGATTTAAAGCTCTCCACAACCTCGCCCCCACCCTACATCCGTGACCTCCTATCCCCTTACCAACCTGCCCCCCCCCCCCCCACCCCCCTCCCTCCGCTCAGCTGGCTCTGGCCTGCTCCACATCCCCCAACCCACCCACCCAACCATTGGCGGGCGAGCCTTCAGCTACTCCGCCCCCAACCTCTGGAACTCCATCCCGCAGACCCTCCGCCTCGCTCGCCCCCCCCTCCCTGGCCTCCTTCAAGGAGACTCTCCTCTTTGATGGACCCATCGGCACCTCCTTATCTCCACTTTCCCTCACCCCCACCCCCCACCCCTGTTCTTCAGCTCGGGTCTGAAGCAGTTACTGTCCAGTGGCTTGGGACGTCGTCATGATGTGATATTGTGCTTTTCACGTCTCAAAGCGCTTCGCAGAATATACTGCAAAGTGAATTGACTGTACATGTTTGTGAGCGAAACGCGGCAGCCAATTGCGCACAGCAGCAGCGGTAGTACCCCCCCCACAAACAGCCGTGGATTGAAACGACCAATTATTATTCAGTATCCAATGCCATTCGAGAATATACACAGCGGTGTGATGAACAAAATGGAAGGAGTAAAGTTAAGAGACAGAAGTTAAGCTGCGATAAAAAAAAATAACTGCACTCACTCCACTGCTATTCCATTATTGGCAGGTTTAACTCTGAGTACTGCATTTTCTGCTCCTCTTGAAAATACACACATACTTTTGAACAATGAAATTGCCTTTTGTCAGCGTTGCCATCACTTGTAAAGCAGAATTATGAATGCCCTTTACCGCACCTCACAAGCATTCACTTCTAATGTTAAGAGTGATTCAAGCACGGGCTGCTGGATTGATGCGATCTGCCCTGGATTGTTCTGTTAAACATTGATCAATTATCTTCTGTTATTAGCTGGCGAGGTGCGCAGCTGGTATCCCTGATGCCATTCGCAGTCTTTTGTCTCTTTTTGCGTATAGAAAACAAATGTATAAAAAGTTAGTTTGGAATTGTCTGCGGTATTATATATATCATGCCCTGGGAAGCGCAGAGTCAGGTGTGAAACTACCTCCTGTGGTGGATTTGGGAGCAGTGAGTTCCACAATGAATCGATGACATCTAACAATAATACCAATCGGTCCCCCCCAAAAAAAACCCCACACAATAATGAAAATTGGTCATTTTCAATCCACGGCTGTTTGTGGGGGGGACGCCGCTGTGCGCGATTGGCTGCCGCGTTTCATCCACAGTCAATTCACTTTATAGTATATTCTGTGAAGCGCTTTGAGAGGTCGATACAATGTGAAAATGCAAGGAATATTATTATTTTTAGGACAGTGTAAAAGAGAATATTCCTACATATCAAGAGTTAATCGCACAGAAAATATACAATCCATTTTGCCCTCAGTCGCTGCACTTTACATTATATTCTCGAAAGCGCTTTGAGATGTCTTGAAGGTGTGATTAGGCGTTATATCAGATGCAAGGATTATTATTGTTACTGATAATAATCAGATACAGAAATGTTATATCAATGCAATCAGTGCAGCTTAATAAGGATATGATTAACTCTGTCGCCATTTGCATTTCTTTCGCTTCAATACTGTAGTTTGTTAAATAAAAACAGCAAAAATAAATCTTGTAGCACAGGCTGGAAAAGTTAATTGCAGGTTAAAGAATATCCTGCAAACAAATTAAATGATTAAAGAAGGAAAAAAACACTTTAAAAACAATTCAACATGGAAAAAACATTATCAAAAAAAGGGGGGGGGGGGCGGGAGGGTTTCTGTGCATGGTTGAATTTGGTTTCCTGTTTAAATTGAAGATAGACAAACACCTGTTTTATACTCCAAACGCAAATCTGAGACATATGCAGGAACATAGCTGCAAGTTTGTGCATTTGACCCAATATCCTGTTAACGGTTCCAATTTGAGAGGCCAGATATTTGGAAGATATTTGCTCGGGCCTCGAAACGCACACAGGCCAAGACTTTGCTGCGACGCTTTTTCGTCTAATCTCGAACTCCCAACGAAATTCGAAAATCAAGCAATCGGGACGCGTGCCTCTGGAGTGAAAAATAAAAGGGCCTGAAATTTTTCGGTTCATTCACCTTTTTGCGTTCAAAGCAAGTGGTTTGAGGATGATACATTTCCGCTCACGTTCCTCCGCGGAGTTAAAACAATCGTGGGGTGTAGAGTCGGGGGAGGAGGGGGGTGGTTGTGTTGGGGGGGGGGGGGGGGGGGGAAGAAAGTGGGGAGTGGGAGGAATTTGCGAGAGGCAGGTGTGAAGCCCGTTGGGATTATTTCCGCTCCAGAATTTGAAAAATTCTTCAGATAAATTCTGCCAGGATTATTTGCACATGTGTCAAAAGGATACGTTTTAAAGCTCGTACTTTATTACAGTTTTGCTTCGACGGGAGACTGGTGCCTGCACAGCTTGGACGGTAAACCCCGTGTCGCATATAATAATCATAATAATAACAATCCTTGCATTTGACGTAGAGCTTTTTCACATCTTCGAGACGCCTCCAAGCGCTTCACAGAATATACTGTAAAAACGGTATATGTGTGGGCGAAACGCGGCAGCCAATTGCGCACAGCAACGTCCCCGCAAACAGTCGTGCATTGAAATGGCCAAATTATTATTGTTTTTTTTCTCGTGGGATTATTATCAGATAATTACTCCATAATTGTCAGATTATCGTGGAGTAAGGAAACTCGCCCAAGGTTTCCTCCTGCCTGGATTCGAACGCAGGTTTGAGAGGCGAGTGCTCTAACCACTGAGCTAAGGAGTTGCAGCATCTGTACCTCAAACTCCAATTACCCGCCCTCGCCCCGTAAACCTTGAGCTAACAAATATCTCTCTCCCTCAGTCACGAAGATATGATTGGATCCAGCCACAATCCACATATTTTTTGGGGAGGGCGAGAGTTCCAGATTCCCACTAGCCCTTTGGGTGAAAAACTACCTCCTGATTTGATTCCTAAACGGCCTCGCTCTAATTTTTACGAAAATACCCTCTCCCTGTTCTGGATTCCCACCACCCAGCGGAGGAAATAAGTTTCACTGAATCTGGAAAGAGGATGTTAAGGAGCCTGTAATTCTGAGGTTTCGCATTTTCTAGCAAATCCCAAATACTAAGTGGTATTTATTAATGCAGCTTTTTCCTGCCCGGCGGGTCTGAGCACTTCCTCAAACATAATGACCCATAAGGCTTTTCTGAACCAAGAAAAAAAAGCAAATACGCAGGTCCGAGAGAGAGAGAGAGAGAGAGAGAGAGAGTGAGAGAGAGAGAGAGAGCAGATTCTCCAGATGTTTTGCAAGGCAACCAGGGCCACTTTAAAGGACTCTTTAAAACGCCTGTGAGGTCAGTGTAAGGGTTAATTAAGTGGACGGGCAAATAATAAGCCCCGGCTTTTAAAAGCCCTCAAACAGGAATGTAGCAGGTCATTTATCGTACGTTTAATGTACTTTTAAACACCATGCAACATGATAAATTGTCCAGCTTCTCTTTCACTTCCAATGATATTATCAAGTCCTTTTTGCTTTTAAAAAGAATGTTTTTAATTGCCTATCTTACAGAGTCCTCGAAAGTTCAGTTTTATATATATATTTTATTTCATATATATTTATATATATGCTTGCGTCATAACTGGTGAGGGGGGTAGTTTTTGATGTATATCTACGTGAAAAAAAAGGCGAAAAGCAATCAGTTCTGTAAACGAGACACCTAGGGATGTTCTCGACATATGGAATCTCTCATCGAGAGGAAATATTTGGCCAGTCGAGGCAGCTGCGGCTAGAGGCAAACAGCCTGAAATTTGCCTCGCTGATAATGCGCAATCATTAAGAGGGAGAGAGAGAGAGAGAGAGAGAGAGAGGGCTGGCGTTGTGGACTGCCAGGACATCAGCTGCCAGCAGCAACAGGTCACATGTCAAAACAGCTAAGCACATTAGTCAACTAAAAGGAAGTGATATATCAGACCTACTGGCTCGGAGTCAGCCCTGACACTAAATCAGTCCCTCATGAGACCACAGCTGGTGGAACGCTCCCTGTGGACCAACGCATCAACACCGAGTCCTTCCCTCCTTCCCTCCCTCCCTCCCTCCTTCCCTCCCAGCCGCCCCAACACACACGCACAAACACACACAGAGAAAGCCATTAGTAACTCTCGGCAGAAGACAATACAGTCAGTCTCGCGTTTGGAACAATCATGGAACACAATTCCCCCCACCTCCCCCCCCCATCCTGGTTTTTCTCCCAACTTCACTTTTTAGGACCTGTATTGCTGCGATTAGGGCTCGGGCAGCAAAACAACCCGTTCTGTTTCTCTGACTCTGCCTCTCAAGTTTTTTTTAATCCTCTGGCCCCTCTTTCTCTCTCTCGCCCAGTGCATTCACTCTTTTATTTTGTGTTGAAACAAAAGAAATACCGCATATAATTGGCACCACACACGCACACACACATACTCACTCACTCACTCACACGCGCACGCACACACACAATCGCACGCTTGCACACTCACTCACACACACACTCACATTCGCACGCGCACACACACACACACACAAACAAATGTGCCGTTCATTCCATCTGAACAAAATCATAATCCATTAAAAACTCATGGACTCTCTCGCATTTCCCATGAGCAAATCATATGACCACAGCACAAATTAGAGCGGAGTTGGTTCCACACAATACAGCTTCAGTTGGTCTGCGTTGGGGGCTGGCTGCAAACCGAGGCTTTCTAACAATTAAATCTTAACAATATTCAGACCTCAAGACCCCTCGCCAATTAAATGAAACGCTGTTAATGAAATTAACTCGTTGCTTGGACCAAAAGATCATTCCGTACGATGCGCTCGAATTACATTTAAGGATATGGAGCCCTGTGGCGTATTGGTTTGAACACTCGTCTCGCAAGCCAGAAGACCCAGGCTTGAATTCCAGGCAGGGAGATACGATAGGCAAATTTCCGCCTCTGTTTAATTAGTCAGTAGGAATCCATGTCGGATCACTCTGCCCTCAACCTCTGGAACTCCATCCCGCACTCCGTCCGCCTCGCCACCTCCCAGGCCTCCTTCAAGTCCCGACTCAAGACCCTCCTCCTCGACAGTCCTATCGGTTACCCCAGATCCCTCCCTTTCCCTCCACCCTCCCCGTCCCCAGCTCGGGTCTGAAACAATGACTGTCCAGCGCCTTGGGACGTCCTCCTGACGTGAAAAGCGCTGTACAAGTTGCGTTGCTATGCAATTTTGTTTGTTGTTGTTTAAAAAGAAATAGCTAAAAATAATAATACTTTGGGTCACTCAATCCACGACTGTGTGTGGGGGACGCTGCTGTGCGCAATTGGCTGCCGCGTTTCGCCCACAAATATACAGTCAATTCACTTGCACAGTATATTCTGTGAAGCGCTTTGAGACGTCGATAAGATGTGAAAAGCTGCGATATCAAATGTCAGGATTATTATTATTATTATTACAGTGTATCTGCTATCCCCAGATCTTGCAACGAAAAACATTTTCTGCTTCCACTGTCTCCCCGAGGGAGTCTGTCCCATAAGTTTCTTGTTTATTAAGGAGTCATTTGATCTGGTAGACGGCGCACTCGCTTCTCATGTAAAAACCAGGGGAAGTAACGAGTCAAACTGCTTTACCTCCAAGTACTGGACAGCAAAAGGTGCCTTCCTCCGCAAAACGCAGGTTTCCTTGTGGTTAGCAGGAAATTAGCTGAGCCACAAACGTCAATGGGATGACCTTTCCCCTTTAAGTGAAGTACCCAGTGTGTTGATGATACAGGGGACACTTTTATTAGTGGCTTTCACACAATGAATGTTCACTGTTTTCCCAGACACCACCAAGCTCTGTAAAACGAGAGAACTTGCAGCTCACAGGACAAAAGTACCTACTGATAG
Organism: Hydrolagus colliei; assembly: GCA_035084275.1. NCBI lineage: Eukaryota > Metazoa > Chordata > Chondrichthyes > Chimaeriformes > Chimaeridae > Hydrolagus > Hydrolagus colliei. The sequence continues at coordinate 745,130 of CM068748.1, forward strand.
ACTGGCTTTCACAGCTGTGTGATCCATTTTGGTTGGTTTACACAGAGGGCAATTCAAAGGCCGTTGCACAAAAAGTTATTATACAGAAACTCTCTTGAACAAAAATACGACTCTAAGCAATTTTCAGGCATTGTATAAATCATGAATTGGATGTTACCATCTGCATTATTTGGCTCCATGTTCCACTTAAGAAAATACATTTTAGTTTGCTTAAGGCAATCAGCTATGTGAGTCTTTTAAATCAATTCGATCAAGCTCGTTCGATTTGCAGTTTTAAGTAACTCGCTGGTAAAGCTTTCGTTTGTTTGATATCAGGACCAAAATGATTTTTAGTTTTGCGTCGCACCATGCATTGATTATGTGGAGCTCCTGTAGCTCAGTGGTTAGAGCACTCGCTCTCACAAGCGAGAGACCTGGGTTCAATTCCAGGCAGGTCAGGGCGAAACCCTGGGCAAGTTTCCTTACTCCACACACACGCGCCTAATACTAATCCCCCCAAAAAAACAAAATTGGTCATTTCACGACTGTTGGTGGGGACGTTGCTGTGCGCAATTGGCTGCCACATTTCGCCGACACACATATATGTATATATAAGTCAATATATATATAAGTCAATTCACTTATATTCACAGTATATTCTGTATCAAATACAGTATTTCAAATGCAAGGATTATTATTATTATTATTTTTGAAAAAACCTTCCGACATTCTGCAAGGAATTATGCTGAAAAAAAATGGCTCCGTGTTTACTCTGTTGTGATTGGCAGAGCAGCTAAGCCTCTGCCAAAGATGGAACAAAAGAGCTGTTCAAGCTTCCAGTCTGTTTCAATGTTCTTGACCACACAAGCGACATGACAGATCCAAATTGGTGAGAATGAGCATTTCGCTGGATGGTTGGGAGCAGCTGATATCCATGCCAATAATGCCGCAACCTAAATAAAGTTCCTCAAACTATGTCACTGCGACAATAGAAACCGCTTCCTGCAGTGAATCCCACCGTACGAAACCACGCTATTTAATAAGGCAGATCACTCGTAAATTACTGCTGTGTTCCTCTGACCTTTGAAAAGAGATCAGAGGCGAGGGTTCTGAAACACTTCAGCAATCATAATTACTTTCTTAAGCCATTAACAATAATCATATTGGTTATGACCTTATTCTGATCACTGTTCATTGACTTTTTGCCCTTGTTAGCAAGATATTCCTTATGTAGTCTGATGGTATGATCATTAACTATGTTTGCATGTGCTGGATACATCCACTTTACCTTGAAGTTGAGTTACCTCTCTACAAAGAACTGTTTTAATTGTCACTGCAAAGCCAGCGAGAGAGGTAGGTAGCACTACACATACACTGTGTCCTCAGCACACCAAGCCACACAAACTGTGCTGCAGATATTGCAATGTTGTTTATTTGACGTGCAGGAAATCCTGGTTTAAAACAAGATTTTAAAAAATCTGCCGTGGCAGAAATCACTGTGAATGAAGCGTTTGCAAGAGGGGGCGGTTTTTAATGCAGAGAACGAGTGCAGCAACATGGAAAATCTGACATATGTGATGAATGCAAAGCTACCGACAGCTAATGAATGTCTGTGAAGCTATTAAAATGACCCTTAAAGGGAAATGTTACAGTACGGACAAGTACTGTCAGTGCAAAGTACTTGCCCTCTCGTGCGCCTTGAAGGCATTGATTTTCAACAGGCTTGTAGCTTTGAAGATTAATCATTAGTTGGCGGGCTCCTCCGCGCAGCCTGGCAGCTCCACACATTTTATGGATGTGGGGTGTGCTTCGCTGACATCAGGCAGAGGGACTGGCGCGAGCTGTGTGTCCACAAAGTGATGTTGCGATGGTCCCGTTGATGCAACCACGACAGGAATGGCTCCGTGTTGTCTTTTTAAGGCTATCTCGCTGTCTGACATTGTCCCGGCTGTCTGCTGCCAACGCACATCAGAAAACCGAAAGCCCCTCTACCGATGTTTCTTCGTGACGGTGACACTCCATTCAAAACCCGCTGTGGGACACGATAGCTGAGCACTTTCGGTTTGGCGCCCCCCCCCCCCCCCCACCACCACAATAAGATTCTCCCTTAATTATTACCGTTAAAAAATAAAAGCAATAATGAATCCCTGCTGTTTACCCTCTCACTCTTGGCGCCGTTGTTGGGTTTCCAAAAGTGAATAAAAGTTAAAACAAGCTCATGAAGATCTAGCAACTGGAATTGGGTTAATAATAATAACAATAATCCTTTCGTTTTACAGCGTTTTATCTCACGTCTTCGAGGCGTCTCAAAACGCTGCGCAGAAGATGCTGTAAAATGAATTCGACTGCATATTTCGTGAGAGAAACACAGCAGCTAATTGCGTACAGCAGCATCCCCACAAACAGTCATGGATTGCCCGAGCACACTTTTTTAAAGGAATTATTCATTACTCCCAGAAAAGCGATCTGCCAATCGACTAACAACCAGGTTGGAAATTACTGCTAGGTACTTTGGATGGATTATTATTAGGCGTGTAGAGGAAGAAAACTTGCCCAAGATTTTGCCCTGATCTGCCTTGATTCGAACACAGGTCTCACGCTTGTAAGGCGAGTGCTCTAAGCAATGAGCTACAGGAGCTCAGTGGTTAGAGCTTTGGTCTTACAAAGGCTCTTTGGTCAGTAGATGTTCAAAGACTGAGAAAGACCACAGCTATGGTCGTTCATTGAATACAGTTCTTCTTCGACTATACCATATTGAAACAAATTTTGGCAAAAAATTCAAGCAAATATTCACAAAAATTCTGTGAAGAAAGGTTGGATTGTGTGCAACAATTAGAAGGCCAGCTCGGAGCAAAGTGGCATCAGAACCCTGGTTAGATCTACCTGTCAATTTTGACAACAATACTCTGTAAAAGCAGGCACATCTCTGTATGTTAGTTGCCTTAGAGATGCAGTAGTGGGAAGAGAAAGCTCTCGCAAGTTGGTCAACAACGGGAGTCCAACATGCAATGTTCGCCCAACACACTCAGGGAACATTTTGTGCTGCTCTTAAGAGTAAGAAGTTTTGCTTTCATTTAAGTGGTTTCACATTTTTGCAATAAAAGTATTTAAAAGGGGCCACAAATTAGCACTTTGAAAGCAAGTGCTTTGCATTGCATTTGTGTTTTTTTCTCTCTCTCCCGACCCCCCCCCCCACCACGCCGCCCGCCCACTCTGCCATCCAAGTAAATTTCCTTCAGGTGTTCACAAAGCCATTGAATGGCTTGCCTGTGCACTTCATCGGAAGGCGGGCACACGACTTTCTGAACAAAGACAGAAAAGGTTTCACAACTCGTGTAATTCTAAAGGAGGTTGTTTTTTTTAAAAAAAAATACCGGTCAAGAGTTTCAACATTCTTAGCCTACAGTAATGGGACATATGTTGTATTTGTTTAACGTTAAGAGATATCACTTAACCACATTGCTTGATGAGAACTATAGGCTCCAGTTTGACAGCGGCTTGTTGACTCAGTCATACCATATGTTTGACTGACAAACGCCATAGACAAACAAACACAACAAATGACTTTAACAAGTCATTAGCTGCGATTAACAGGGAAATACTGGAGAGGGTGGTTTTCACCCCCTAAATATTGTGGTTATTTACCTTGTCTTGGTTTTGAATTAAATGAATCTTGACCGAACAACATTACAACCTTCCGCCGGATGTTATCTGGAGAGTGATTCCCTTTCTCAAACTGCTCTGTTGAAACGTAAAACTATTCAATAGCGGCAACTATATTTGGCCTCATTAATTTCTCCTTTGCATCGGTATCTGGTGTCCTTTAAACAAATCTGAATCACCCACCTTTAAATCTTCGATCTAAACATGGATTTAAAATTCTCACTTTCAGGTTTTCAGAGAGTATATTAATGAAATGTCCACCACTTATTTAAGTGATCACTGTGTCTCTACTTGCCTTAAACACCGGATTCCACTTGGGGGGAAAAAAACAGTGCAGGCTGTTTCAAGCATGATCAAAATACTCAATTGGCTGGTAGGGCAGAGCTTAATGGATTTGCATTTAGATTCCAAGATTTAAGTTTCCTCCGACCTGTGAAATCTTATTGCAGGGTAATCTTTAATGCTGACTTCAACCCTATTTATTTAGTCTAATGATGTTATGTCTAACTTTGCAGGGGGAAAGGAATTCAGTGTTTCCACGACCATCTCAAGTTTGGCGGCAAGATTGGGAATCCAACTCGCTGAACAATCACGGATTGTGATTGTCCCAAGCTAACGTCAACAAGAAACTCAGTCAAGCCAGAATTGAAAGGAAATGCTTAATGTAAGCTCTTTTGTCACCAGTTAATGAAAACAATTCTCTGCGATTGTTTGTGGCTTTTGTAGAATTACTCCCCTAATGGCTCTTTTGGTAAAGCCATTTCCTAACTTGAAGCTGAACCGTGCAATTTGAGGACACAGTTCCACAGGTCTGGACTGCTTGAAGACTACCTTTTTTTTTCAAGTGGCCATTGTTCACGCTGGAGACTGCAGCAATGTGGGTCGTCTATGGCAGGTCACTCGGCCTTAAAAAAAATAATTTCATTCTAATTTGAGATTGCGCAGACAGAACTGCAGACAAAATACTCAAATTCAGTCCTAATTTGGAGGCTGTTTCTCTTGGAAAATTGTGGAAAAACAGCAACAATAAAAGTACACTTGTATAGCGCGTTTCACGTCAGGGGGACGTCTCAAGGCGCTGGAAAACGGCTTGCACTAATTACAAAGTGTGGCTCAGTGGTTAGAGCACTCGCCTTGCAAGCGTGAAACCTGTATTCGAATCCAGGCAGGTCAGGGCGAAACCTTGGGCAACTTTCCTTACTCCACACACACACACGCCTAATAATAATCCCTCCAAAAAAACCACAAAAATAAAAAATTGGTCATTTCAATCCACAACTGTTTGCGGGGACACTGATGTGTGCAATTGGCTGCCGTGTTTCGCCCACAAATATACAGTCAATTCACTTTACAGTATATTCTGCGAAGTGCTTTGAGACATCGTTAAGATGTGAAAAGCGCTATATCAAATGCAAGGATTATTATTATTATTCTTCAATGTAATTTTGTTGTTGGTGGTAACTGACTGTTGTATAGTTAAAATGGTTTGATTCCTCAGTTTTGTGTTGCTTCTTGAGGGAGGGGTTGAGTGGAGGGGAGGGAGGTGGGGGGGTGGAAGGAGCTTAAACCTTACTGCAGCAGCTGGGTAGGAAATACTGTATGTGAGAAGTGATGTGCCAACTGCACTTTCCAGGTTAAGCTGTTCAAAGGCCATCGAACCTCAATTCCTATATATTCAATTTCAGATGCGATTATGTAAATGGCTCACCTCGCTAGATATTCTGATATTATGTTCATGCATAATGAATTCAATTTGGATTCAACGCAAGGAAATGATGGCAAGAAACATGAGAGAAATTCCAAGCCCGACAGGTTAAAGATGCATCTGGTTGAAGCATCCGTTAATTAATAAGCCATCGTTATGCAGGAGGCGATTTAAAGTAGCTTGGCGGAAGGCCTGAGACCAAGGATGGTGAACCTCAATGCTTTTAATGAAAACATTATCCTTAGAACACTTCAACGCAGTATGAAAAGCATCATTGTAATATTGAAACCACTAAATTGCTATGGATTTTTTCTTTTTTTTCCCCCTGGCCAAGGTCGGGGATACTTAAAATGGGAAACACAATTTTCAGGTAATACACACCACTTTGAGAGGCTAAAAATACTTCCACTAAGTAAGTGAGTGTCGATCAATAGACTGGTTGACTTGAAATATAATCCGTTCTCACAGTGTACATTAAATACCGTTACTCACTGTTAGCAATAGAATCCTTGAATTCGATATTAGTTTGATTTTTCATGCTGTTGTTGCGCGAAAAAAAACACACACACACAAAACCCAAATTCCTGTTGGATTCCAAAAGTCACGAAAAAAAATAGCTGAGACTTAACAAGGAATTCCAGTTAACTACAGTTCAATAGGCCACTGGAGGGCAATGATCAAAATTAACACTAATACTGGAATCTAAATTGGCTCTTATCAGCTACTGCTTAATTAAGTCTTGGCTGACAGAATAGGTGGCTTTTCTGTTTGTAACTGCTGCTCCAATACTTTTCCCCTCGGCCAGTGAAAGGTGTTGTAATTAATTTAAAGTGTGATAATTTGCGCAGTGAAATACCTCTAGAGCAAGATAAAGCTGCCTGTGTGCTTGCGAGTGGCGAGTGCAGGCACTACAATAGGTTTATTGTTCAATATCTGATTGAATGGAGGTTTTTTGTTTGTTTTAATAGAAATCTACACGTCTAATTTGCGGCATCTCGTCAAAGGAATTCCTTAGCAATAATCTTATCGACGTCTCAAAGCGCTTCACAGAATATACAATTAAGTGAATCGACTGTATATTTGTGGGCGAAACGCGGCAGCCCATTGCGCATAGCAGTGTCCCCCACAAACAATCGTGGGTATACAATATACAATGTAAAGCGGGCTGACTGCATATTTTGTGGGCGAATGAAATAATGTTATCCACGGAGATACAGTTACTGTCTTAACATTATCTTAAAAGAATTCCATAACTCCATTCCCGGGAAGTAGATTTTCCTGGCAGAAATTTGGCATCCCACTTCGTGCGGCTACTCTTCTTTCTGAAGAAATCCTGCTGAGCTAACGCTGCAAATTAAGACACTCGAAATTCCAAAGAGACCTGAGCCTATGATGGTGCCAGCTCCTGTATTAACGCTGCACAAAATTGAATCAACATTATAACAGGGGTCCATTCACGGTTGGTGGATCACTTATTTCCGGTGGGGTGGTGGGGGGGGGGTAATAATCCCTTTGAAAAAAACATTTGGTCACCGAATCCACTGAATCCACGACTGTTTATGGGACACTGCCGTGCGCAATTTGCTGTGCGTAAATGGCTGCTGCGTTTTGCCCACAAATTACACAGTCGGTTCTCTTAACAGTACTGTATATTCTGTGAAGCGATTTGAGACGTCGTAAGGCGCTATATCAAATGCAAAGATTATTTATTATATTATTGCGTGAATCCATTTATACAGCAATTGCAGCATATAGCAGAAGTGTGACCACTGAACTACTTGCAGCTTCAAACAGTGACGGGTTTGCTTTCTGCGTTGGTTATATACAGTGTACAATGTGAAGGAAGTGATAATAATAATAATATTCCTTACATTTGGCATCGCGCTTTTCGCGTCTTCTAGACGTCTCAAAGCGCCTCACAGAATTTACTGTAAATACAGCACTGTATATATTTGTGGGTGAAACTCAGCCAATCGCGCACAACAGCGTCCCCCACAAACAGTCGCGGATTGAAATGACCGATTATTATTATTGCGTTTTTGGGGGTGGGGGGTGGGGGAAGGATTATTATCGGGCGTGTATGTGCGTGGAGTAAAGAAACTTGCTCAAGGTTTCGCCCTGACCTGCCTGGATTCGAACACAGGTCTCACGCTTGTAAAGCGAGCGCTCTAACCACTGTCTACAGTAGCTTCACATTGATGACCTGTCAGGACAGAAGTCTGACCAGTGATCATTTTTTCAATGCATAGCGTGGGCTGGCGATAATGTGGGGTCTGATTTTATGGATGTCAAACCGCCGAGTTCTACATTACTGTACATAAAAGTCCTAATCCTCTGCCCTTTCTTCGTACGCTCGCATTGATTCTCTTCATGTACATATCCAATTTCCTTTCAAACGTTGATATTGTCTAAGGTTCAATAGCCACTTGTCGACAAAGCATTCCGTAGTCTTCCAAACTCTTCTGTGTGAAAGCATTTCTTCTGCCTTCTGACAATCCTCGTATTATAATTCCGTCACTGATTGCCCACCCAGCTGGGGGTGATCTTTCATTATGTGTCCACTCATTAGTTTGGGAAGAATCAGTCCTCAATCGAATATTTCCATGTTCGCTGCACACTGTGGAGCTCCTGTAGCTCAGTGGTTAGAGCGTTCGCCTTACATGCGTGAGATCTGTGTTCAAATCCAGGCAGATCAGGGCGAAACCTTGGGCAAGATTCCTTATCCCACACACATACTTAATAATAATCCGTCAAAATCCTCCGCCCCCCCACCCCCCAAATTATAAAAATTGGTCATTTCAATCCACGGCTGTTTGCGGGGGACGCTGCTGTGCGCAATTGGCTGCCGCGTTTCGCCCACAAATATACAGTCACTTCACTTTACAGTATATTCTGTGAAGCGCTTTGAGACGTCGATAAGATGTGAAAAGTGCTACATCAAATGCAAGGATTATTACTATTATTATTATCCTTGTAACCATTCTCAAGTACAGCACGTTTAGACCGAGTTTCATTTTCTTCACTATAGTTATCGGCAACTTTTTAATCGCCTTATTAGTAGTTTAAAAGTTATATTTTTAATTTTCACGCTGATGTTGGGATTCCGACCCTTATCTTTCGACTTGCAGTAGGTAATTCTCAAGCTCCTCTGGGTACTTATAGCGATAGCTTCTCCCGTCATCTCCCGTTATGTGTTCAAGCGCAAGTTTGTATATTCGATGTTTTCCCAGCACTGTTATTTAGGCGAAGCAGATCAGAAAGAGGTGACTGTCGTTAACACCCGACCTCCCAATGCATGAATGAACTGAATGCCATTAAGGCAAAGGGACTAATGAACGCAAAAAAGCTGATCATTCCCGTCGTTTTGACCCGTGAAATGCATCTTAGAAAACGCACGCACACTTAAGTCTTATTATAGATGTAACTTTTGCCTTTACTGAAGAAATATGGAACTAATTGTGACTTCTAATCACAATTAAGTGGAGCTCCTGTAGCTCAGCGATTACAGCAGTCACCTTACAAGCGTGAGACCTGGGTTCGAACCCAGGCAGGTCAGGGCCAAACCTTGGGCAAGTTTATCTTACTCCACACACACACACACACCTAATAATAATCCCTCCAAACAAAACACACAATAATAAAATTGGTCATTTCACTGCACGGCTGTTTGTCCAAGACAGTGTTGCTCAACGTTTCGTAACCTCCCGGAAATGGAACCCAGGTCCTCTCGCTTGCGAGGCGAGTGCTCTAATCAGTGCGCCTCAGGACGCCCGGAGCGTCCTTACAGCCAAGCCTAGTTGTGTCCTTGCATTTCCGTCAAGCGGTCGTGTCTGGATTGCAACCTGGTTTGCGCTGCACAAAGCCACGCTCAGTTAAGTTACTGTGACTTTAAAATAAATATTTGTTACTTATTCAAACGTAAATAACCGGGTTGCCATTTAGATTTTTGCCAATTGAAACGCAACAGCTGCCCTGGGGGTGGGGGTGGGGGGGAAAGTTCAGACACCCAGACCACAGTTTGCCCCTTGCGTCACATTTAAGGTAAATCTTATTTATATTGAACTTAGCCAATCTCCCACTCTTAACAAGGCATAAACATCACCCATGAATGACGCAAATTAAGCGCCACCACTGATAAATTCCACACGATTGCAAAGAAAACATCGCTATTGCTTTGTTTGTTCTTCGGCCAAACCTTCCTTTGATTTTTAGCTTGAAGTAAGACTCGGTATTTCAAACAAACAATGCTGATGCTATTCTGCTTTTTACAAACGCACTCAAATGATCCTGTCAGTGATGGATTTTCAACGCATTCTTCTTCTAGGCGTGGCTTTTTATTGTCAAGACAGTTTACTGCAACAAACAGAGAACGGAGTGGGAATGACCTCAGTGTCTACAAATGATCTCTTTAATGGGTTTTGAAATTCTGATCCATTGCTTCAGACTCGGAATGGAATGAAATGTTGTGAGAGACACCGGCCCACCGTTGGAATAGCTCAATACTTTCGATTGCGTTTTGTCAACATTTATTTTTTACCCTTAAGTATTTTAATAATAATAATAATCCTTGTATTTGTGGGCGAAACACGGCAGCCAAATGCACACACAGCGTCCCCACAAACAGCCGTGGATTGAAATGACCAAGTTTTATTATTGTTTTTTTGGACGGAATAATAATTTTGCTTGCATGGGTTGAACTGTGGATAGACGCACAATGTTTTCACTTTTACGACGTTAATTTATAGCAGGAATTTTTCGTTTAAAATGTAGAACAGATAAGGAGAAGCTTATGAAATTTTTCCGAAACATTTGACGTAATTATTTCCATGTGAAGATGTTTTTAGTGTCTAATTATTTTTTAACCCTATAACCCTATAGTTCCCGACTGGTTGTGTGTGAATCCGGACTGATTGAAACAGTTTTTAATGAAATTTTAAATCAAATATGATTTAAACTTATTTAAACTGGTAAACGAGTGACCTGGGTTTGATTCCAGGCAGAAAGAAACCTTGGGCAAGTTTCCATACTCCACACGCCTGATAATAATCCCTCAAGAAAAAAAGAAACCAATAATAAATATTGGTCATTTCAATCCACGACTGTTTGCGGGGAACCCGCTGTGAGCGATTGGCTGCCGCGTTCCGCCCACAAACATACGGTCGATTCACTTCACAGAATATTTTCTGTCAAGCTCTTTGAGACGTCTACAAGACGTGATAAGCGCTATGTCAAATGCAAGGATTAATATTATTATTTAAAATCAACGCAAAAGAGAATGGTCCAGAGAGAGAGAGAGATAGAGAGAGAGAGCAGACATTGAAGTCTGCAGGTTTACCCTGAACCAGTTCCCCTTTAGGTGCGAGCAACCTGATGTCCCATTTTTTGTTTTCCAGCCATTATTGTGGCATATTCTTAGTTTATCGATAATCTACTACACACAGTACTCCCGGGGATTTGTTCCACCAGATTTTCGCCCATTATAAATTGCCTTCGGACTCCCCCAAATGTGATTTTCTGTAAGGCTCCGCTGCCAGAATTAATTTGAGTGAATTTCTTTTAACCCACTGTACCACCCACCTCCTCCCTAATCCATGGCGATTTATCCTATTCTGTGGTTGAATCCTTCTAATCCCCCTTGCAATGAAATACAGCCAGATCAGTCAAAGCATTAATAGCCCTGGATGATATTTCATTCCACTTTTCCATAATTCCCTGATAGACTGTGTTAATTCTTTCCCATTTCCCCCACCTCCCTCCCTCCCCCAATGCATCCCCCCGCTCTCCCCTCCCCCCCCCCCCCCCCCCCGACCCACTCCCTGTCTATTGAGTCAATTGTATATATTGCAGGGAAACCTACTCAGACGAAAAGTTGAATCTCATCGCTTCAATATTTTAAACATTTATATCATATTTCACTCATGCCCTAAGGAGTGCAGCCTAACGCGTCTTAACCTATTCTAATGTGGACCAGGGAATCATCCGAACGATCCTGCTCCCACACTTGTTGCAAAAAGAATTGTAGAACTGTTTCTACAGAGACGTGAGCAGTTTGCTCGATGTAATGAAAACGAATGTGCAACCCAGTCAAGATCTCTCTCTAGCCCACGTACAGGATCCATTGTAATGTACACCCAAACAAACATTTGCTTAAATTTATTGATGGGCTAAATTGACTTCCTGACCAGGATCAATCTGTCCTGATCAATAAATACAATGTTCTTTTTGTTACATCTCTCCAGATCTATATAATAAAATATAAATCTTTGTGCACATTGATTTCCATAAAGCATCAGTGTGATATTTAACAATTCAAACAGGTCACTTAGAAGCGTACGTGGAGCTGTGAAAGCTATTGGGACTTAAGACCTTCCTTGGATTCTTGCTACTTGACTTTCTCTGGAGCTAACTAGACTAACTCGAAGGAGGGGATTTAACCAGACTTGCACGCTTTTGCGCCGCTAGTTAAACTTTGGTCTCTCCTTTCTGATTACACCTGTTTATGCTACTAGTGTATGACTGCTTATACTTTAACATTCTGATGCACCTTTCAGGTAACCTCAACCATACGATACTTACAGTAACAGATAATAATCCTTGCATGTGATATAGGGCTTTTCACGTCTTCTAGACGTCTCAAAGGGCTTCACAGTATATGCTTTAAAGTGAACTGACTGTATATTTGTGGGCGAAACGCGGCAGCCAAATTGCGCACAAACAGTCGTGGATTGAGTGAGACCAAATTTGTTACTTTATTTATTTACTTGAGGGATTTATTATTGTGTGGAGTAAGGAAACTTGCCCGAGGTTTCGCCCTGAGCTGCCGGGATTCGAACCCAGGTCTCTCGCTTGTGAGGCGAGGGCTCTAACCACTGAGCTACAGGACTCCTATGTACAGTCAATTCACTTTGCAGTATACACTGCAAAGCGCTTTGAGGCGTCGTCTTGAAGACGTGACAAGGAGCTATATCAAATGCAAGGATTAACATTATTTTTATTATTAAAAACACAGAACATAAGAGCGTAGCACTATTCTCTACTTGATGTCAACTGACGCTGTCGCCCATCAGTGAAGATGGCCCCTCTACCGACCCTAATTGTGGCCGTGTCGAGGGAAGTTTCAGTCGCAGTGTGAATGGGAAGCTGTGCTTGATTTTATCACTTGCTTGTGCGAGGAAAGGCCACAGATTATGGAATAGAAGGCACGGAACAGAGAGCAAAGCTCACTGTCCTCCGATTGCAGTCGGTCTGCATCGATCGAGAACAAAAGGAACCACAGTTCTTTCGATCCATTGAAATGGAACAGGATCCCGTTGGCTGAGGCTAAGTTCGAACCATCTCTTAAAGCAGGCTAACGCGCCAGTCCCAGTTACAATACTGACGGTGCAAAGCACACTGGCTTTAAACTGAGCTTTGCTACTGTGTCAAAGATGCAATTTTGGTCAACAGAAGATGTACGGCAAGAATAATAATAATCATCATCCTTGCGTTTTGATACAGCGCCTTATCGCGTACTGAGATGTCTCCGAGTGTGCTTCGCTGTAAAGCGAACTGACTGTGGATTTTGTGGACGACGCGCGGCAGCCAATTGCGCACACCGGTGTCCCACAAACAGTCGTGGATTGAGTGACCAAATGATTATTATTTTTATTTCTTTGTTTTGAGGGGATTATTAACCCCGGAAAAGAGAGCCGCCAATCGACCCACAACCGGGTTCCTACTGACTGCCGGGTAAACAGAGGCGTGTGTGTGTGTGTGTGTGTGTGTGTGTGTGTGTGTGTGTGTGGAGTAAGGAAACTTGCCCAATGTTTCGTCTCTCAATATATCTGCTATCGAGAGCTGTTTCTGTAACATGATACAATCACATTTATGTTACATGTTCTGCTTGTCTCTGGCTCAGTCACTTGATTACTGACTTTATGGGGCCCATGCTCTACGTGCTGAGTGCGATTTGGCAACGTGAGCAGTTAATGGGATCTCTTATTATAAGTGCACATTGTCAAAGAGCGCTAAAGATAACGGCACAAAAAGTGCGACCCTCAGTGTATTTTTTTTTGCAAGTCAAATACCGTATCACACTATCGTCTTTCTTCTACTCAGAAGGATGTTCCTTTCTCACTGATCTATTGTGCTTACTGAAAGCTATTCACATAGCACATAACACAGTGGATCCTTGCTATAACTGCCTCTGCAAGTATACACTGGAATGCATTACACTGAGTGACATGGTATCGACAGTTTGCAGACCCATGAACCAGGGAACAATAAACAATGTGTACCTTGCATCAAACAAGGACAAGACCTTGCGTTGTATACATTATACCTTTTTTGCTTAAGTGACGCAGTCGAGAGACCAGAAGATTCAGTCTTCGAATCACCCTGGCTCCGTTCATTCAGCCTTCCACGGTCAATACAAAATACTGCACAGTCTCACTGCTGCAGCCACCGGAAAAATGCTTGCTGAATAATTTAAGAATGAAGGCGAATCTATATTTTTTTCTTTTTTTAAAAAAAAATCTAAAGATTATTCCGAAAAAAAAACACACGTCTACGGATTCAGGCACCACAGCCAACTGAGTGTGTGCAATTACAGCGCGCTCTATTGCTAAATCAATAACTGCGAGGGGAGTAAAGGTTTGTGAAACTGAAAATAAACAGCCTCTTTCATATTCGCTTAAAACAAGATTAAATAAAAAGTGTCACGGTTGGCGCTGACATTCAGTACTTTTACAAGCGCTGACATATTGCTCACATTGATGCTTCTTCTCCACATGTTCTTCCCGTAGAAATTCGCAAAGATGACAGGTTAATGCGTCTTGCTATTACTAATCAAAGTGGGACAACCTGTAGTCTATATAACAAGCAAGCCGGGTGATGTGTTACTTTTGCAATACAGTACATTCCTCAATTTTACAAGGGGCTGGGAATAGGAAGCTTCGCGAAAGAGGCGCAGCAGAAACGGATACGGATTGCAAAACTAAAGATCGTCGCTCAAGTCAAAATTCAGGCCGTTCCAGTAAAACCTCGGTACAGTACTGTACTTTACAAACGTGGTAATAGAACCTTGACTTGTCAAACTCCTGTTAACACATCCGCAGTGACAAGGGTCCTGAACTTACTTTTATTTGTACTTAATAATAATCCGTCCAAAAAACAAGCCCACAATAATAAAATCGGTCATTTCAATCCACGACTGTTTGTGGGGGACACTGCTGGGCGCAATTGGCTGCCGCGTTTCACCTACAGACATATGCAGTCCCATTTTCAGATCATGGCTAAAGACCTTTCTTTTCGACCGACCGCGCTTTCGGTCGCCTTCTTCCCCCTCTCTCCCCCTGGCTCGGCCCCGGGATCCGTTATTGGGAAGCGCTCCGAGACGCCGTCATGTTACAGAGCGTGTTTTTAAAAATATATATTTATTTAAAAACTGCCAAAAAGTATTACAATTTGATATATTTTCCTCAAGAGAACTATATAATAATAATAATAATCCTTGCGTTTGAGATATGGCGTTTTTTTCACGTCTTCTGGGCGTATGAAAGCACTTCGCAGAATATGATTTCACACGAGAAAAGCTACCAGTCGTTCACCTTTCCAGTATCTCACCTTTCCAGTATTTCTGGTTTCCTTTCAGATTGCCGGCATTGTTAAGCCTCCCCTTTCAGTAACATTATTACCGTTGAACAACTGAACAAACTGAACTGCCTTGAAATGCCTTCAGAAATGCAGTACCAAAGACCCTTTTTGCCACTGAATCAAAAGCAGGGGAAAAAAAGTTTTCATGTTAACATTGCAAAAAAAGATTTCATTCATTAGGTTTCATTGAATCGAAAATGATTGGTACACACAGATTGTCATCAGTTCACTGTTAAAACACAGCCACAAAGCCAACAGCTAGAGACATCAATCTACACTCACGCAGTTGCTTAAACTGAGACCCCAATCGATTTATTGTCCACAAACCTTGCGAGCGTTAAAAGGTTTTGCTCTTGTGGTTTGAGGAGTAGATCTGGTGACATCAGTTCACAGGATAACATTGCGTTTAGTTTCCCAGTGAAAACATACACAGTACATACACAGGATTCTAATCAGGCCTTCAGTAAATTGTGGTCAAAGGTAATCTTGAGATTCACGCAGCTTTGGGGAGTACTGAAGCCAGTTTACATCTTCATAATAATACTAATAGTAATCCTTCCATTTGATACAGCGCCTCAATACATCTTCAAGACACTTCATGGAATATATGTGGAGTCCTGTGTTTAGAGCACTCGCTTTATAAGCGAGAGACCTGGGTTCAATTCCAGGCAAGGCGAAACCTTGGGCAAGTTTCCTTACTCCATACACCTGATCAAAATAATAATAATCCTTGCATTTGATATGGCGCTTTTCACATCTTATCGACATCCCAAAGCGCTTCACAGAATATACTGTAAAGTGAATTGACTGGATAGTTGTGGGCGAAACGTGGCAGTCAATTGCGCACAGCAGCGTCCCCCACAAACAGTCGTGGATTGAAATGACCAATTCTATTATTTTGTGGGGTTTTTTTTGACAGATTATTATTAGGCATGTGGATTAAGGAAACTTGCCCAAGGTTTCGCCCTGACCTGCCTGGATTCAAACACAGGTCTCCCCAGCTAGCCAGACAAGTGCTCTAACCACTGAGCCACAGGAGCTCCCTCTAAAAAAATCCCTCTAAAAAACCCCCAATAATAAATTGGTCAATCCACGACTGTTTGTGCGCAATTGGCTGCCATGTTCCGCCCACAAATATACAATCATTTTACAGCATATTCCGTGAAGCGCTTTGAGACGGCTAGAAGACGTGAAAAGCGCGATATCAAATGCAAAGATTATTATTATGATGATTATTATTATATGTTGCCAAGTTACATTAGTGCACTGAGTGCAATCCACAACCACACGCTGTGGTAGGCAACTTGAATCGATCCCCTATTGAAAACCCCTCTTCCTATTTGCGAGCAAAGCACTGGCGAGTTCAGTCTTCAATGCAGTCAGACCGAAATGCAGCCATTTACAGTACATTTCTGAGTTCTCGTTAACTAACTAACTGACAGGAACTCGGCAATGCAAATGAGCGTAAGCGGCAACAGGGACGAACTTCGTTAAGAAAGTTTTGCAGGACTACAGAAGAGCCATCAAATCAAGCACATTCGTTGCAAATTGGGAAGCGAGAAAAAATTCTTGCGGCATGATCAGTCCAGGTATGGCATTAATACTTTATTTTAATAAGGTGTAACTTAAGTTGTAAAACTAATCATTTTAGGGCCGATGAATCTCTCGCTTTCAAGGGATAAGTTGGTCTGTGCCAAACACTTGTAATGTTTAATATTGTATATTTTACTACGTTTAGGAGAACTTTTAAAGCTTGGAGTACCAAGCTTTAAAGGGTAATTCATTCGCCATCAATTTGGAGGATTCAGCTTCCGATAAAAACACAGGCTAAGGTTTCGTCACCTACTGCCTCCTAATTCTTTCTTCAGAAAGTTATTTATTTGGCTCGCTCGCTTCAAACATAGAGCAGGTACATGGGCTCCTCAACGATGTCAGTGGTCACCAGTTAAACAATCTTAAGTCGCCCTAAAACCTCCGACTATCATCGTTTTACAAATAAAAGTGAATTAAAAAATCCTTGCATGTGACGTAGCAAAGCTCCCTTCACGTCGGGAGGACGTCTCAATATGTGACAATTAATGGCATTGTCCTCGACACAGATATAATTTAATTGCTTGTTGTTGCTGCTGAGCGATCTCAAAGCGCTTCACAGAATATACTGGATATACTTCACAGAATATATTTTGCCCACAAATATACAGTCACTTAATTTTACAGTATATTCTGTGAAGTGCTTTGAGAAGTCTAGAAGACGTGAAAAGCACTATATCAAATGCAAGGATTATTATTATTATTATTATACTGGAAAGTGAATTGACTATGTATTTTGTGGGCCAAACACACAGCCAATTACGCACAGCAGTGTCCCACAAACAGTTGTGGATTGAGTGACTTCTTTTTTAAACAAAAACATTCAGCAGAAAACAATCCGCCAATCGACTAACAACTGGGTTCCTATACGTACTGCTAAGTAAGCAACAACTTTGATTTATATAGCGCCCTCCACGCCGGGCAGCGTCTCAGAGCACTTCACAATAACGGATCCCAGGGGGCGAGCCAGGGGCAGGGAGAGAAAAGCTGACCAAAGGCGCGGTCAAAGAGAAAGGTCTTTAGCTGGGAGAGGTTTGTGGAGTAAGGAAACTTGCAACGGTCGGACTGTAGCCTAGATTAGCTTTAAACAAAGCAGCTTTGCGTTTACTGGAACCCCATTCTGACCAGCTTTTGATCGCAATATGCATTTTTCCTCCAGATTCATCTCCAGCACATTAAAACCCATCTGTCACGGTTTGCCCACCTGCTCAATTTATCCAGATCTTTTTGAATGTCATTTATCCGACTAGTGTGAGCCACCTTCTCATATGGCTTGGCACCATCAGCGAATGTTGTTACATTAAAGGGACTACTCTCCACAGAGTAATTTATGAATATTGTAAACAGTAGGGGACATGGAACACGTTGATGGGAGAATTCGACAAGTCAATACCCTCAGGTATAGCTTTTTCCCAATTATCTTCAGTCAAGTTTTCAATCCAGGTAACTTAATTTGCAATCACTTCCATAACGTATATGTTAGTTTTCTTTAAAAAGTATTATGTGTGTGCGTGTGTGTGTGTGTGTGTATAACTTTACCAAACACCTTCCAAATAAAATAAATAAATTACATTGATGAGGGCAAGCTTTGAATTATTTACTCGCTCAAAGAAATCCAGCAGATTTGAGACGTGTAACTTCTAAACTTCTCAAATGCCTTTTAAACCACTGTTGGGTCTCACTAATTTATGTTTCCTTGCAGTGTTAGAAATACTTCAGTTTGACACTTAGCTTACTTTTTTTTTGCTCCTCCATTTGTGTTTCTGTTGTTCCTTTATTCCCCCCTCTCTTTGCCCACCCCCCAAGTCAAATATTTTCTTCCTAATTTTCGTAAAATGTTAAAATAGAAGAAATAATTCTCATCCTCAATAGATTTTACTGTCTACTTCTGTTCCCCATTTGAACCTCAAGAAAGGGAGGTCCTCTCGAAGTTTCCATGCCCCTAAATCAGACACCTCTGTGTTTTGCCTTTACGTTTGTGTCAAATTAAACAGTATCAAATTAAACTAGCAGCCAAAATGTTTATCCACTTCAGTTCGGAGGGAACTACTTTGTCCTGTTAATTGGGCACCTTTGATGATGTTCCTAACAACAACAACAACAACAAAATTACCTTGTATAGCGCCTTTCACGTCAAGAGGACGTCCCAAGGCGCAGGACGCACTAAACATTGGGTTTTAATAGATCACTAACAACGAATGATTTTTTTTCTTCCGCCCACACCCCCCTCCCCCCCCATTAATCTAACGTAGCATCTGTTGAATCGAATTGAAATAGCGTTTTCATTGTCTAGACTCTGTTGGAAACATAGCTGGAGTCAAGATGATATAATAAAATCCTTCAAAGAGAGACACGACGAGGAGAACTTTGCCTCTAATGAACAGTGATCAGGATTACATTACCATTGAACTGTAAATTCTCGTACGCTGCTTAAAAAGAGTTCCACCTTCAACTTGACCCGAGGTCCATAGCAACTTATCGAATATTACTTTGTTGTCCTCATCGTTATTAATTTCTACCGCTTATTGATCTGCTGTCTCTGCCGTTATATCTGCTTCTCAAAGGCAGTCTTAACGCTCTTTTAACAATAACAATGGACCAATGGTCTGCCAAACTTCACACAACTCTGTGAAGAATTTATATCCGCTTATAGCTCCATCTGATGAGCATCTTTCTCTCTAAGGCGCGTGAGTACAATGCTGAGAATGTTTAACATTTTCACTGACTGTATAGATCTATAATTCCAAAAGTTCACTCTCTGTACGAGTTCCTTGCATTGCTATTAAAACATTAAAATATGTTGTTTCTCCTAATCATGTCATGCTTCCTTTTATCCCCGTTCACTCTGAAACTGTAGCGCCATCTTCCATCTCCTCCCATTCATCCGTAGTCCTGTGCTCATTCTTAGCTACCTAAGCATTCTGTGTTTAATGATAATAATCCTTGCATTTGATATGGTGCTTTTCACATCTTATCGCCGCCTCAAAGCGCCTCACAGAATATACTGTAAAGTGAATTGACTGTATATTTGTGGGACAAATGTGGCAGCCATTTGCACACAGCAGCGTACCCCACAAACAGTCGTGGATTGAAATGAATAATTTTTATATTATTGTGGGTTTTTTTTGGACGGATTATTATTAGGTGCGTGCGTGCGTGTGTGGAGTAAGGAAACTTGCCCAAGGTCTCGCCCTGATCCGCCTGGATTCGAACACAGGTCTCACGCTTGTAAGGCAAGCGCTCTAACCACTGAGCTACAGGAGTGTGGTTTAAATGAATCCTGATGGCTGCATTTATACTTTGTGCCAACAGCTGAGCTCCTCGTCTAGTCATGTGCAGACAGGTCTCCCTACAAAAAAATCTCCTTAGTTATCTTCACATTCAATTCCCTTCAGCACACACCATTTCGCTAAGGGCCCCTTGAAGCCCATGTTGGGGGAAACTAAAGGGAATCAGCAATAAAGACAACAATGAAACCACGATGAACAAGACGACATGTGTATATTCTGGGATTTAATTGCTTGGCATGAAGCAGTGTCGACTGTTAGTTGGTACGATGAAAGCCCTGATATAAAGCGCACCATTATGTTCATTCATGCCTGCTTTAGTTCAATGGAGCTCCCAGCTCCACAACAAATAATTGAAGAAAAGAGGAATAGACAGTCGAAACACAGGTTTTACTTGGATCGCATTTAAAGTGGGTAAAGAGGGCGGCTTTAAATAACAGTCGTGAACGATATACTCAAGATACACCGAACGGGTTACACTAATAATAATACTAAATTATAATAATCCTTGCATTTGATATGGGGCTTTTCACGTCTTCTAGACGTCTCAAAGCGCTTCACAGACTATTCTGTAAAGTGAATTGACTGTAGATATCTGGGTGAAATGCGCAGCTAATTGCACACAGCAGTATCTCATAGTCGGGAAAAAGGACGAATTTACCATTGTTTTTTTCTGAGGGATTATTATCAGGCGTGTGGAGTAAGGAAACTTGCACCAGATGGGATTGAACCTAGGTCTCTCACTTGTAAGGCGAGTGCTCTAACCACTGAGTTACAGGACAGATAAATCAAAAGTAAGGGGTTAAGAATGTTTGGTGAGGAACATGGATTTCTAATGTTCTAGGTGTGTAGAAAGCTAGCTTTGCTCACTTGATAGGAGAGTAAAATTTATTTTATTTGGTTTCTCGGGAATAGATTTCTTTGAACAAAACAGAAGATGGATGAGAATCTTTGGGAGCAAAATGGGAGCGTGAGTTAAAATAATCATCGGAACAAGCGCATTCCACCAACAGAAGGAAAAGGAAAAATGTTACAAGTGTAAATTTACAGATTTAAGAAGAGTGTAATGTACGCATTCCGATATTGAGTGTGCAAATGAAATTTTATGCGGATGTGGTTTCAGCAAACACACATTACCCCCATCGCATACAGTATTTGTTTAAACTACAGTACACCAAGGTTAATCAGAAACAGTTCATGTTTCAGTATTAAAGCTGTAGGAACCTAAGATCATCAGAATTTAAAGTATTTTGATTAGGAAAAGCAGTAAAAAATAATTTCAAGAGAATAATGACCGACTGGAATGGAAATGTTTAATGTGTGGAGCTGGTCGAGGGTTGAAACGGTCCCAAAATAACAGAGCACATACATCTTAGTGAGGAAATCCCTGACTAGTTATTGCAACACACAGCATGTGTACCTTTTTCCTGAACATAAATGGTTCACAGTGTTGTTAGGTTGGATAAACGACACGTGGGAGATTAAGATGAGACAATGGACATGAAGCTGTGGAAAAGGGGGGGGGGGGGGAAACAAAATGGCCTTCGAGTTTGCAAGACCCGTGTTCAGATAACCCAGGCTAACAGTAACCGTTTCTAATCATATCACGGCAAATTACACGATCGATTTTAGGGGGAATATTTAGCAAGAAAGAAAAGTAAAAATGGCAGCAGCAATTTCCCCATTTGAGTATCCAAAAAAACCACAACAATAAAATTTAGTCAGTTCAATCCACTACTGTTTGTGGGGGACGCTGCATGCGCAATTGGCTGCTGCGTTTCGCCCAAAAATATACAGTCAATTCACTTTACAGTATATTCTGTGAAGCGCTTTGAGACGTCTAGAAGACCTGAAAAGCGCTATATCAAATTCAAGGATTATAAATTGTTATTATCTAACAACAACACCACAATTAGCCTTGCTAAACATGTGGTTAAGAAGAGATTTTAAATATAAGATAATTTTTTTTAACAAAAACATAAGTTTCACATCATTCCTGTGATAAACTGAAAGCTGTAATGTCGCTTTTTTTCCACAAAAAAATCATGATAATCTTACAGAAGATGCCACCTATAGTTTCTCAGTTACAGTTCACTTACTCACTCTTGCAAGCAGCAACTGAATCATTTTCTACACACGCTGACTATTCCGCCCCCCCCCCCCCACCTCTCAACTCCCCCTTACGCAGCACAAATTAACATTAATAGTTTATAATTCAGCTATTTTTCCACTGCACTCAAATTAGGTCAAAATATTAGCTGTACACACATTTTAACAAGTGGCGATGCCAGCTGGGTAAATCATTTCAATCTGTGCCTTAATCGTTCAGCCTCTTAAAATCTCAGACAAAGAGCTCCCCAAAGACACAGTGGCTTAAACACACTGCCCAGTGGTGCACTGAGCTGCAGAGCCAGAAGATTGCAACATTTTACAACTACTAAATAGACGAAGAATGCAAACCTGGCCAGTTTTCAATTTAACCGTTTCGGTTTTAGTCTGAGGACTTTTAACACGCGCGTCACGTCACTGTTCTTCACCTGCACGCCCCTGTTTAACCAGCAGTAATGTAGGAACCCCAGTTGTTCAGACAATTGGCGGATCGCTTTGTTTTGAAGGGGCGTAATAATAATACTGATAATAATAATAATCATCCCATTGAAACAAAAACACATTCAAAAAAATAATAATTTGGTTACTCAATCCACGGCTGTTTGTGGAGACGCTGCCGTCTGCGATCAGCTGCCGAGTTTCACCCATAAGATATACACTCAATTCACTTTAGGTATATTCTGTGAAGCGCTTTGAGGCGTCTCGAGGACTTGATAAGGCGTTTGTGTCAAAGGCAAGTTGTTAGTATTATTAGTATTATTATAAACTGTGACATTTCTTGTGAGATCGCAAATGACGTATATAATAAAACTGCCTCTCTGTAAAGTTACACTTCCAGATCTTTGTCCCTCAACAACCCCGATCCCACTGCCTTCGTGTATCTGGGGTTATTCTCTCTGCACCGTTAAACATCCATTAATGATCCGAATTCCAAACATAATAATAATAATCCTTGCATTTGCTATAGCGCTTTTCACATCTTCTAGACGTCTCAAAGCGCTTCACAGAATGTACTGTAAAATGAATTGACTGTGTATTTGTGGGCGAAACGCGGCAGCCAATTGCGCACAGCAGCGTCCCCCACACACAGTCGTGGGTCGAAACGACCAATTTTTTATTATTGTGTTTTTTTTGGAGGATTATCAGCCGCGTGTGTGGAGTGAACTTGTCCAAGGTTTCGCCCTGACCTGCCTGAATTCGAAACACAGGTCTCACGCTTGTAAGGCGAGCGCTCTAACCACCGAGCGTCCGTTTGTTCTGTTGTCTCAGAACCAGATCGGAGAGGTAGTTGCCTTTATGCATTAATGCAGAACCGATATCAGCAGTCCAAACAGGACTCAAGAGTTTAACATCACTGGGGGTGAAATTGTATACAATTAGGATTGATGGCGTTATTAGGATTAGCTGGATTTATTTGCTGCACAGCGAGATATTCTGGACGGGAAGCAGTAATCCCGACCTCATTACATTACAGGCGCCAAGTTCCGTGCTGACCTCGGTCACATTGCGGGTACAATTAACAGTTCCGCGCATTTGTAGAATATTCTAGGATGCCTCCCAGAAAGACGAGAGAAAGAAAGCGCCAGCAACGTGACTCCCCAATTCAGCCTAACTTCAATACACAGTCAAAGGAAATCAGATCGGTTCTGCATTAATGCATGGAGGCAACATGCAGTCGAAGGCTGTCTCAGTGTATAATGGCCCCAAGACTGAATCTGAAGTTGACTGTGTATTAAATTATCCAGCAGGGGAAACAGCATGGTGTCCCTACAGCATTGCGTCAGATCAGGAGACCCAGAAAGGCTTTGACGACCAACAAACACACACAACATATTGCATCGGTTTCAGAACAGTAATCATAATAATAGCAACGATCCTGGCATTTGATACAGCGCCTCATCGCTTCTTCCGGGCATCTCAAAGCGCTTCGCACGATATGGTGTAACGTGTAGTGACGTGTCATTTCTAATAAGAATAATAACAATAAAAATAATCCTTGCATTTGATATAGCGCTTTTCACATCTTATCAATGTCTCAAAGCGCTTCACAGAATATACTGTAAAGTGAATTGACTGTATATATTTGTGGGCGAAACGCGGCAGCCAATTGCGCACAGCAGCGTCCCCCACAAACAGCCGTGGATTGAAATCCCCAATTCTATTTTAAAGTCATTATTGTGGAGTCCTGTAGCTCAGTGGTTAGAGCACTCACTCGCCATACAAGCGTGAGACCTGTGTTTCGAATCCAGGCAGGTCAGGGCGAAACCTTGGGCAAGTTTCCTTGCTCCACACGCCTAATAATAATCCCTCCCCAGAAAAACTATAATAAATTGGTCATTTTGATCCACGACGGTTTGTGGGACATTGCTGTGTGCAACTGGCTGTCGCGTTTTGGCAAAGTGATCTGCCAATAAACCCAATGGTACAATTGCGTATGTGAGAATTTACTTGACCAGCTTGCTACCTGAATGAACACGCCTAAAATACTTGTCACTTAATCTGGAGGTTTGGGTATTTAAGTGTGATATACGGATTTGATAGGGTAGACAGACAGAGAGAAGCTATCGCCTCCGGTAGGGGGATCTAAAACAAGGGGACACAGTCTTAAAATTAGACCAGGCCATTTAAGAGTGAAACCCTAAGTGCCTCTACAACAACTTGCATTGATACAGTGTCCTGGTCAGCGGGCTGCAGCCTGCTTCATGTCCCCCGCCTCGCTCGACCCGCAGGCATTCAGCCACTTTGCCTACACCTCT
Source organism: Hydrolagus colliei (assembly GCA_035084275.1). Lineage (NCBI taxonomy): Eukaryota > Metazoa > Chordata > Chondrichthyes > Chimaeriformes > Chimaeridae > Hydrolagus > Hydrolagus colliei. Next base: position 769,852 of record CM068748.1, read on the forward strand.
CTGGAACTCCATCCCGTAGTCCCTCCGCTTAGTCTGATTCTTCGATCAACTTCCTCTCCCCCCCCCCCTCCCTCCCCACAACACTCCCCCCCCCCTCCTCACAACACTCCCCCCCCCCCCCCTCCCCACAACTGAAATACTGTCTGTCCAGCGCCCTGGACGTGAAAGCCGCTCGATAAACGCAATTTTGTTGTTGACGCGTTTGTTTAAAGAACTCTACAGTGAGTAATTGTGTATCAGCCAACCCGCACCCACTACTAGAGGAAAGTTGTTGTCAGATTGCCTAAAACGCTGTGAATTTCCAGAAAACATTGTTCCAAGAACTGTTGTTATGTACAGTACTACACATCAACTGTTTAATTATACACATCGGTTGACGTACTTGTACTCGAAGCCAGGCTTAATATTTACTGAGGAAATATTTCACAAGTTCCTGATAACCCTATTCTTGAAAATACTTACCTTGGCCCCTTTGTTTTTAAAAAGAAAAAACATATTTTGTGAAGTGAATTGAAATGTACATGGAAAACAAGCTATAATAATTTTGACATGACCGCATTAAGTTACACTAGTGTTCATAAAAAAAAATGTTACGGTCTAGAATGCACTGCCTGAAAGGGTGGTGAAAATAGATTCAATAAGAATAATAATAATCCTTGCATTTGTCTGCTAGACATCTGAAAGAGCTTCACGGAATATACCGTCACGAGAATTGACTGTATATTTGTGGGCTATATGTGGCAGCCATTTACGCACAGCAGTGTCCCCACAAACAGTCGTGGATTGAGTGACCAAATTCCGATTGTTTCTTTTTTGGGAGGGATTATTATTAGGCTTGTGTGGAGTAAGGAAAGTTGCCCGAGGTTTCTCCCCACTGGGACTTCTTATACAAAAGTTTCAATCGATGGGATCCGAAACCTTTGAAATGTGTGTTCTTCTGAAGTTTACGTAGAAAAAGCTTGCGAAATACATAAACATCTTCAATTAGAAACAACAATAAAATGACATCTGTTTCACACCTTTCACGTCTATCACATTACCCGCACCAGTTGCTTTTCAAGTCTCACATCCCAGTCGCTCATTTACCTCCAAGAGTATTTTCTTCGCTTATAATTCACAGGCTTTCATGTCAAACAGATCATTATTAAACATATCTCATCGGTTCGATTCACTGCAAACCTGGTTCGAATCCCGAGGTGGGAATTTAGAATTGGATAGGTACTCGAAAAGCAAAAATATGGGCAATGAGCAGGGGAGAGGGACTGATTGGGTCAGGCATGATGGGTCGAATGGCCTCCTTCTGTGCTGTATTATTCTATGATTTCCAAGACTTGTATCGCAACTCGGACTATTTAATATTGTGCTAATCGAAATGAAACAAAACTGACATACTGCACACCAATGAAATTTTGTTGTTATATAAGTAATAATCCGTCCAAAAAAAAACACACTAATGAAAATTGGTCATTTCAATCCACGGCTGTTTGTGGGGGACGCTGCTGTGTTCAATTGGCTGCCGCATTTCACCCACAAATATACAGTGAATTCACTTTACAGTATATAATGTGAAGCGCTTTGAGACGTAGATAAGATGTGAAAAGCGCTATATCAAATGCAAGTGTTATTATTATTATTTACTATTGTAAGGAGCAGTCCAGTGATATAATAAGAAGAATCCTTGCATTTGATATCGCGCTTTTCACGTCTTCTAGACTGTGTCTCAAAGCGCTTCACAGAATGTACTGTAAAGTGAATTGACTGTATATTTGTGGGCGAAGCGTATAATGGTGAAATGGAGGATGACTAAAAAGTGACAAGTTTGAAACGTAACTAAGGGATGCATGAGTCACTTCCAACAGTTCGATTGCCTTTACCAATGATTTGCACAAGGTGTTAATGAGAAATTTCAGTGCCATTAATAGAAATGCTATCAATCATTCAGTCAAACGCAGCAGCCAATTTACGCACAGCAATGTCCTACAAACAGGACTTGTGGAGTCCCGTCGCTCAGTGGTTGGAGCTCTCGCCTCGCAAACGAGAGAGGACTTGGGTTCGATTCCTGGGAGGGGAGGGTCGAAACATTACCAACTCCACACGCCTCTGTTTACCGAGCAGTAAGTAGCAACCCAGTTGTTTTCGATCGGTGGATTGTTTTCCCAGGGTTAATAATCCCTTAAACAAAACATTCAAACATTCTTTTAAATAATTATTAGTATTATCTAATTGTCTATCAATCTACAACTGTCTGTGGGAAGCTGCAGTGCACAAATGGCTGCTGCGTTTCGCCCACATAATACACAGTTGAATCACTTCACAGTATACTCTGTGAGACGCTTTGAAGATGTGCTAAGGCGCCGTGTCAAATGCAAGGAATTTTATATAATAATAATAATCCTTGCATTTGATATAGCGCTTTTCACGTCTTCTGGAGACTCAAAGCGCTTCACAGAATATACTATAAAGTGCAATGACTGTATATTTGTGGGCGAAACGCGGCAGCCGATTGCGCAGCGTCCCCCACAAACAGTCGTGGATTGAAATGACCAATTTTATTATTGTGTTTTTTTTTGGAGGGATTATTATTAGGCGTGTGGAGTAAAATAAATTAAATAATAATCCTCGCATTTGATAATTAGCGCTTTTCACATCTTATTGACGTCTCAAAGCGCTTCACAGAATACACTGAAAAGTGAATTGACTGTATATTTGTGAGTAAGGAAACTTGCCCAAGGTTTCGCGCTGACCTGCCTGGATTTGAACACAGTTCTTTGTATAAGGATTATTATAAATAGCGACAAAGCAAATGACTAGACAAAAACTCTTTTCTCTTTTCCAAGTGAACGTATGTGTAAATATGAATGTATCGAAAATGTATGTGTTGCCAGAACCAATTGCTCAAAATTCATCTCTGCGCACAAGTTCTCACGGGGGCTGATTTAGGATTGAATTCTCCAACTCAATTTTATCGTGTCCGTGCGCTGTTCTTAACTTGGGGAGGAAACTTTGAAGTATTCTTCATAGCATAGTTTCCATTAACAGATTCAAAGGAAGGACTCGAGGAGAGGACACATCGCATTAGCATTTGATTTAGCGGAAACAAGGGCACCATATCACAAGGTTACAGTCACCTCATATCACATAGATTACTAATGACTGTGTGAATATTCAAAGTTGTGTTTACCAAACAATTTTATCCCTTTCTCAGATCACAGTCATCTGACACTGCGTTCATCCTGAATAATGTATATATTCTAATCTGTCAGCTCTTTCTCAAAGAGAATGCATCGTAATGTCCCCCTTAAAGATCCCCCCGGCCCTCGACATCTTCCTCTTTGACTGCACCCACGGACAATGTTTTGTTTACGACATTTATAGAGCGCCTTTCACGTCGGGAGGACGTCCCAAGGCACTCCCACAGCGAAAGGCACTGTGTCCATGTCAATTTGTTTTGTTGTGTGTGCAGCTGTGTCTTTTTCGCTCTGAGACGCCGTCAGGCGTGGAGGGCGCTATATAAATCGAAGTAGTTGTTGTTTTTCACAAGCATTTCAAACTTTTAATAATAATAATAATAATTCAAAACTCTTCACAGAATATACCGTGAAGTGAACTGACTGTATATTTGTGGGCGAAAACCGGCAGCCAATTGCGCACAGCAGCGTCCCCCACAAACAGTCGTGGATTGAAACGACTCATTTATTATTGTTTCTTTTGAGGGATTATTATCAGGTGTGTGGAATAAGGAGATTTACCCAAGGTTTCACCCTGCCTGGAATTGAACCCGGGTCTCGTACTTGTAGGGTGAGTGCTCTAACCACTGAGCAACAAATATACAGTCAATTTGACTTTACAGTATATTCTATGAAGTGCCTTGAGACATCGATAAGATGTGAAAAGCACTGTATCAAAACGCAAGGATTATTATTATCTTCCACATTGGGAGGAAGTTTGAATGCGTTTGACAACGTGTTTTATTCTGTAGAGTGCAATCACGGTGTACTACGTAGAGTGAACTCAACATCTTACGCGTGCAAAATTCAAACGTGGGCCAATGATACCATCACCGCCCGGCTCGCAATCGAAACGATTCCACTTGGCGCTCTCGTTTCTCTCCTCGATTCTCATTCAGATCGGGAACAAGGTGGACCAGATCTGATAGGGTATGTGCGACACATCTCCGAGATTCTTGTAGCACAGCCACAGGGGAACAAGCGAGTCTACTGTGGGATGTAAAAGTCCCAAGTCATTTTGACTGAACGCGCACTGAAGCCGGGGCTGTACTTATGTTGGGAGCCGTACTGTAGAGAACCTCGCAACTCAAGGTACATTTAATTCCTGCTGTACTAGGTTTTGTTCGGCTGATACCACGGCCCGAGAATTCACCCGCAGTAAGCAGTACATCATTTGCCACTAGTCAGAAACGCCACCACTTAATCCACCGATCTTCCCTCAAGGCAGTGAAGAAAATGAGAGTTCGTAAGTAGCCGCCTGGGGAATATTCAGCATTTGAACAAGACACAGCTCCGTATAACAGATTGCCTTGGTCAGTCAGTCTGCTGAGTGCGATTGTACATGGGGGATACGAAGAAGAGTTTAAAAATATTTTTGACTCGTTAGTTTCAGTATTCAAAGAGAGAGAGAGAGAGAGAGAGAGAGAGAGAGAAAAAAATGCAACTCTGTCCTGGCTTCAAGCCAGAGGCATAAAATCTAGTTTGGGGAAAAAAAAATGATGTCTTACAATTTTAATGGCACTCTCACTTATCAGCAATACAACTATTCTGACCAACTCGTCAGCCTTCTGCGAAATCTAATCTGTGTTACTTCCAATTTTGCATCCTAATAATAATCATCATCCTTGCATCAGATTATAGCGATTTATCACGTCTTCGAGACGTCTCAAAGCGCTTCACAGATTATACTGTATAACTTGTACAATTTGTGGGCGAAACGCAGCAGCCAATCACACGCAGCGGTGTCTCACAAACAGTCGTGGACTGATTCATCTGGGGAGAATAGGACAGAGAATAGGTCTTTAGCCGTGACCTGAACATAGGAAAGGAGGAGGGGGGTGGGTGTGAGGCGAAGGGAGTGAGGGAGGGAGTTCCAGAGCCTCGGGGCGTAGTGGCTGAAGGCACGGCCGCCGCCGATGGAACGGAGGATTCGGGGGGCCAAGGAGGGCAGACCCAGTACAGCACTACTGCAAGGATTATTATAATAATAATAATATAATAATGCTTCGTTGAATGGCTCAAGCACCTGCTCAGGGCTTGTCCCGTCAGTGAGCAGGCCTGTGGCACAGGACGCATCTGCACATTTTGTACAGATGATACTCTCTGATCTCGTGTGCATCTTTAGCTAAAGCCTCTCAGTTCAACACAATGGGCCACTGTATTCAAGGTCCCAACCCTTCTTTGCAATCAGCACATTTAACCATTTCGAATCCGGGAAGTTTTTAACTCCAAGCCCCTGCGCCTGATGCGAAATGTTACTGATTCCTTCCGAGCGTCAAATCGATTCCCACGTCAAACGCCATGACATTGGCTGTGAAACGCAAAGAGGCACAAAGAGAGGAAGCTTTAATGACCCCTTTAATTACCGCACCACCAAAGAGCATACGCACCAACGGTAGCCAAAAAGGTGAAAGGCCAACCCCCAAAAATGAAACTTTTTGTTTTAAAATAACTTTCAAAAATATATATATACAGTAAAATTTTAAAATGGCACTTTTCGGGTGGGTTTCCTTTTAAATAAGGGTTGAACCGGTTCGAAACACAGAAAAAAATGTTTATGGAAGCAATTGTCGCAAGGATCTAATGATTAACACATGGTGTGGTATTTGCGTTATAGAATTGACCTTCCACCTCGCCCCCACCAGCCCCCTCCCGCTCCTTAACAACAGCCTAAAGGGAACAGGAATTTGTAATCGAGGTACAAATGAATTTCCCCATTGTTTTCCTTTATTGATTCATAAGATAAATACCTTTCACAGAGGCCAAGCCAAACGTGCATTCTATGCTCTACTGAAGTAAACCCATCTTTCAGACAATGAGCGGTTCAATTAACTGACAATTTTTTAAAGGTTATGGAGTTTGTGTGAGGGGGGGGGGGTTTCAGCCCTTCCGTGGGCCTTGTCTAACTAAATTACTACAAATCTGTTCAAACAAACTACTCATGGATGGTTCGGTTTTATTGAAAATTACGATAAATACTTTCAGAAGCGAATCTGAGACATGTCAAGCTAAATGTGGGACAAATACGCTGCACTGGAGTATCATAAATCCTGATTTGATCCGGCTAACCCAAAAGCAAATGTAGCCTTGCACACACATTTTTCTAAATGCTATGTCTGATTAAGCTGTGCCATTAAGTGACAGCTGAGTTCAAGCTGAACTATAACATTAATATGATATTATTTAAATAACTTCATGTTATTTTTGCACCAAAAATGATGAATGATTCCTTGACACCCCGACTGACATAATGCAGGCAGACCATTTAATGAGTTTTGACAAAATGGAGACATATGTAGAATATTTGTTCCATAGACAGTCGAGAGCCGAGCCCTTGTCAGCATTTGTTTTTGATTGTCTGCAGGCATTGAAGCATCTATTTCAATTCCTACTTCCTTTTCCTCTGAATTTTGAATTTAGCTAATGTCATTTAGAAGGGCATTTACATATTACTCTTAATCAGATTTTTGTTTTACCCCCAAGTTACGGTTCACGGGCAGAATTGTTAAGGTTTTCTTGTGAAACGAAGCGATGACATGCGGGGGAAAGCCAGCGATGCTTGGTTGGTTGCGGTAGGAATATTCAAAGCGAACTGAACGCTGACAAAAGATTTTAACCTTCTCAGTATTGAACCCTGTACACACCATTTCGCAATGCGAGCCGGCAACCCGTTCACTGCTCGGGGTTTATCCGTCCAAAAAACCCACAATAATAAAATCGGTCATTTTCAATCCACGACTGTTTGTCGGGTGACGCTGCTGTGCGCAGTTGGCTGCCGCGTTTCGCCCACAGATATACAGTCAATTCACTTTACAGTACATTCTGTGAAGAGCTTTGAGGCATCGATAAGATGTAAAAAGCGCTAGATCACATGCAAGGATTATTATTATTATAGTATTATCGGCGCGTTTTGTCTGAAACAAAAACAAGAAGAAATAAAATTCCTCTCCATTCCGTGGCTTTGACCATTTCGCTCTGGCCATCGCCACCTAGATATGGCTGTCGATCTCCGGACAGGTTCCACCGCCCAGCGGAACAAGACAACCTGACTCAGCAACGTGAAATAGCCTCGCATTTGCTCGATGTGCGTTTCTGAATTGCAAAGGCAGACAACAGGGTCCGGTCTCCCCACACTCCCTCTCTCTCTCTCTAATTGCAGCAAATTTGTCAATTTCCACTTAGAATTGGATTCCAATTCACATTCAAAGTGCCTATCGACAAGTTTGCCCGCACGCATTCAGTGTGAATTAATCCTCAAGACGGTCGGGTCTCTCGGAGTCTACGGTTTTGAATTCCTGAACCGGAAATTCTTTTTGCTGAATGGGATACGAATGTGTCCACACTGCCCAATTTACGCTGAAACAATGGGACGATTCCCAACAGAGCATTTAGCACAAAACACATGTGTGTGACTAAATTACCTTTTCAATGCCTTCATCCACCACCCCCCACCCCACCCACCCACCCACCCACCCACACCCCCAACCCAAATACCAGTGCTTGGACATTCCACTTTGAAGCCCAGTTAATAACCGATTAAATTCAACAGACGTTTGGGGAAGGGAAGAAATCCGCGTGGCGGTCTTTTGGGAGAAAACAGGAATCAAAAGGTGTTGAGCAAGTGTTTTAATCACTGTGCGCTGGTTCTCTCTTGACAGGCTAAGTGTTTTTGAAGCACGGGAACCGGCCAATGAAACAAACAAAACATTCATTTCGGTCTTTACAGTTGCAAGTTCCATTTCGTTTTGGAAGTGAAGAGTAGGAGCTCCGGGATGCGAGAAGCAATGAAAGCAACAACACACAAACAAACAAACAAACAAACAACAACAACAACTGAATTATGTTTGTAAAGTGCCTGTCACGTCGGGAGGACGTTCCAATGTGCTGAACGGTGGGGGGTCAGGGCCTGATGGTGGTGGGGGGTGGCAGGGTCGGGATGAGGGAGGGCAGAGAAGCAGGAGGGTGACTGAAAGCACGGTTTCGAGTCATGTCTTGAAGAAGGCAAGAGAGGGAGCAAGTCAAAGGGATGGAGTTCCAAAGAGGGAGGACAAGAGAGGCTGAAAGCCCGTCCGCCAATGGTAGGGCAGGAGACCTGGAGCAGGGCCATGATCTGTTAAATAAATATTGCTCAGACTTATCATGGAGGCAACACCACTGCCATCATTCCTTGTGTATGCCCTCCATCTCTACCTCTCCGACCTGCTCTCCCCGTCCCATTCGTTCAGCGGCCTCCGGCCTGCTCCGCATCCCCCGCCCGACCTCCCACCACCCCCCACTACCATCAGCTTCCAGCCTCTCTGCCCCCCACTCACACTCTGGAACTCCATCCCACAATCCCTTCGCCTCGCTCCCTCCCTCGCCTCCTTCAAATCCAGTCTCAAGACCCTCCACCTTCGACCGTGCCTTCTGCCGCCCTCCCAACTCTCCCTCCCCTCCTGATAACTCTCTCCCACCCCTCCCCACTAAACTGGCCCCTCTCCCTTGCTGTTCAGTTCATCGCCTTGGGACGCCCTCCCGACGTGAAAGGCGCTCTAGAAATGTCATTTTGTTGTCTGTTGTTGTTGTTGTTATTGTTGTCGTGGCGGTGGACGGGGAGACAGTATCTATAGAAGAAGCACAACGGGTTCCTACCTTGACCTTACCTTCGCAACATTCCAGAGAGGATCCTGGAGCTCTTTCCGAGGTTTGTTTCGGTTTCCCGCAGCTGGGAAGGGAAAAAAGCACCCACGTCACTACTCGAGGAACTGATGCTTGATTTTTTTCAAAGTGATTTCATCTGTTTTAACTGGAACTAGGAATATCAACAAGCGGAGGGAGTCCAACCTCTGGAACTCCATCCCGCAGTCCCTCTGCCTCGCCCCTTCCCTGGCCTCCTTCAAGTCCCGCCTCAAGACTCTACCTCTTTGATGGCCCTATTGGCAACTTCTAATCCCTCCTTTCCCTCTCCCAATGGGCAAGTTTCCTTACTCTGCACACACGCCTGATAATAATCCCTCCAAAAAAAACCACGATAATAAAATTGGTCATTTCAATCCACGACTGTTAATGGGGGGGGACGCTGCAGTGCGCAATTGGCTGCCCCGTTTCGCCCACAAACATACAGTCAATTCACTTTACAGTATATTCTGTGAAGCGCTTGAAAAGCGCTATATCAAATTCAAGGATTAGTATTATTATTATTCCGTGAGTTAGCAGATGGGAATGTCCCAGGTTCGATCTGCGAGGTATCGCTGACCAGAATACCAACACTCTGTTTGGCTTCAGGGTTTCTGGGTTAAGCAAGGGGAGAGGAAACAAAATCAAGCCAAAGATATCTCTCCTTATTGCTATCTGGAGCTTGCTGAAGATGCGTGTGGTTGGAGGGGTGTGTGTGTGCATGTGTGTGTGAATTGAGTACACAGGATCAAGATCAGGTGCAATTCTTCCTGTACTTTGTCGAAACTCACTGTTAAGGCTCAAACGTGAATAATAGCCACTCGAGTGAGATGCCAAGGTGAGACTGGCATCTATGGATTTGTACTCCAGTGAAAGGCAAAAGTGAGACCAACCCTTAGAAACATAATAATAATAATAATAATCCTTGCATTTGATATCACGCTTTTCACATCTTCTGGAAGTCTCAAAGCGCTTCACAGAATATACTGTAAAGTGAATTGACTGTATATTTGTAGGTGAAACGCGGCAGCCAATTGCGCCCAGCAGCGTCCCCCACAAACAGTTATGGATTGAAATGACCAATTTTATTATTGTGTTTTTTTTTGGACGGATTATTATTAGGCGTGTGTATGTGTGTGTGTGTGTGTGTGCGTCTGTGTGTGGAGTAAGGAGACTTGCCCAAGGTTTTGCCCTGACCTGCCTGGATTCGAACACAGGTGTTATGCTTGTAAGGCAAGCGCTCCAACCACTGAGTTACAGGAGCTCCATACAGACGTCAGGAGGAGGCCATTCAGCCCCTCGAGCCCGTTCCCTCCATTCTATAAGATGACTGTTGACTTGTACCTCGATTTCCATTACCCGTTCTTCCTCCGTTATCCCTTCATACCCTGACCTAACAATACAGGTCAGGATGTCGAGGGAATCAGGAGAGGAACAAAATTGGTTAGAAGAAGATGAAGAAAAAAAAATGCTCATAAATAGCTTTTTGTGTTACCGTTAAGCTGCCAGAAACATGGAGTATTTTACCATTTCACAAAACATTTGTTGGCCAATGTTTTTTTGGTGTGAATCAGACATGCATTTTTTTTAAAAACAAAAACCTTTATAAAAGAAGCTTTGCAAATGCAACTGGATACAGTGGACATTAATCACACACGTCACGCCATCAAACATTGGCGCCACATAAGAATATAAAATATCAACAGTATTGGCACCCACTGTTGCCAGTCAGGAGTCTGAGGGTTGCTGTTATTTCTGCGCAATTTGGCTGCTGTTTTTACTTGCAAAGCACACAGTCACTCCACTTTACAGTGTATCTTGTGAAACGCTTTGGGACATTCTTCTGATGTTAAAAGTGAAATAATTATTATTATTTTGTTTTTTAATATAGTTTTTGAATTGGTTAAAAGCCAGCTCTTTTTAAGTCAGCGGTTAATATCAGGAGCTTTCGTTTCTTCACTGAGATACAGAAAAAAATTAGATTTTGTTTAAATAATGAAATTCCAGAATAAATCGAATAGCGTATTGAAATCTGATTGAACAATAACAACAACCGTCAGTTACATACAACAACAAAATCCCGGAAAATATTGTCAATTCACTTTGCAGTATATTCTGTGAAGCGCTTTGAGGCTTCTTGAAGAGTTGACGAGGAGCTGTATCGAATGCAGGCATTATTATTGTTAAGCTTTCTTCAAAAAACTCACCCGATCCCGAGACCTTTGAATCTTTTCTTTATCGTGATGCAGGTTCTCCAGAATCTCTTGACCAATTTGTTCTGGAACACAGAAAAATATCCCAAGCCAATCACAAATGTGTTTCACCCACAAATCTACAGTCAATTCATTTTACAGTATATTCTGTGAAACGCTTTGAGACTTCGACAAGATGTGAAAAAGCGCTACATCAAATGCAAGGATTATTATTATTATTACTGTATTAGTGTTTGAAATTAAACAATCTATTCAGGTCCAGAATATCAAATATCAAAGGAACATATGAGCGGGGACTGCCACACAACCCCAATATGAAATCACTATATACATTACCAAGTCAAAAGAAAACATTTTGCCCGCAAAATATACAGTCAATTCACGTCACAGTATTTATTGTGAAGCAAAGTTGAGACGTCTTGAAGATGTGACAAGGCACTATACCAAATGCAAGGATTATTATTACTGAGCTTCCAACGAAGGCTTCAATATATCGATAAGAATATAGTGGACGAGAACAAAAACAACAAAATTACACTTGTATAGCAACAACCTGAACAAACAATATGGATAGGCTGCTTTAACATTATGAAAACTCCAACTTTGGGGTAACTGACAAGACTGTGTATTTAATAATAGTTTCATCTGTGACAGTGAAATTCAACCTGTGCGCATTAAAACAAATTATATTCAAACGTTTAAGTGCATCAGTAATTCTACTGCAAAAGAAGGGGAAAGATAAAAAAAGAAAAATAAAGTCATATCGTCTTATTATATTGTCTAACTCTTTACCCAGAGAATCACCACCATAATTGTTAGCAGGATTTCGAGAGCTTCCGTATTTTAAAGGAAATATTGCACGAAATGTAATGAATTCTCAAGACTCGAGAATAAGTGCAAAAAAAACCCGGCATGTATTTTGATTTTGAGTGGGATATTTCCAAAGGGCATTAACAAATCTGATGTATCGGTTTGGGGTATGGGGAGAGGCTGAGAGGAATCACATTCACCAGCTCACTATCCCGCACATAACCAGATTCTCATGAGAAAAACTTTTATTTTCACACAGGAGTTGAAGTTAAAGTTAGCGAATCCTTTTCACATTGGAACGGAAATATGCAATGCAGATTGCAAACACGTTGAAATGTTGGAGAGCATTCCTGAACAGCAGGATGCGTTTTTTTTTGTTTCAGATATTTGACTAGAAATTGATGTTGCCATTAAGTGAGCTATATCTTCGCTACTGCCTCGCCTCGTGGGATTTCATGTAGCATAATGCCTCCCGAAGGTTTAATGTGGTAAGGAGTTTTTTTTTCCTTTCCTTTTTTTTCAGAAAAAAACACACACACACACACATACACACACCGAGAAAAATGTTTCACAATGATCTAGTAGACAAAAACAGATGCCATTAAATACTGCTGATTCAAAGCAGGTTGGTTAATTAGATTTTTCTGTGTTTCGTTTGGCTGCCAGGCTGACATCTTCACCTTGGTTCTAATGATTCAATCTATTTCCACCAGCAAATGTGACAATGGCACAGACAGTAATTGAGGGTAAAACATTGTCACTTTGATGAATTGTGTTTTTCTCCCCCCACCCACCCCCGTCCCCACACCTCCTAGTCAATGACTAGTGAAGTCAATAAACAAGGAAACAGAAGCAGGTCCAATGAAGTATCACAAAATGAATTGTTGTCTTGACACGCGGGGATCAAAACATCATATGTTAATTTCATCTTGGTTGGGGGCACTATGGCAGCCCTTCACTCGCAACTGTCTGCACAGATAAATAATTGGGGGGCCATCATCAATTTCGCTAGAATTTTTTTTAATTCAGTGTGCCTCGCAACCGACGAACCTTGGCCTTTTTTTCTCACACACACTGACACACGCACGCACGCATACACACACACACAGACGAGAACAGCCACAAATAGAAAAGGACAGCGGTGGCAGCCGACACTCCCAATGATGCCTTCGAAACAACAATCCGAGGTAACGGGCGCTGGGTTTGAAGAAGCGCACTTCAAAGCAAAATAGGCTTTTTAGATTTTTTTAAATATAATATATAAACTTTTTCTGGTACTGAAACAGCACCATCCAGGCGGTCGAGTTCAGCATCCTTGGTGACAGGCCTGGTATAATTCATCCTCGGAATATGAATTAGCACTGGGTAATCACAGCATATTTATTACGCATTTCAATGGTCCTTATCTCCTGTGAATGCTGTATTATTCATTGCTTCTGCCCTGACCCGAGTGCGCTCCTGTTCTGACAAATCATACTTGATTAAGACAAATCTTTATTAGTTAGCTAGTCAACTTCCCCATTTATCATTCGCAAATCTCATTCCCCTTTTCCAAGCGCGTTAGAACTGACTGCTGCAATTTGATGGGAGCTGTTTAAAATGCTTAATGTGGACAATCAGTACAAATAGACATGCAAAAGTCAGTAATGGAAACTAAGACAAAGGGCTACATCTAATCAATGTTGGATAAGCATTTTACAAAAACCTTTACCGAGGGCTGGCGATTTACGTTTTTTGGGTTAAAAACCCCCCCAATAAGATGTGTTCTTATTGTTGCTGAAAATGCAATAAAAAAAAAGAATACATTGTTAGTCAGGCTGGCACCATGAATTTTTTTTTACATTTCTATAAAGCCTGATTATGTTGAAACGTCTCAAAACTCTTCGCAGGAACAGTCAGCTGTTCTTTAAAACCAGCAACAAGGTCCCCCAAACAGCCATGGAGTGAATGCCCAACTCATCTGCTGGATTTGTTGGCCAAAATGCCAAATTCCCATTGCTTTCCAAACAGTGTCCTGGCACCGGCCAGAAGGGATAGTTTCATCCATTTCATCCAAAAGATGGCACCTTGAATGTTGCCTCAATCCCCCAATACTTCATGGCTCTTTGTGGGACATTGCCTGTGCCCAAAATTGGCTGCCAGTTTTGCCTACAAATACAATCGCTACACTATACAGTAAAATCCTGTGAAGCACTGACTTTTGAGACACTGATGACGTGTATAAACGACCGTAATAATAATCCTTGCATTTGATATATAGCACTTTTCACGTCTCCTAGACTGTGTCTCAAAGCGCTTCACAGCATATACTGTAAAGTGAATTGAATATGTGGGCGAAACGCAGCAGCTAATTGCGCACAGCAGCATCCCCACAAACAGTTGTGGACTGAAGTGACCAATTTTGTTTTTGAGGGATTATTATTATTGTGGAGTTAAGGAAACTTGCCCAAGGTTTCGCCCCAACCTGGAATCAAACCCAGGTCACTCGTTTGTAAGGCGAGAGTGAGTGCTCTAACCTCTGAGCTACATAAAATAAACAAACACACTCAATTATATATAGATGGTCCCACCACAGACTGGTCGCAGGTGTAAAATGGCCTTTTCTGAATTCCAGCAAAACAAAAGAATATGAGAAACAACAACGAAAAAATTACATTTATTAGACAAAGCATGGGGATGGGAAAAAGGTCATTCAGTCTATGGAGTCTGTTTGTTCCAATGGGTCATTTACAATTCATACTATCTTTGTGTCCTGTATTTAATCTCTTGAAGGATGTGAACAACTACAGGTCAGGCTTTGAACCTCCTTTGACACAGAAGACAATTTGAGTACAAATCTCCCTGGCATCAATCATACAAAGTTTCTACCTCAAATATACAGACAATTCACTTCATAGTATATTCTGTGAAGCGCTTTGAGACGTTGAGAAGAAGTGAAAAATGCTATATCAAATGCCAGGATTATTTTTATTATGTTATTATCAATCTCACATCATAAAATCCCAGTATGTTGTGCTCTGCAGACGACTAGCACTCCAATAAGACCAAGAAGAAACTAAGGGAACTTGAACTTAAAGTAGATTTAAGTTCCAATCCGAAGAAAAACTACATCAATCATTTACTTGAAAAAAGTACAACTGACATGAGCACATTATATCTTAATGGACAGACGATTATTCAGTGTCAACTCATTTGAAGATGAAAATATTCACCTTATGTCTGTCGTTGCGCACCTTGTCTTGAGGGTATCTCTTGGGCAAAGGAGGGGAATGAGCTCTCCCAGTTACCACTCCTGATCACTGTTAGCTAACTCCAACTGATCGAAATGCAGAAGGTCTGGACTTTGACACAGACATTAAGGTCTGCCAATTGGCAGAGATGCTATTCAGAGAACAACCTAATTCAGCAACTTCAGAGGACTGGCGTTGGGTGTTGGGGGGATAGGAGAGAGAGGGGGAGGGAGGGATGGAAGAGAGCGAATATGGATATATGAAGACAAAATACAAATTGAAAACACAAAATATATTCCATCAGTCTTCAGATCTACAAAAATTCAGCCCAAACTTTAGAAGATAAAAAGAAACACATGGGACAGGTATAAATAAAATCCTTTAAACATAAGCAATTTTGTCCGCAATCCTTTCCTCTTGGGCAGATAGCACGGAGACATAAATAAATAATAAAAAAGTTGTTATCGCAGTTTAAATGCTACCGGCAGCTCTGTATGTAGCTCAGCGGGACAGCACACACAATCTTGCATTAAGCATCTTCTGCATTGAAGCCAAACTAAGATTCTGTGAACTGGTGGTCACTGTAAAGAAAGGGAAATCTTTCGAGCCATCTTTCACACTCAAATCGAGACCTGTTCAAAACTAAAATGTCTTCTGATGTTTTGATTTGAAGCGAAAATCAGCCTTGTTTGAAAGAAGGAATATTGGGTTTGGGCTACATTTAAACGGAGCACTCGATTCCACATTGGGCAAGTTTCCTTACTCCACAAGCCTCTGCTCACCCAGCAACGAGCAGGAACACGAATGTTAGTCGATTGGCGAATCGCTCTACTGGGGTTAATAATTCCTGCAAAGAAATAAGAACAACAATACGCGACTGTTTGTGGGACACGGTTGTGTGCGATTTGTTGGCCTCCTTTTGCCGACATATACAGTGAATTCACTTCACAGTATATTCTGTAATCTTTCATCTTTATTTTCAACTTGCCGTATATTCTGTGAAGCGCTTTAGAGACATCTCGAAGACCTGATAAGGCGCTGTTTCAAATGCAAATGTATTATTAAGTACCGTACCAGCAGAAAGAATTACTGCAAATAAAGCAATTCTGATCTTGTGTGCACTCAACATCACTATTGAGTAACTTGCGAAATAATATGCAAAACTCTTAGCCGCCTGCGAACAAGGGCAGATGCTTTGCATTGGATTTATTCGCCCAGTTCAATGGTTCCCTTCAGTGAGCAGATAATACATCCTCAGAGATCTCATTAAAAAGAATAAAAATGATTGTTTTAGATCTTGCGTGATCTAATATGCAAACTCCTCGAACTCTTAAGATGAGAAAAGAGACATCTTAAAAATTGACTGTCAAGAGGCATTTGGCTTCGCGATTCCTTTTAAGATCACTTTTGTCTTTCGGCATTTTGTTCAGAAGTGAGCTGAAGTTTCTTTCATCCTTTGAGTCTTTGTCAATCACCATTTTCATTCGAATAAAAAAAATACAATAACCACTTTAAACTGTGCAATTGAATAATCTACTTGGGGAATTTTGTCTAATTTTTTTGGAGCAGAACTCGGTATTTAACTGGTACGGATTCGGAAATGTGACTGCTTGAATCAATTAAACAATATTTAATGATTATACAACATCGGATTAAAGCATTGACAGCACTCATTTAACAACTGATAGATCAAGGATGATGACTTATAATACGATCTGCCTTCCAATTAACGTTTAATAAAGAAACCACACCTCAGCCCTAATTCTTTTCATTTTGTGGAACACTGTTACAAGATCTAAGACTCTTTCGCTGTTCATTATCCAATAAAAGTTGTTCAAAACTTAAAAGCAATCTACACAATTAGTCAAGACCTTCAGGCCCTACCAGTCGTCTTTATTACAGGCTACATATTAAATACCTTAATGACATTTATCACAGAGATTTCATTAAATATTCACAAGAATTATTTTCACATTTAGCAAAGAACCAGCAAAAAAGGCTTGTTCTACCTGCTGAGACACATTGATGTTGAAGGCGGAATTATTGCCCAACAAACTGACTCCACGTTTATTCTGAAGGAGTATCATCGATATCCTTAAGATGCTTTATAATAATAATAATAATCCTTGCATTTGATGTCGCGCTTTTCACGTCTTTTAGACGTCTCAAAGCGCTTCACAGAATTTACTGTAAAATGAATTGACTGTGTATTGGTGGGCGAAACGCTGCAGTGTCCCACAAACAGTCATGGATTGAAATGACCAATTTTATTATTGGGTTTGTGTTTCGAGGGATTATTATTCGGCGCGTGGAGTAAGGAAACTTGCCCAAGGTTTCGCTCGACCTGCCTGGATTCGAACACTGGTCTCACCATAGAGTCAACCCAAGCCAATCTGACACTTGGTGTACGTTTCTGTCTTGTTGGTACTGGAGCCAGACTCCCGAGCGGGAATGATTTTTGACTAACTATTTCCACTCCTCAATGGGAGTGTGTAAAAAAAAATTATTATATTTTTAAACCTCACAGCAGAAATGACTGGAATCTGATCTGCCCTTGGCTCGACCAAATAACAGTCGCAAGTTACTGTGAGAGATTCCATTTTTCCATCTGTAAATTGTCACATTGGGCAGTTGCTGAAATCAATTTACATCAGCCCCCAACCTACTTTTATATTATACTGTAGTTATCAATATATATCTATATATTTATCTATATAATAAATATGTCTCTATATGTATGTACATATAAAGCACAAACTTATTCATTAGACCAGTGGCTTCCAAACTTTGAATCGCGGCGCCCCCCTCCCCCACTCTACCTCAGCAAAGTTTTCGTTGTGCCCCCACCTCCTTCACACTTGGCTCCACACTTAGGTCCTCAGCTCCACACGCACTTGGGCGCTCGAGACTCTAAAGCTCCGCGCCCCCCCCCCCCCACCCCGACCAACGGTAGGCGCCCCCTAAGGGGGGCGGGACCCACAGTTTGGAAACCACTGCATTAGACTAACACAAAAGCATCTCTTCGCATTGGGTGTTCAGTAAGTTGTTGCCAGCAGAGGCAAAATGCTCATTGCTGGCGTTCCCTCGCCTCTCTCTTTTTGGTGTGAGTTTTGTTTCACTAACTCCCAATATTTGCCTTTTTTTTACTCAAACATACTGACCAAATGATTTTCTATCTCTTTCTCTCCCTGCTTTTAAGACGATTTTCTTTGAATGGCGCTTTCATCCTCTCTGTACATACATATGTCAGTCTTTCCTTCCATTTGTTTATTCTCACCTTCTTACATTATCAACTCAAGTAAAGTGATTTGGGGTTTTCGACCCTCATGGGATCCATCAGATATCATATTCCTCTAATAGACAACCCCAACATGGTTAAACTCACAATGTAGCTAGTGTAGTATTTGATCAGATTTTCATTGGGTAAATGTATTCAACAGAACTTCCCAAATGTATATCCTCTGTCTTTTTTTTCTGTTGCAGTTTTGTCGTTCAGAAATGGAACATCAATGCCCTGGCTGCTCTTATAACACATTGTTTTAGATAACAGATGTTGCTTTCATTCCATCATCTCTGATAACTCAAGTTGGCCTAGGAACAGATATACATGTCAGTGATCTGATAAAAACTGGTTCTCTTTTGCCCACCCTCCCTCCCCCACCACCCCTTTCTGCTGCAATTTGTCGAAGAGCAAAGTATCAAAACACTGCACTGTTTATCTTACACTCGAGAGCAAATCAAACCACATCTAGTTACTGTACATCTCCGCGCTGTTGTTCTGATAATAATCCTCACATTTGATGCAGCGCCTTATCACGTCTCAAAGTTCCTCACGGCATACATTACAAAGTGGATTATTGACTGCGTTTTGTGGGCATGAGACGCGAGAGAAGTATTTGGAAAGTTCATTCACCTCGTGGTATGTCTGATTCTATTTGGAGCCTCAAACTGAAATCATTTATCCGAACAGTCCAGGATTGAAAACAACAGCAGTGTTTGTAAGAAGGACGCCACTAACAGTCTGCAAATAGGAATACAATTCAACATGCTAATCAGAGGTGTTTATGTGTAGGAAGCCTGGAGATAAAATCTTACGGCTTAATAATTCGACAACATACTGTAAACCTCAAACCTCAGGTCGAGTAGCGTGAAGTCCTCCGAAACAACGTCATCAACGTACGTCTGTTTAAGGAAACGGGTCGTAATACTGCCCTGAGCTACAGGTAAAACGCAAGTTATGGTTGTTGCTCCGTTAAATACACAAAACATTTGACAGTTTAAGTGGTATTTTATTTAAGTTGAAGGGTTTGCCTTCTTTCACCACATCTATCAATGGATTGCCTAAAGGCCTACATTAGATCAATGACAAATGGTCTGCAGAATGCGTGCAACCTCATTTTAAACTTGGCTAATTGGAAGAGTGTCACACCACTGTGGTATTTCTTTCCACTCAGATACGATAAATTGTGCCAGAAGGTAATTTAGCTCCAGATGAAGGAAGAACTTGAGAATTTAAAAGACACTGCACAACCACCAAAAGGTTTTTAAAATGATTTTTTCTGCGCCCCGAGTTAAATCTATAAATAATCAAAGTCTGCAATATAAACGTGTATCCCTGTCATTAGTCAAAATGTTTCAAGTTTTATTTCGGATCATTGTTGACCTGTTGATTTTGCGAGCCATTTACTTTAGTCTCCGAAATACACTTTCGTCAATCTCCTTCACAGTCCATCCTGTGATGCAATCCTTTCGCCTCGCTTCCTCGCTGTCCTCCTCCTTCAAGGCCGGTCTCAAGAACTTCATCTTCGAAAGTGCCTTCTGCTCCCCTCCTAACTTTCCCCCCCATCTCCTACTCTCGTTCCCCCCGCCCCTACCCCCCCTGCTCGGGTCCCAACCTAACTGTTCAGCGCCTTGGGACGTCCTCCCGACATGAAACGCGCTCTCGAAATGTAATTTTGTTGATGTTGTTGTTGAAATGCTTTGAGGCGTCTCAACAATGTGATAAGGCGCTCAACAAATGCGACGATTGCTACGATTAAATTCACCTACAAAATACAGTACAGCACAACGCAAATTACAATACAAATTTACATTTATATAACAGCTTTCACATAAGGAGGACGTCCCAAGGCGCTCGGCAGTCTATGGTTAGAACCCGAAATAGGGGGTTTCTGTTTTACAATAGTGATTACTCTCAATGGAAGATACGGATAGTGGAATATAAGGAAAACTACATCTTTGACTGGATTGAAAGCAGATAATACAACTGATAATAATCCTTGCGTTCGATACAGTGCCTTATCATGTGATTGAGACGTCTCAAAGCGCTTCACAGAATATACTGCAAATTGAATATAAAAGACTATTCTCCGCACTAACGCCAACAAGATGATTCATGTTTTTTTGTAATTAAATCAACGTTAATTAACATGCAAAGGAATATTAATGCTGATATTATATGGACTGGTTACGTTCGGAAATACAAATCTGGTAGTCGCAGGTGACCTGGTCACTTTAGCTGTGTTGTTCTAACTTACAGCTGTTCAGAGATCTGGAGATCAAATCCCTGCCTCTGTCGTTAGCCCTTCAACTCTGCTACCAGTCTCCATCTGAGTGAGTGGAATGGATTATTTCGCAGCCATGGAGCTGCACCTCACGAACATCCAGCAGAAGTCAGTCCGTCCGGAATCAATCCACGGCTGTTTCCGGGAACCAATTCGAGATCCTGGTCCTCACATTTAAAGCCCTCCACGACCTCACCCCACCCTACATCCGTGACCTTCTAACCTCTTACTAACCTGCCCGCCACTATTGGCGGGCAAGCCTTTTACCACTCTGCCCCCAACCTCTGGAACTCCATCCCACAGGCAGTTAAAGTAACTGACACAGTGACTGTCCAGCGCCTTGGGACATCCTCCTGACATGAAAGGTGCTATACAAGTGTAATTTTGTTGTTGTTGTTGTCGTCAAGTCTTACTGTACCAAGCACAGTACTGACAGAAGCCAAAGACTAAAGCTCTACCATCTCTCTCTGGGATTATCTGAAGACTCTGTCAATTTAGACACTCCACTGGCCAATTCAATCTCTGTATGTACAATTGCCTCGCAATTAAGACTGTAACTGTGATTTCTCTGTGAGGAAGTGCTCAATCATGTAGCCTTAAAACGTCAGTCCCGATGCAGGCCGAGTAGATTTCATCCACACTCAGGGCATAGATTTTGTGGCCTATGCGATCGATAGTGTCCTTATCTCCTGAGCTGAATCAATCCACGGCTGTTTGAGGGGACGCTGCTGTGCGCAATTGGCTGCCTCGTTTCGCCCCACAAAAATACACGGTCAAATCACTTTACAGTATACTCTGTGAAGCACTTTGAGACGCCTCGAAGACGTGAAAAGGCACTATTTAAAATACAAGGATTAGTATTATTATTATTAAGAAGGAAATTAAGGAGATGAATTAAATCACCTTAAACTATTAGATTCAAGTATACACTGGCAATTAAATAAAACATCCAAATTTTAGAAAACCCAGGTTTCAGAAAAGTGTTAGTGTTTTCAAATGTACATTAATCAAGCGCATCTTCAAGGTTTTGAAGTCAATTAGTTGAAAGGATATGAAGTGAATTTCTGGTATATTATAATAAGAAGAATAATAATCCTTGCATTTGATATAGCGCCTTTCACATCTTATCGACGTCTCAAAGCGCTTCACAGAAAATACTGTAAATTTAATTGACTGTATATTTGTGGGTGAAACGCAGCAGCCAATTGCGCACAGCAGCGTCCTCCACACACAGTCGTGGATTGAAATGACCAATTTTATTATTGTGTTTTTTTTTGGACGGATTATTATTAGGCGTGTGGAGTAAAGAAACTTGCCCAAGGTTTCGCCCTGACCTGCCTGGATTAGAACACAGGTCTCACGCTTGTAAAGGTGAGTGCTCTAACCACTGAGCTGCAGGAGCCTACAGGAACATTTAACAATCTTAGAGCTTTATGGGCCGAGGAAAATGCAAAACATGAGACCTGATATTTAAACTTATGTCATGAAAAAAATCAAATATGCGCAAGCACACCTCATTTATATTAAGAGAGATATACAGTACTGTATTTATATATTCTCCGATCTACAAGATGGTTGGGTATCTCTGCTAAAATCAACTCCTGTGTTAATTCCTGATTGTTACTTTCTGAAGTATTTAAATGGAATTCGAAAAGATGGACAGTCTCTCTCATTCCTTATACAGTGATATAGTCAGACTCTTAAAATGTCTCAGTGGAGAGCAATGATGCAGTTCACTAGTGAATTCCGAGCAATATGATGTATTATGAAGCAAGTGTAGGCAACCTTATTAGAAGGTTGTCAGTCAGGTAACAGAATTGAAATTCCCCTTTTGACTTGCATTCCACCTACATGGCTCAGTCATGCTGCTTCCCTCCCCCCCCCCCCCCCCCCCCCCACCCTGCCCCACCACCATCCTCCCCACCTTGTCTTCAGTACATTTCAAACCAAGGAAACAAGTCATTCTTGACTGCGCCAGATGGGACTGTTGAGTGATTTTAGCCTGGCACAGCTCACTTCCTTAATGATGTGAACATGCCTGGCTCAGTTTTAAGTGGATCCAAACTGAAGCCTACATGTTTCAAAGTTCTTGAGAAGATGGCGTCAACAAACGGTAGTTTTTTTTATATAAAGGTGGCATTTCACAGCTGTGCCTCGTTTGGTTCTACGCCTGTGATTTCCAACCGTTCCAAACTCACCCACCCACCCACCCAGCATATTAAGTAAATTAGTTAATAATAATAATAATCCTTGCATTTGATATAGCGTTTTTCACCTCTTATCGACATCTCAAAGCGCTTCACAGAATATACTGTAAAGTGAATTGACTGTATAATTGTGGGCGAAATGCGGCAGCCAATTGCGCACAGCAGCGTTCCCCCACAAACAGTCGTGGACTGAAAAGAGAAGATAGGTCAAATCATTTGGGAAAGGAAGCGAGAGAAAACATTCCTAGGTTGATTTCAGCCAATATCCAGTGACTGAGTTCAAATGCCTGTCTGCCCTTTCAACTGAGAAATGGTTTGTGGCAAAAGGAAGCCTAAAGGGAGACAGATAAATATTAACAACTGCTTTTGTTGGCACCATACACATGTATTTGTGAAGGGGGAATCCTTCTCTCCTCCACTAATCTTCCTCGGTCTAGGAGATGTTGGATATGTATGTTTGTGTATGAGTGTGTGTGTGTGTATGAGAGTGTGTGTGTGGGTACTAGGCAATTTTTCTTTTCTCTGTAATCCATGGGTAGCTAAGGCTATTAGAAACAAAAGTACACACAATCCATGTTACCAAATTACTCAGTCCATGGCTGTTGGTGGGACACTGCTGTGCGTAATTGGCTGCCGCGTTTCACCCACAAAATATACAGTTAATTCCCTTTACAGTATATTCTGTGAAGCGCTTTGAGATGTCTCGACGGAGATGTGATTAGGCCCTGTATCAAATACAAGGAGTACTGTAGCTCAGTGGTTAGAGCACTTGCCTTGCAAGCAGGAGACCTGGATTTGATTCCGGGTAGGGAAAAACACTGGGTGAGTTTCCTTACCCCACATGCCTGATAATAATCCATCAAGAAAAAAGGACATATATATGGGATTATTATTATTATAGAAGTAGTTCCTATTATTATAGGCTAGTGGCACGCACCTCACTCCATCCAATTCTGGCTGAGATCAGCTAACACAGCGTAGACCAAGCAATTGTACCCCAGACCATACAGATCTGTATTACATGCAGCCAAACTTGGCAGTGATTGAGTCTCTGGGGAGGGCAGAGATGGGGGTAATCCGAAGCTGAGACTCAAACTCCAAACCCATTAACCAGTAGAAGTTTTGATACACTATGATTTATTAATAACTAAACACTTCTCTTCTATGAGTTACGCAATCACCAGCAAAATACCTCACCCGTAAAACCATAGTATATCATAAAATCCTGAATTATTGCTGGACTATTATTGTGTCAACATGCGTTCTAACCACACCAAGGTTTGCCCAAAGCAGTTGCTTGAGCCGCACAGTAGTACATTTTGATCCAACGGAGACCTATAATCTTTGCCACATCACCCTCTTTGAAAGACAGGTTTGTAGAACGCCCTCGCTACACACACACACACGCAAACGCAGACGCACAGCAGTGTCTGCTGAGAAATTCAGGGGAGCTCTTAAAAGACCTAGAATAAAAAAGTATCAGAATTAATAATGGATGATTGCCAATGCTCAACTTCAATCAGCCTGGTAGCCTATTCCCAGAACAACCAGTCGATCACAAATTTTCAACCAAACTTCCTGCTACTGTTTGACCCATTCCGTTTCCTTTGTAGCTTTCACTGATCACAGTCTAAACTCAACCAACAGCAAAAGATTCCTCGACTGGTGTGTCAATGCGTTGGAAGGTCGCGATTGGTTTTGAGCTTGCGCGACCCTTTGTTACTCTATCCCACGCTCCCTTTCCCTCCCTCCCTCCCTTTCCCTCCCTTTCCCTCCCTCCCTCCCTCCCTCGTTTCCTTCAAGGCACGTTTCAAAGACCCTCCTTCTTAACCGCATCTTCGATCATCCTCCCACCTGAACCAACCCTGCCCTCCATTCCTCCTGATCACAAACCAACACCCCCCCACTCCCTCTCCCCTCCCCGGCTCGGTACCAAATCCCTCGATGTTCAGCATGTGGGACATCCTCGCAACATGAAAGGCGCTGTACACATATCATTTGTTGTTGTCGGATCCCATTTGTATAATAATATTGCCAATAATCCTTGCATTTTGATATAGCGTTTTTCACGTCTTCTAGACGTCCCAAAGTGCTTCACAGAATGTACTGTAAAGTGAATTGACTGTATTTTTTGTGCGTGAAACGCGGCAGTCAATTGCGCACAGCAGCGTCCCCCACAAACAGCCGTGGATTGAGTGACCACATTTTACCCCTGGAAATGTTATCCGCCAATTGAATAACAACAGGGTTCCAACTTACCGATAGGTAAACAGAGGCGTGTGGAGAAAGGAACCTTGCCCAATGTTTCGCCCTGTCCGGAATTGAACCCAGGTCCTCTCGCTTGTGAGGCGAGTGTTCTAACCACGAAACTAGAGGAACCCCACTACTAATATTCCGTCACCTCGACGTCAATGATTGGAAAAGTTTTGCAATAAAATAATTTAGTGGAAAGGCACAAGCCCCACTTCTTATGTACAACAACAACAACTTCGATTTATATCGCACCCTCCATGCCGGACGGCGTCTCAGAGCGCTTAAAAGCGAGAGACCTGAGTTCGATTCCTGGCAGGGTGAAACCTGGGGCAAGTTTCCTTACTCCACACGCCCTGACAATAAAAAAACCAATAATAAATCGGTAATTTCACAATCCACGGCTGTTTGTGGGGGACGCTGCTGTGCGCAATTGGCTGCTGCGTTTCGCCCACAAATATACAGTCAATTCCCTTTACAGCATATTCTGCGAAGCGCTTTGAAACATCTGAAAAGCGCTATATCAAATGCAAGGGTTGTAAATATTATTTCAGTATTATTATTATTATTATTATTATTTCTGAATGTTTTCTGGAACCACCAAAATGACAAGTATCTAAAACGGGGTCACTCGGCAGCAAAGCAAATCACACTCTGGGACCCACGCAGCGTTCAGCCCTGCAAAAATGAACAAGTGACTGATGCATTAGATTTTGCAATCCATCCATTATCCTGTCCTTCACTCTCGCATCTGCAGGCACAACAGTGCCTCATGCAAGACTCTATGGTAAACAGTGGTAACAAAAAGAAGACTTATCCAGTCAGTGTGTGATGATATTTCTCCAGACAGGTCACCAGTTACAGCATCTAACAGCAGATTTCACTTCATTAAAGGAAGCACAAAACAGTGGAAGAGAATGGGCGAAACGCAACCAGTAAAATCAATTGTCTGGACAATAAAGGCATTATTATTCGAGATTTATAGGGAACCATTCAAGCCACCAGGATTGAAACAGTGGAAAGCACAGAAGGAGAAAAGGCTGTTCAGCTCATCAAGTTGCTGCCTTCTGCACTCGAGAGAGGGAAAAAAAGTGTTGATTTCACGCCCCACGCACATTAATTTCCCTCTCAGTTGCTCTATGAAAACTCTTAAGTAATCTTAACTAACTTTGGGGTTTAACATTCCGTTACTTTTGCTGTGTCGAGTCAGTTTTAAAATAGACCCTTTCATTATTTTGGACTTCATAGAGGTGTAGGGAGTCCTGTAGCTCAGTGGTTAGAGCACTCGCCTCGCAAGCGAGAGGACCTGGGTTCGATTCCCGCCAGGGCCAATGTTTCCTGACTCCACACGCCTCTGTTTCCCTGGCTTAGTAAGTAGGATCCCGGTTGTTAGTTAATTGGTGGATCGCTTTTCCAATGGTAACAATTTCTTTAAAAAAAAGTCACTTCAATCCACGACTGTTTGTGGGGGACGCTGCTGTGCGCAATTGGCTGCCACATCTCGCCTACAAATATACAGTTAATTCACTTTACAGTACATTCTGTGAAGCGCTTTAAAACGTGAAATCAAATACAAATACAATATATCAAATACAAGAATTATTATTATGTCTTTTCTTGAGGGAAATTCCAAGCTAAGAACACACTTTTGGTCAGTAATTGCCCCCTCATTAAATACGAGTGATCAAATGTTCCAAATCCTAAGTACAGTATACACCTTAATCGCGATTGCCATTAATCTACACTCTCCTTTCCTTGGGAATGGCTTTACTGGTTAAGATGTAACCCACATCATCATCATCCCACGATCAGTGCACAGGGAGAGACAAAAATCCTGGCAATAAAACTGAAGTCATAACATTCAACATTTACAACTCAAAAACTCACCCTACCAACGTAATTTTAACAAGGGATTCATTATTTCTCGAACCTTTCAGAGAGAAAAAAAAAAGTTTGCCATTAGTAAATTTGCTGTGGGATTTATTTTAAACCTTATTGATGCTGTAGGAATATCAAGCACATAACACCAAAGGCAGATGCTCAATAATATTGAACACAGACTGCAGTGTTATTTGATGCAGTATTAGCATTGCTATCCAACAGTGAGTGTGGTTTAGAAATGTAACAAAAGATGGGGAAATATCTTTGATTTATCGTCACGCAAAGCCTTGAATCTTGAGACCGTTGCAAAAGTATTTTTTGTATCACCCAATGTTCAGATCTCGGCAATCTACGAGTGTAATCTTAACAAGGTACGTGTTCACTATTTTTGAAAGTTTACCACAAGGAAAAAATTTGCCGTGGGATTTATTTGAAACCTCATTGACGCTGTAGGTATTATCAGTCACACGGTAGCAAAGGCATTGTATCGAAATATAATTGTAATTCAATGCGAGGTTTAAAATGGCAAAGAAGGAAGAAAGATTTCCAAATAATAATCCTTGCATTTCATATTGCGCTTTTCACATTTTATCGACGTCTCAAAGCACTTCACAGAATATACTGTAAAGTGAATTGACTGTATATTTGTGGGCGAAACGCGGCAGCCAATTGCGCACAGCAGTGTCCCCCATCCCCTACAAACAGTCATGGATTGAAATCACCAATTTATTTTTGATTTTTTGGGGGACGGATTGTTATTAGATGTATGTGTGTGTGTGTGTGTGTGTGTGGAGTAAGGAAACTTGCCCGAGGTTTCGCCCTGATCTGCCTGGATTCGAACACAGGTCTCATGCTTGTAAGGCGAGTGCTCTAACCACTGAGCTACAGGAGCTACAGGATTGACCCCACTGGATTGAGAAACAATATCAATAATATTAATGATTATCCTAATTTTAGTTGTTTCGGGGTTGATCAAGTCGGTTGAAAGTTGCTAACTGGAACAAACAATTTATTGCTGCTGTATTTGAGATGAGGATTCAATGGGTTTGTATTGCTTGTGAAATCTGCTTTAACATTCCTTCATGATTTGCAGTATCAATCTGCAGTATAAATTCAATTCGGGGCCTATCAGAAAATAGTATGCATCCTTAAGACGTCTCTTAAAACCAGACTGTTGCGATTACATCTCATGCACCTATCATTTGATTTCCTTATTAATAATCTTTGCATTTGATATAACACCTTATCACCTCGTCGAGACGTCTCAAAGTTTAGTGACTGTATTTTGTGGCCAAAACGGTTATTACTGCCACAGTATATCTTTGTCCCATATTCTCTCTTTCCTATATTTAACCTATCAAAAGTCAAGGCCGTCTTAATGATAAATGAATCATGCCTTCGAATAGAATTATTGCAGAATTCTAGGCACTTTTTTTTTACTGCTGTTACATTTTGGTTGTTTTTTCCCCAATTTTCAAATTGAAACTTGAATATCATTCATCTCCTTTCAACAACTGTGCTTCGTGTCCGGACTTGGTAACATTGATATTCAGTTCCTTGTTTGGTATAGCATTAAGAATGATCCTAGGATTATGTAGATGTGCTTGCTGAAGGAGTGTCAGTTGTAGAGTGATGTTTACCTAAGGATCGCTGTCACGTTCTCATCTCGGCAGCTGGCTGTATCATTGAACAGGTTCTAATAGTAGCTGTCAGATTGATTTGATCTATATTAGACCTGGATTTTCCTGTGGAAAATGCTATTCACTGTCGAGGGCCATTGGGATTAGCGGGTCTATAAAAATCTTGAAGGAATACATTGAATGTTGTCTTAGACCTGTTGGGATCTCTGTGGAGTGTCTGTAGACCCAGTTGTTGGAGGTTGGTTGTGTGTCCTGATTTTACAGCTGTCTTGAATCAAAACTGGTACCTTAGCATGTGGAGCTCCTGTAGCTCAGTGGTTAGTGCACTCGCCTTACAAGCATTCGAATCCAGGCAGATCTGGGCGAAACCTCGGGCAAGTTTCCTTACTCACACATACACACACACACACACGCATGCCTAATAATAATCCCTCCCAAAAAAAACACAATAATAAAATTGGTCATTTCAATCCACGACTGTTTGTGGGGGACGCTGCTGTGCGCAATTGGCTGCCGCGTTTCACCCACAATATATACAGTCAATTCACTTTACAGTATATTCTGTGACGCGCTTTGAGACGTCGATAAGATGTGAAAAGCACTAAATCGAATGCAAGGATTATTAGTATCATTATAATCAGATGGATAATTTCCCAAAAATATGAACACTCGATCTGCAGTGGGACAAGCGGATATGAAATTAAGACTTTAAGGTTGAGTTTTGAGGTCAGAGAGGGTAACACAGATTGACCCAGAAGTCGTGATACCATCCCGATCCCGAAAAAATCTTAAAAGAAATGATGATACAGTATTTGAGGGATTTAATAAATATACATATAGTATATATAATAGGGGGTAGATAAATATCACCACATTTTGGTCACCCTCATAAATGGAGGGGTTGACTTTATTTGAAAGGGATGCAACAGTATGCGACATTAATACATTGCCTCTAACCAGCGACGTGCGGTGGGTAAAATGCCAGGGTAGGCATTTCCCTCAGTCCATACAAACTGAGGGAAATGCCTCAGTTTTGGGGTCATCATAAAGCCACACCCCCAAGGGCAGCAGCAGACTCTGCCTTTTTCCCCAGTCATTTTTTTCCGCAAATACGCATGCACGCGGAGATGGCATTTCAATGTGATCTGATTGCAATCGATAGAAAGAGGAGAGGCAGCGGTAACTTGTGCCTATTTCACCCGTTACTGAGACACTGAGCAAGGAACGCGCGCGCGCATCGGAACTGCGTTCAACTTTCTGTTGCTTTTAAGTTAGGCACACCAAATCGCAGTTAAATCATTTTGCTAGTTTCCACTAAAAATCGTTTGCATTGTCTCAAAATGTGCATTGTAAAAATAGAAACCATTAAATAATCGTCCACAATTCAAAGTTCTGATTTTCACAAGGTAGGCACTGCCCACCCTGCCCACCCTGACTGCACTGTCCATGCCTCTAACCCGTTTTTGCTCGCTCGCAAAACCCCATTTCAATATTCAATTCGCACTCAACAAAACAGACAACTCCAGCTGTTGCTATTTTCAAGTGCAGTACGCTGAGTCTAATTGAGGGTGACGTATGACAGAATACTCTGAACAGTTTAAACCAGTCATGACTGAAGCTGCTGACAGTGTCTAAATGGTGCATGGCAATAGGTCCTGCCCTGGCCTTGCATGCCGGCGTCGGTACAGATGGGCTGTCAGGAAACATCAGGAGGTGTAAAAAAAGGCCGAGCCACTTCTTAAAATGTCCTCAGTTCGTTTCGCTAGCCATTCATTTTGATTTTTTACACTCCGAATGAGTTACATTAACCCCATGGTGACCGACGAGATTCGCGTAAGATCTCCTGACTGCGTTGCGTTACCTTTCATTCTTTCTTTCTTTCGTTCCTTCTTGGTGGTGGGTTTTTTTTTTAAAAAAAAACACGTTTCGCCCACAGCTACTCAATTCAACAACAACAATAACAACAACCTGGATTTATAGAGTGTCCTCCAAGCTAGATAGCGTCTCAAGGTGCTTCGATTCACTTTACAGTATATTCTGTGAAGAGCTTTGAGACGTCTAGAAGACACGAAAAGCGCTATATCAATCGCAAGGATTATTATTATTATTACTTTCTTTAAGAGGTGGAATTGTATGGAAATGTCATGTTGATGTGCAGTGCCCTATTCACTCTACATATCCAACAAGCATAACAAGAACAACATCAAAATTGCACTTATATAGCGCCTTTCACGTCGGGAGGACGTCCCAAAGTGCTGAAACCCTTTGTAACTAAAAGCAATATCCTTTCAGCAATGTCTGTGGATAAGCAGGGTCATGTTAATAATAAAAATAATAATAATCCTTGCACGGGATTTAATGCCTCATGTACATTTTGTGTGTGAAACTGGATAACAACTTTGCAAAGTGAAGTTATCAGATAGCTCACATATCTACCTCGAACTGAACAGTACTGCGGGTTAACAATCGTGGTTCATCTAAATGTTAAAACACGATCGGTTTACAGGTAGCCCGCGGCTACTGCGCCCCGAAACTCTGGAACTCTCTCCCTCAATCCCTCCTCCGCCTTGCCCTCTGCCTCCCCAGCTTCAAATCTTGCCCAAAGACCTTCCTTTTTGATCCGTGCCTGCAGTCACCTCCCTCAGCCTCGGTGTCAAACTCCGTCATGGGTGAAGGGTGCGATATTAATACAAGTTGTTGCATACATAGATACATAGATACATAGACACACACACACACGCAAATAATAATGCCAGAACTACTTATACAGCACTAACCTACTTATTATCCTGGTAATGTTCCTCATCAGCTTGTAAAGACTGCCAAGATCAAATATGCTCATTGATAAGACAACTATTTCCACAGCCGTTTCATCTAACCAGTTACTTTTCAAGGCATCTGAACCTAAACTAATTCTGACACACATTAATCCGTAATTTTTGAAGCATTCTGTTCAATTAAAAACATTAAAAAGCGGCGACCAAATATTTATTGTACTTAGCGCAACCAGAACTAATAGCGATTTGGTTCAAATTTACATTAAAAGTAAGTTGATTGGCCAGAACATTCTAGCCTCACAGCGTCCTAATGGGCAAATATATAATAATTCGGTGTCCTGTAGAATTAAAAGGCAGCCATGTCCAAATTAATTTCAATGAATAAATTGTTTCTAGAAGTATCACGCCAAATGTCAGAAATGGAAATGTACTGTAAGCCAGCACAGCTCACACTGAACCCACACAGTCCTACATTAAAGCCGAACAAAACCCACTCACTCAGGGAGTTCATTGACTTACCTCCTCTTTTTAATTCCGATTGGAGCTTCGGAGTTAGCTCATTTGCCTCTTTGCCAAGCAATTTGCGTTGACTCATTCGGGCAGCTAGGTTTTGTTCCCTGCTCAAAATAATACATAGGACAACGGTGTTTGCGGTTCCTTCCTAAGCTATTTGTCATTGAAAGTGATGAAATTGGAATTTTTAGTGAGATGCTATAAAGTATATGGACAACATCTGTGAAATGCCAGTAGCACAAAGCAGTTTGTCAAGCCTTCGTAAAGCAGGCAGCCGAAGCGAGTCTGAGGAGGGAAACCACATTTTTAACTTGAGGATGAATGTGCAAGAGTACGGCAATGAAAAGAAAACCATACAAACGGATTCCTAGAATATTTACAGCATGGGATCACAGCAAAGCTCGCATAAAAAACCCCATAAAAACTGTACATATTTCCTATTCGAAGATTTCTCCAGTTAACGTAACCTAAAGCCAACCACTATATAAAATAAATGAGGATATATGTTGTTGTAATAATAAAAATGCTTGCATTTGGTGTCGCGCTTTTCACATATTATCGACGTCTCAAAGCGCTTCACTGTGAAGTGAGTTGACTGAATATTTGTGGGAGAAAAGCGGCAGCCAATTGCGCATAGCAGCGTTACCCACAAACAGTCGTGGGCTGAAAATGACCAATTTTTATTATTTTGGGGGCATTAAACTTCAAAATGAGGACAACTATGTCAACTCATCGTTCGTAATTCGGCCGATGAACTTCACCCCGATCGCACGTAACCTGAAGCACGCTCTAATGAAACGAAACGTCATTTTGCGACGACAGATTGATGAATTTAAATGAATCTAATTGCCGTGCCGGTAATCTACGCTGGAAGAGTGAACATTTTGCAATCGTCTGTCACTGAGGGTCTCGTGTTACTGATGAGGAGCATATGAGGAAGGTACAGGTAGCGCTGGAGTTTAGCCAAACCAAGCTCTGTATTCTTCTGCTGCTTATTGGTAGTCGTCACTCAGTGGTTAGAGCGCTCGCCTTACAAACGCGAGACCTGTGTTTCGAATCCAGGCAGTTACTTCACGCATACATGCCTGATAATAATCCGTCCAAAAATAACCTAGAATAAAAAATGGGGTCGTTTCAATCCACGGCTGTTTGTGGGGGACCCTGCTGTGCGCAATTGGCTGCCGCGTTTCGCCCACAACTAAACGGTCAATTCACTTTACAGTATATTCCGTGAAGCGCTTTGAGATGTCTAGAAGACGTGAAAAGACGCGATATCAAATGCAAGGATTATTATTATTGTTATTTTTCTTCCCAGAGATTAGCACCTGTCAGTGCATCAAGCTTTAACCTCTGTCATTGCAAATACACAGACGCGGGGGTGGGCGGAGGGCAGTTGGGAAATAAAAAAAACTTCTCCGCTCCCTGTTTCACAAGTCCCGTGTCAGAGACTTGGGAGACTGGTCACTGCTGGTCCTCTGGGTAGTGACAGAAACTTTCAATGGTTTTAAATTTGTCTCTCTGGTAAACTTGTCAGCAGAAATGAGGAAGGGTCACAGATCTCAAGGGTGCCATCGCACTGCTCTCCGCCACTATCGAGTAACTAGCATTTTAGTCTCTCCTGCTTAAGCTTGCGGGCTTGTCTTATTTATATACTCGGGAGCAAAAAGTAGCCATTCTGCCGAACCGCAAACAGTGATAGGGCGAAACAAGCCTATAAAGCACCTTGTGTCGTTTTGAAGGCAGTATTTTTTAATGATCACATTCTGTGCAGTTTAAAACACCATTAGTTAGAATCATTCCTAGCCACAGTCATTCCCATGGGGAGGTTTGTTTTTCATTTTACTGTGAAGGCAGTCATCATAATTACAAGCTTCAGATATACTGCGCTTTAACTAATAAGGTCTCACAAAGCAGCGTAACATACAAAGAGAATAGATTTGCCCTTGCAAGGTTGGCCTTGCTTGTTGCTCTGAACTTTTGTCGAGCCTCTCTTTTAAACGCCGAATGCTTTATAGAGAATGCACATGGCTTGCTAATGAGTCATCATCGCGAGTGGAGACATTCTGTGAGCAAATGAGAGTTTTATTAATAATAAGAATAAGAAGAATGGGTTCATCAGATTATTCTTCCGCGCACACAATGCCCGATACAGCGAGAGCCCACAAAATACGCAGTCAATTCTCCGTGAAACGCTTTTGAGTGCGCCTCGAAGACTCGATAAGGAGTTATTTATCAAACGCAAGGCCTATTAAGTCACGTGGATTCCGAGAGGGGGAAAATAAACACACGACTCTAAATTGCTTTTACATGTGGCGAGTTCCGCACACAATGACAGCCAGGAATTAATTATGGACATGTGTGCAACCCGGTTGTTTTTTTGGCTAGGACGTGCCCGAGTGGCACAACCCAACCATGTTTGAGCCTAAAACCAACAAGAGAGCCCACACATGGCTGTCATTCACTCCCGAACCATCTGCTATTTGGCTTAATATATTTTCGTACAATTTCCTTTTTACATATTTCCTTGCTTCAAGAAAACTAAGCAGCATCGGGTGAAGATTGCTTTGCACTGTTGGGGAGTCAATTATAGTTAAAACACTTCTCGCTTGGTACGTCGGTGACACAAGGTAAAATATCTGACATGAAACCAGCAAACCTGAACGTTAACAGTTTGTTCTGTGAAGCGCTTTGAGACGTCCCAACGACGCGATAAGGCATTATATCAAAGACAAACAAGGGTGATTATATTTGCTTGGCGGGATGCAAAAGAATAACAATAATAATATTAATCTAATAATAAAAGAAGAGGATCGCATGAATGCCATTCTTTTGGGTAGATTACAATAGGCAGATGGGACCTCTGTTTAATGTCCCATCAGAAAGCCTAGCCCATGAGCTCAAAGGGCCAAAATGGGGGCTTGAACCCACAACCTTTTGACTCAGAGGCTTGGTGCTATCAACTGAGCCAGGCTGAGGCATTTAAACAAATAGTGAATTATTGTAGATATCATTCATTTCGGGATTTCACCCCCATTGGATTGCAATCTTCAACTTGGAAGTAATAATAATAATAATCCTTGGAATTTGATAATAACGCTTTTCATGTCTTCCAGACGTCTCAAAGCGCTTCACGGAATAACGCAGTGTGAAGTGAATTGATTGTAGATTTGTGGGCAAAAGGCGGCAGCCATTTTACGCACAGCAGAGTCCCCACAAACAGTTGTGAATTGTGTGACCAAATTATTATTGGGGGTGGAGGGGGGGGGGGGGGGGGTTTGTTGGAGAAATTATTATGGGAGGTACAGAAAGACCTCTGTGAATTTACCTAATAAAAGAGTCACATTTAAAAATAAAAAAAAATCTGTTTTCCAACCTGTTCAAGCCCCAGAAACCTAAGGAGCGTAATGAGAAGCTCACATTGTAAGATGAACTCAGCTGGAACTCTGTTAAAACCCTGGTGACTTCAACTAACACTCTGTCCAGGAAGATGACTTGCACCACTAAACTTAAACAAACATTCCAAAGCTGGTTGATTTTTGTTACACTATTTTACATTCTTGTTCTGCCTACACAGTTTTTTTTCCCCCTCACTGTTTTCCTAGCTTCCCCCTTGTTTCCCTGGCCTGACAAAATTCCTAAACACACATTTCAAGTCTTTAATAAGAAAACATTGAGAGGCTAGTTCAATCTTAGAAACAACATTAATTTATATGTTAAATTTCAAGCAGTGATAAGGTTTTTCTGTTTTTTTTACAGAAAAGGAGTGGGTGGTGGTGGTGGGGGGGGAGATGGGGGAGAGAAGGGGTTAACATGAATTTGACAAATCTCTCATGTTAATCTTTCTGCAAACTGATTTTGGCTTCGTTTGTAACACTGTTTATAAACATATGCCACAGAGGACATCAGTCAGACTGAGTGAGTGCAGAGTAGTTACTCAAACAACCCATACTATCACCATTGGTAGTCACTTCCTAATTTGTCATCTTCTCTCGTTTTTTTTCACAAAGCTAAAACGTCAATTAACTGACGGGTGAACACACAACTAAAATTTTTAACAACATAAGCTTTTCACATTTCAGTATAATGTGGAGCTCCTGTAGCTCAGTGGTTAGAGCGCTCGTCTTACAAGCGTGTGAGACCTGTGTTTGAATCCAGGCAGGTCAGGGCAAAACCTTGGACAAGTTTCCTTACTCCACACACACACACACATGCCTAATAATAATCCATCCAAAAAAAAACAGAATATTAAAAAAAATTGGTCATTTTCAATCCACAATTGTTTGTGGGGACGCTGCTGTGCGCAATTGGCTGCAGCGTTTCGCCCACAAATATATACAGTCAATTCACTTCACAGTATATTCTGTGAGGCGCTTTGAGACGTCAACAAGATATGAACAGCGCTATATCAAATGCAAGGATTATTATTATAACTCTAACATCGTGAACCATGAAGATAATTTGTCTGTTGGTCCACCAGCACACGGTAGATTTCCTCGGGGTTACCATTATTTGAGACAGTGTTTCACATTTTCTTTTGGAGAGTATCTAGACGACTGACAGCTTGACCGAAAACATTTCAACACCCAAAGTTGGGTGGCAGATTTGAAGTTAAAACCTTTGCATCGAAGTAAAGCTATTTGACCCTCAGCGAGGCAGTTGACATTTTTCAGCCCAGGGTTGAAGCTGTCATCACAAGGCTAAAAAGGCCTTATCTTTACACAGGCTTCACTTCGAACAATTTTGTTTGTGTAATTAGCCAATCTACTGAGAACCCGATTCAGTATGGAGACAAACGATTGGATCTGATTGAAATACGTATAATGTTTAACTATATCGATATCAAAATGTCTCAAAGTGCTTCACAGGTAATTGCTGTCCAATGTAGTGGCTGCATTTGGTTAAGAAAAAGTAACACTTAGTTTATGCACAGCATGAATTAAGACAGACTTAGCATCTGAATGTTACTGTTTGACAAGAAAAGCTATTTGATAAAGTACTAAGTAACTCGTTAAGTAACGGGTATCACCAAATATCAGCGAACAATGGGAATTAGCCACGTTTAAATTTAGATGAATTTAGCTTTCTAAAGTCTGGATGTCCAGCTGGAAGATTGCGACCTTAGCCTGGCTCCATTACGCACATTGGGAGGGCAGCTCTTTGCATTAGGATTATTGCACATGTGCACAAATCCAAGAAAATAGTTTGCAGAGAATATGTACTTTTGCTCTAATGCAGCAATCACGCACTTAAAACAGGTGGTCGTGTTTGACCACTGAGGTAAGTGGAAACGTTACATTCCTCGGAGGCACAGGCACAGATACCCACTATTTCATTCAATCTCAGAAGTAGAAGATGTGTTTCATAATCTTTTATGAAAAGTGAGCATGTTCGACAGTTAGCAATTATTTTAATAATAATCCTTGCATTTGATAGAGCACTTTTCATGTCTTCTAGAATCTGAAAGCGCTTCAATAGAATACACTGTGAAGTGAATTGACTGTATATTTTGTGGGTGAAACGCGGCAGCCAATTGCGCACAGCAGCGTCCCCCACAAACTGTCGTGGATTGAAATGACAAATTTTTATTATTGTGTTTTTTTTTGGACGGATTATTATTATCAGGCATGTGGAGCAAGGAAACTTGCCCAAGGTTTTGCCCTGATCTGCCTGAATTCGAACACAGGTCTCACGCTTGCTTGTAAGGTGAGTGCTTTAACCACTGAGCTATAGGAGCTCCGCGTTGCCAAAGGAGGCGGAGAAATATGTTATACTTCCATTGTTTTGTGAAGATGCGAATGGTGAACTAAGATATCAATCATCTTGAGAGATACCAACCGCATGAAGTCACACGTCTTTCCGGGTCACTGTTGGGCCTCTTAATGATCTATTCAGAAGCGAGCTGCATTTCCCCAGCGCTCTTGAGAGCAAATTGCCCGAGTTCCTGCAACGCTGGAAATTGTAAACCTTTCAAGGTTAGCAAAGGATTGAAAGCCATCCACGAGGCTTGATTCAGGGGTTGGGCATCAGATGAGTAAAAAGTCAAAGGTTCGGTAAGGTAACGGTTAGTGCCATCTAGGCTTGGTATTCTGTAGTAAAGTGCAAGATTGCCATGTCCTTGAAGAAAACACCACTGGCTTCCAAACTATCCAATGCACTGCACTGTGTGAAACGATAGCGATATGAAACATACATTTCAAAAAGAAGACCTACTGATCTCAACCTTAAAGGTTCGCATGAAAGACTTGATGAGGGCATGGAGTACTAGGTTAAGGCGCCACTGGGGAAACACTGCGTGCTTGGGTCTAGAGAGCAGCGTCAGTGTGATAAACATTACAATGAGATTACATTAAACGGCCCGGATTTCAAGGCATGCACGCAAAGTACAGAGAGAGGAAGAACACTTGCCATACAGAGAACGAGAAGAGAATTCAAGAGCGATGATTGATACTGCTTAAGAAATTCCCAAATCCTGCAATATAGGAACAGCCGGCTACTGAAACTCTGTCCAAAATATTTTCTCTTAGATCTGGGTAATTATACACCTTTACGTAACCTGGCAATAGAAAAAAGTATACTAAATGATACAGGAACAGATAGACTACCTATAAGAACCGAAGAAACAAAGCTATTTCTGTATATCCAACTGCCCTCCACGTATGTTGGAAGTATTACGTATGTAGAATTTAACTAGAGCAAGGACAAGACGGCATGAGAAATGCAGAGGAGGTTGAGCTCGAACTTAGACAGAGAAAATAAATTGGAGGTTAGTGGAATAAATCTGAAAAACATCTTGATAAATTGATTATTTTCTTAGCCGCAAAGTGCATCGCTCCCTCTCTTGTCTCCTTGAAGGCACACCAGAAAGGCCCTCCTCTTCAACCATGCCTTCGGTCAGCCTCCTTCACCTTCCCCTCCCTGCCCTCCACCCCTCCTGATTCCAACCCCAGTTCGGATCCAACTCCTTGACTGTCCAACGCCTTGGGATGTCCTCCCAAAATGAAAGGCGTTGTGTAAACGTCATCTGTTGTTGTTGTGTGGTAACCATGCCATGTGTGCACAGTAGTTAGATATCGAGGGAGGATGGACAAATGGATGAAGTATTTTTTGTTCAGCTTGAATCTGCCGATTCCAGCTTTGCCTTCTTAGTGATTAATTAACCATAGTCCACATCTGCTCAGTTTTGACTTTAGCCGTTCACTTTCTGCGCCTCATACGGATGAAAGGTTCACGGAGCAGCCTTTCGGAGAGATTGGCAGTCATTTGAAGATCGATGGACGCTACAGGGGGAAAGGGCGATATCAAGGGCTTTCCTGTGTCAGCAGTAATGGAGAGCTCAGCCTTCAAGTTCTGTGAATGAGTAATGGTCAAAGGTTGCAAATTGGCGTAATACCTCAATCCAGAAATTCCTCAGGTGGATAGGCATTTAGAAGCAGAAATCACAAAGGGATATACTGTAAAAGCAAGAGTAGCTCTGTAGTAAGACCCACAAGGTAGATAAGTCTTTGACCAATATGCAACTACCTTGAAAATTATCCCTCAAGCTATTGGACGTTTTATATGTGTTCAGATACCAACAGGGAAATGTTATAATGAAACTCTACCCATGTTCACCTAGAGTTAATAGTCCTTCTTTTTGTCTTCCTGGAGGCATCCCACTGGAGGCTACCCTCCAGTGGGATGTTAACTGGCAAAATGGTTGCCAAATCTTAAAAGATAGACGCGATTCGAAAATTCAGGTTAGAATTGGATTTAGATTGAAGAAAGGCTATACAGTACTTTTGAGTCTTTTGGTGGTTGTAGTGGCACTCAAACACTAATGAAAATTGTTCATTTTCAATCCACGGCTGTTTGTGTGGGCTGCTGTGAGCAATTGGCTGCTGCGTTTTGCCAACAAATATACAGTCAATTCACTTTACAGTATATCCTGTGAAACACTTTGAGACGTCGATAAGATGTGTAAACCGCTACATCAAATGCCAGGATTATTATTATTACTATAGAAAAGGGAAGGATTATTATTGTTATTATTATTATAGCAGCAACTGCAGAAATGCTTCTCTCTCAAGTGGCATTTCCATTCTGGAAGAGCAAACTAATAAAATATAGAAAAAAACCCATCATCAAAGTTATTCCAAAGCAAAGAAAATCCGTTACTTCCACTGCTTTGACATTTTATTTCAGTTCACCTATTTAAGTTGCAAGCTTTTCTCAACAAAAAATGGATTACCAAATGAACACTTGAAGTTGTCGTGTTCTAATAATAATGCTTGCACTTGATATAATGCCTTATCACATCTTCAAGACATCTCAAAGTGCTTCACAGTATGTACTGTAAAGTGAATTAACTGTATATTAAATGCAAACCCATCCATGAATTATGACTACATAAGGGTTTCTCTGATATTTACTCCTTTTTCTGTTCTATTTACATGTGAGTGTTCTATCTGTACCAATGTCTTCACACTGACACTCCTAGCAGGGGGTGGTTGATGCCCATTCATTACAGTGTAAATTCCGGATGATTTTCCCCTCCCTAATGTAGGATATCGTCACCAATTATGGTTCCTCACTAACAGTAACTAACTCTACAAGTGCTGGGGATTGAACCCAAGAGTTGTTAGGCTCAGCTACTCACGGAATTAACTTGTCAAGGCTTTTGGAACTGTCTTTTGTTCCTTTGGGATGTTCATCTACATGTAGATAATAATAATAATCAATAATAATAATCCTTGCATTTGATATAGTCCCAACCTGACCGTTTGGCGCATTGGGACGTCCTCCCGACGTGAAAGGTGCTCTACAAACCCTTTCACACCTTCTAGATGTCTCAAAGCGCTTCACAGAATATACTGTAAAGTGAATTGACTGTATATTGTGGGCGAAACGCGGGAGCCAATTGCGTATAATAATCCAATGGATTGTTGATCGTCCTTGCAGTTTGATGCAGTGTTTATCATGTCTTCGGAACACCTCAAAGTGCTTTACAGACTGTGCTGTGAAGTGAATTGACGGTATGCCTTATGGGTGAAACGCAACAGCCGATTGCGAAAAGCAGTGTTCCCACAAACAGCCGTGGATTGAAGGAAGCGTGAGGACATTGTGATTTTTTTTATATGAGGGTCACGGAACATTGTAAATGTGTAGCTGTTCTGTTAAGGAATCGATAAATCTAAACACAGGCAAGTTCAGAAAACACCAAGTGTAAAGTAAAAATAAACGTTCACAGTCTAACCTGTTCAACAGGGTATTATTTTGAAGCACCGTCCGGCGTGGAGGGCACTATATAAATCCTAGTTGTTGTTGAGTATCTGTGGGACAGATATCATATCTGCCTCTTCAAGTGATCTGGAGAGAGACAGGGCCACCTGTAGCTTTCCTTCAGCAAACACAACTCCCTGCATCTCATCAGTGATGGAACTCCAGCCCAGTCCCTTCGCCTCAGTCCCTCCCTCACGTCCTGAGGGAGGGACTGAGGCGTCCTCCTGACATGAAAGGCGCTCCATAAATATAATTTTGTTGTTGAGTTCTGACGAAATGTTGACTCACTTTCCCTTTCTCCATAGACACTGCCTGACTTCCTGAGTATTCCCAGAAGTTTCTATTTTTGTTTTATTCTCATTACATTGTCGTGTGAATTAGCAGCCGTGGATATTTTTATAGAGGTTTATTATAGTAGATGCTCTCATCCTTCGAAGAAAGGAAGAACTCGGGATCAACAACACAGCAAGCAAGAACACACAAAATATGACAAGTCATAAAGTCCCTCAGTCAAACTGAGACTACGGTACTTGAAACGCAAGTTTTTTTAGCCTGATTCTGAAAATGATTACTTTATGCCAATTCTTTAATTGTCCAATCCAATTTCCCTGCCTGTTCTACAGATATTAATAAGAGTAAGAATTCTTGCATTTGATATAGCACTTTTCACATCTTATCGACCTCTCAAAGCCATTCACAGAATATACTGTAAAGTGAATCGACTGTATATTTGTGGGTGAAACGCGGCAGCCAGTTACGCACGGCAGCGTCCCCCACAAACGGTCGTGGGTTGAGATGACCAATTTTATAATTGTGTTTTTTGGGGGGGACGGATTATTATTAGGCGCGTGTGTGGAGCAAGGAAACTTGCCCAAGGTATCGATCTGACCTGGCTGGATTTGAAACGCAGGTCTCACGCTTGCAAGGCGAGCGCTCTAACCACTGAGCTACAGGACTCCACGGGATAG
Organism: Hydrolagus colliei; assembly: GCA_035084275.1. Classification (NCBI taxonomy): domain Eukaryota; kingdom Metazoa; phylum Chordata; class Chondrichthyes; order Chimaeriformes; family Chimaeridae; genus Hydrolagus; species Hydrolagus colliei. Next base: position 812,045 of record CM068748.1, read on the forward strand.
CTTGCTTCTCAGGTATCTATCTATTTCCCACTTTGAATACTGCATTTGAATGTACATTCATGGTGTTTTGAGGGAGCGCTTGTGAACCCAGAAAAAAATTAGGGATCAGTCAGTATATTACAAGGTTCACGCCAATTTGACACACATTGGCATCAGCCGCACACTCTGTAATACATTCTAACCTAACTTTTGGAGCCCATTTAGCCCATCAGTGAGAAATTATCTCAAGGTTTTGTGTGGGATGTGATGCACATGCAGTTTTGACTGCAGCTCATACAAAGTAAATTTTTAAATTCACTTTTTATATTGAACGCCTAGGAATTCATCCAGTTGGTTTAGAGGGGGGAAGGAAAACAACATAGTGGGTGGGAAGAGGAGATTTTACAGTGGGCTTTGGCTGCCTGTATGTGTTTTATATCAAATGGGCTTGACAGTTTTCAATCCAGTTTGAAATGGGAGTAGGGTCACAGTGGAAAAAGCAATGGTTGTGGAGAAGAAATTCAGAGAAGTATTTTGCTTAAAATCAATGCAGACTTTTGTTTGATTTGGAGGCTTTTTTTTAGGGGGAATGAGATTCGCCAGAAAATTGCTATTTGACGTTTACATGATATAACAGCCTTTGAAGCAGACAGCCGCTTGTGACAGGAAGATAGGATTTTATAGGCGTTCTGACACCCGCCTTTATTCACAGCATTGTACAGTAATTTGTCTAATTTTGAATATCCCGAGTTAGATATATTCACAGAGTATCATTCTTCATTGTGGTTGTACAACAAACTGCTTGTGTACTTTGGCAAATCGGGACTCGGTTTTGTTTGCGGACTTCAAGAAAAAAGAATCTTTTATGTCACCCCATACGCCGAGACGAGCGAAAAAGGTTTCACTCGGTCGTTTTAGTTTAGAAGGATCTGGTATTTTATGGCACACATTATTTCACTGGGATTAACTAGGAATCCAAAGTACACGTCTTATCACTATGACTTTGACGAGATGTATAGTTTTAATTTGCATTCCACTTGAATCCTCATCAATTTGTGATCTAGAGTCTTGAAACCCGTTATCCTTAAATCAATCCGAAATGATACCTTTCGCATGTCCAAAGTCTAAATTCTGTGTAACTAGCTTAATGTTTTGATGTCCCCCAAACTACACATTGCAGGCAATTTGCATTAGTAACGTTCCATTTAACGCTCCCAGCTGCATTTTCCTATAAAATTATATTAGCCCCATCCACCAATTAATGTTATTTACATTAACAGCAATATAAAACTGAAGTGCCACGTAAAATTTAACACTCGATGGGCCATGTGTGATTAGTACAAGTACTATTCCTTCTGGGCACAAAGGTATTTATTGTTTACACTAATTCATGTGTAAATGCAACGCTACCTTTAAGATATAGAAACAAAATTCATCTTTCAACAGGAAAAAATGGCCACCCATCAGATAACTGGCTGTGGCAAGTGGAACATACCACACAAATACAGTTAAGATAATGCGTTGGGGGCGCTATATCAAATGTAAGATTATTATATATATATATATATATATACATCCACACACACACTTCTTGGTACAAATATAAACTGCGTAGCTGAAAGCTTAAACTACTTATCTTGAATGCAATCTACTTGTCAATGATCAGTTTGCTGTTGTGAGATGAATGTGTTCACGACAATATTCCATAAGAAACAAATGACTACTTTCTGTGGTCAGCTGTCCACACATCGATACCCTTTGTGTAACCGGTAATCAATGTTGTCCTTGTTCCTGACACCACAAATAAACCTCTTTTTGTACGTTGTAGAATTCGTACGAATATGTTGCAATAATAATAATAATAATCCCTTGCATTTGATACAGCGCTTTTCACATCTTTCTAGATGTCTCAAAGCGCTTCACAGAATATACTGGAAAGTGAATTGACTGTATATTTGTGGACGAAACGCGGCAGCCAACTGCGCACAGCAGCATCCCCCACAAACAGTCGTGGGTTGAAATGACCAAATTATTATAGGTTTTTTTTGGGACGGATTATTGTCAGGTGTTATTATCAGCTACAAAGGTAGTTTTGGCCTCCATGTGAACAGCTCCAGAGTAAAAGTCTTGGTTCCCTGGTCTAAAAACTCTCCCATCTCTGTAATTCAATAGACATGTAAAAGCCATTGTCAGGATGGTGGGAGGCAAACTAGATCTTGGTCTTCTACAAGTTTTATGTGCTTAACTGATAATATTAATAACATTAATAATCCCTGCATTTGATGACCAATTTATTATTGTTGTTTTAGAGGGAATGCTGTCAGGTGTGTGTGTGTGTATGTGGAGTAAAGAAACTTGCCCAAGGTTTTGGAATTGCCCTGTTTGGAATTGAACCCAGGTCTCTCTCTCTCTCTCTCGCTTGCAAGGCGAGTGCTCTAACCACTGAGCTACAAGGCTCCACAAACGATGGCGCTTCTGGAACTCAACAATTAAAACGGCGTCTGTTGGAAAGGCTTCAGGTTTACAAAGAGAGGTAAACAATCTGACCGACCACATCTTTGTGGATGTGTTGAACGTTTTGCTACACACAGACACAATCACACCCACTCACACACACACACACACACACACACACACAGACACAATCACACCCACAGCTCATCATCTAAACAAGGATGGGCAGTGGCTCAAATGAGTATTAATATGATCAGTTAAAACAGGTAACTTTGGAAACCTCCAGGGTATATATATATATATATACCCTGGAGGTTTCCGAATATATAAAAACGTCCGTCTTTTGCCAGCACTTGCTTGAGACTGAAGCAGCTGAATTCTCTGTTGACTTCCCTGAAGACTAACTGCAAAATAGGCATCTTTTAAGATCTGTGGTCACTAAGCTCAGCCCCTGGCATAATAATTCAAGAAGAGTAGGAGTGAGGCCACCTTGAAATTCTTACCTTGAAATCCTCCTTTCAAGGAACTAATTTCGCTTTTTTTTTAAGATCTGGGATGGATCTGAAAGCTATTTTGTTTTTCTAAATGAATTCGACAGAGCCTTTGAAATATATGTTTTGTTTTCTGATTTTATTAGAACCTCCTTAGACACGGGAACATAAAGTTCGATGTTGTGTCGAACAGAGAAGTTAAGAATCATCTCGATCGAGGCTAAGAAAATAATAGCCGAAGAGGAGTATTGGTGATTTTTCTGAGCTGCAGAGGATGCAGCAAACTAGTCAATTTTTTCAATTTATTATTCAAGGTATATATTGCAATACTGTGTATACTTTTATATGTATTGTAGAATATTATAATAATATAATAGTAATATAATAATAATATAATCGTCAAAAAAAACTACAATATATTGGTCATTTCAATTCACGACTGTTTATGGGGACACTGCTGTCCGCAATTGGCTGCCGAGTTTCGCTCACATATTTACAGTCAATTCCCTTTATAGTATATATTCTGTGAAACGCTTTGAGACGTCCAGAAGATGTGAAAAGCGCGATATCAAATGCAAGGATTATTATTATTTATTATTATTACCTCGAATGGAGTTGGAATTTTATCACGCACCGAAGAATATATACTTGATGTCCTACTCGATTGGGTTACAAGGATATCCTACATTTGAGTTTACGCTGGATCAATTTTATTTGATTGATTTTCCTGGTGGGTGACTGAATCCTTTTTCAAATGGCATTCGTGATAAAAGACCCACGTGGAATTAAATTACGAATGGAAAAAAGGGGACTCCATCTCAGATACATCGGCACGCATGTGTGGGGGAAGGGGTGAGATCACAGCAGATCTTGAAGCAGTAAAATGATCTTGAATGTGTTGGAGAACACACAAACAAACAATCAAAATTACACGGAGCAGGCCAGAGGTCGCAGAGGTAGGGTGGGACAAGGCGTGGAGGGCTTTGAATATGAGGACCAGGATCTCGAATTGAATCCTCTGGGTGATGGGGAGCCAATAGAGTCGGGCGAGAATGGGGGAGATGGGGTAACGGAGCAATTTTTTTTCTTGTGGAGAAGCCAAGATTAGGAACAAGTAGGAAATTGACTTCTCACTGAAGAAAATAATTTAAAAATAGCCTTGTGAAATACTGCTATTAAAGGAGATGGCATTGAAATTGTATTCAAAAGGTTTCCTTCCACCTTAATACTACCACTATTAATAATAATAATCCTTGCATTTTGATATAGCACTTTTCATGTCTTCTAGACGTCTCAAAGCGCTTCACATAATGTACTGTAAAGTGAATTGACTGTATATTTGTGGGCGAAACGCGGCAGCCAATTGCGCGCAGCAGCGTCCCCCACAAATAGTCGTGGATTGAAATGGACAATTTATCATCCATTGTACACAAGGCAGAGATTTCACTTGAATGTGGGCCAATGCAATTTTGGAGCGGGAAATATAAATTAAGACTTCTTTCTCCCGAAATCCCTTGAAACACTTCCAGCAACAGAAACAGGCATAAAAGAGGGAAGACATCCTGGAGATTTTCCATTGACTTGGATATCGTACCATGGTAATGCACGGAATTAAATAAAAGATTAGATTACCGGACTATTCAAGCACTAAGGTGGATGAGTGTACAAAACTACATTTGTTTGCAGCAATTTGTAACACAATACTTTACAGAGTACAATTTTGTGGTTGGGAGTTTCAATGAATAATATCCAGGGATTGTAAAGCATCAGTAAATATATATATATCTATGTAATATATATTATATACACACACACACACACACAATGCAAGCTTTCGAAAGAACAGATTTTGCAGAACTAAACATAAATAACAGTAAGGCTGACTCTTAATGAACAGAAACATCAAGAGCGCAACAAATTAGGTGACTTCTGGTTTTAAAAATAAACTGAATATGTTCATATAACATTTATAAGCTGCACTTTTGTGCATATGAAGTTTTAAAGAGCAAGTTTCACCATTAGTGCCCCTTGATTTACCAGTTACTGAGCCAAAAGCGTGAATGAGCTGAATTAGTATGTAGTCATTAACTCGGTGTGCTTCAGTAACCGAGTAATTTCAACTGTGTATGCTAATTTAGCTCCCTCACAGGGCTGAGCTCAATATCTCCTTTAAGTTGGTTCATCTGACAATGTCTCCAGTATTCATGATTTAAACTAAGAAATACCCTACAAAATTCCCAAAGCGTTTTTTTTAGAGAAAGTAAAGGTTATCAATGGCAACAACCACCAATATAAATAATGTTAATAAACCTATAATGCTTGCATTTGATATGGTTGGCACTTAATCACGTCATTGAGACGTCTCAAAGCACTTCACAGAATGTATCATAAATTGGTTCAGCTGTGTATTTTGTGGGTGAGCACGGCAGCCAATTGTGCACAGCAATGTCCCACAAACAGCCGTGGATTGAATGACAAAACATTTTTTTGGGGGGTGGAATTATTACACCTGGAAAGCGATCTGACACTCAACGAACAGCCGGGTTCCTACTTACTGCTCAGTGAACAGCAGGCGGTGTAAGGAAATCTGCCGAATGTTTTTGCCCTGCCGGGAATTGAACCCGAGTCCTATGCACACTGTATTCTTGACATTAATATACTCAGGTTTTTTTTTAAAAAAACATACATATTGATGCTCTGAAGCTGTGTTGTTGCCCCCCTTTTTATATTGAGGCATTTTCACTCATTGTTGGAAAAACTGTTTTAAATTGCATTTTTGCAACCGGGAGATTCTCATCAGCGCAGATTGTGAATTGGAAATCCTACTTTGGTTTTGTGCATAACAAACTGTTTGACTCTTGAAAGAGTGGTACGTTGGGATAATTTGTTATCTTAGAATTCCCTACAGTCCTAATCACGCCAGGATTTCACAAACAACCAACGGGTATCGTAAAGAGCCTTCACTGGAGGTGATTACTCAAACAAGCCATGTAATGTCAATTAATAACTTTCAGAACGAATACACTGAGGCAGGGATGGTTAACCCCTTCAGCATTACACACACTTTTTCTTTTTTTTTTAAAAAGAGCAATTTTCAGGTATGTCCGAGCTAAATTTGTGTTATTTCTGAATTATGAAGTCCAATTAGGAAACACACACACAGCCTCACACACACACAGCCGCATACACACACACACACACACACACACACACACACACATAAGCATAATGCCTCCATATATATCCTTGTGTGTGGAGCAATTCAAAACATGTCATCTTGTTAATCGTTTGGCTTTCAGTGTGGGAGAGATACTCAAAGGGTTAAGGACCAGCAGCACTTGGAAGGAAAACTTTTGAGGCTCTAACATTCATAAAATAATTATGTTAATAATCTTACAGGAATCCTTCAGGCAATTAAACCAGATTCTTTTAAGATTCCTATGGGGAATCCCTCGAGAATTCTGCGGAGTAAATTTTGTTGCAGATAGGATGTAATATTTATATTTGAATTTTGCTCAATTTCGTTACCATATATGAACCTTTCAGACCTTTTAAACAGTGTTCCATAACTAGGACAAATCTTTTATGATTCAATCTATGAATTTCTAGAGTGTTCATACACAATAAAATCTTTTGTCAAAAATATTTTCCTAGATACCTCACAATACCTTGCAAAAAAAAAAGGTTCAGTTTATCAGCAACTTTTATTTCTTGCAACTAGTTCGACTATTGTTTGCTAAGAAAGCTTTCCAGAATGCAGGGAATGTTAATTTTAGAAGTACCTATCAATTAGTACATTATAATAACAAGCCCATCTTTCACTTACTAAACTGCCTTTAGACACATTATCTCCGAGGAATAAATAAATGAGGTGTATGTTGTGCAAACTGTAATCCAAGAAGAAAGATGAAAATACATACCAATATAAATATTTTAGTAAACTGCCACACGAAAATACATGAATGTTTAATTTAGGAGCTACCTATGTCATTATCTGTTACATATTCTACCACTGATTCCCTTTTGGGAATGAATGCATGCAGTTTTTCAAATCTCCAGATATCTTGCATTACTTTATATTCCAGTGGAAACATACACACATTCCCATCTGCAGGACAATCTCAAATTCCCTACATGACTCTGTGCGGGAACACATGAAAAGTCCATCTTCCATAAACTCTGTGGAGTCGCAAACTTTTTTAATGTTTGAGCTAACCCTAGGGAATCTGTCTCTCTCAAGAGAAAACACACCAGTTTTGAATTTCAGCATATGAGAGATCTCTATTTATTGGGAAGAATTAACAGCAATAATTCATTTGGATACCATCGTAAAATCTGCAGCTATTATTAAAAATTGACTTTAACAGATTGTTACAACAGATCCGAGCTGAAACATTTCAAAGTTAAAGATGAAAAGTGCCAGCTACCAAAGTAGACTTTGAAAGCTCAGATCTGAGGGCTGACCATTTTGAATTGTCTGAATGGTATTCGGTGGATTAACTTTAGCTGTACATACGCTTCACAGATTTCCAGCTACAACATGGCAAACCAACATCTAGAGAAGTATGATGACTGCAACCCTAACAATGTCGTAAACGTCACCTCGATATTTGTTTATCGATGGTTCAGGGGGTGAGTTTAATCACTTCGATCCGTCAAGACTATCTCCACAAACGACAGTCACACCACTTTCACATCCTGTGTATATCCTGTGAAGCACTTTGAGACATCGCGGTGACGTGATATGGTGTGATATCAAATGCAAGATTTATTATTAATTCTGATTATTATTATTATTATCATCATACAGCAGGATTCACATTCAGTCATCACAATTAATTAGATCAAATTCCAGGATTATTATTATCAGTATCTGTAGTAGTATTATCTAAAGGACTGCATTGTATTCCAACATGGTCTGTTCGCTTACACTTACTACAGTATTTGGGAAGCTGCAGATATCCATATTCACTGTATTGTATTACGTTTCACATATGAAATGTGAATGTGTTCAGAAATGCGTCCCCAAAATGAAATCCTACCCTGAACTGAAATCCTGTGTGAAAAAAAAGGGCAAAGGGGGTCTAAAGAATAATGTTTTTTTTTAATTATTCAGCCAAATGAGCAGATCAAATCGGTAATCCACAGTTTTCACACACATTTTGCTTCTGTAACTAGCATTTATAAAATAATTTGTTTGTGGGGGACGCTGCTGTGCACAATTTGCTGCCGCGGTTCACCCACAAAATACAGTTAATTCACTTTACAGCATATTCTGTGAAGCACTTTGAGACGTCGAGAAGATGTGACAAGCACTGTGTCAAATGCAAGTGGAACAACTGGATCTCCTGTAGCTCAGTGGTTAGAGCGTTCGCCTTACAAGCGTGAAACCTGTGTTCAAATCCAGGCAGATCAGGGCAAAACCTTAGGCAAGTTTCCTTACTCCACATCACACACCTAATAATAATCCGTCCAAAAAAAACCACAATGATAAAAATTGGTCATTTTCAATCCACAACAGTTTGTGGGGGACGCTGCTGTGCGCAATTGGCTGCCGCGTTTTGCCCACAATTATACAGTCAACTCGATTTACAGTATACACTGAGAAGCGCTTTGAGACATCTAGAAGATGTGAAAAGCGCTATATCACATGCAAGGATTATTATTTATTACATTATTTTCTGACACAGCAATATAACATTTAGAAGGTGGCATCGTAAACCATCAGAGCAAAGTTCGAGCAGTTTCGTAATGTCGTCACTATTCTCGATATACTGATTTTCTGACCGAATTCTTTTTCGTTTATTGTGCTTTTCTGCCTAATGGCTTTATTTTACGGATCGATTCCACGGAGACAAGAGGAGACAGTTCTACCTTGACTGCATTGTTTGAACCGAGGAGGGGAGCAACATGAAACTGAGCTAAATTTACCATCAGTGATGTCAGTAAGTAAGTCAGTCAGTTAAGGACCATTTCTCTCTCTCTCTCTCTCTCTCTCTCAACAACTAACTAACTTATCCATGATCAATTTTCAGTTGTTAACAATGGAAATGTTACACGTTCACAAGACTATTTTGTAAGTAACATAACAATCTTTTATTAAATTCATTTTCCTTGTATTTTTTTTCCCTCCTCCTATGAAGGTGTCTGACTGACTATTTGAAAGCAAAACAACCAAGTCCTATCTCGTCTTAAAACTTACAACCTATCCAGTCCAGTTATCACCTAAACTTCCAAGTCACAGAGGAGCAAAGATCATTTGTTTGCAAAACCAACAAGATGTAGATCGAAGTAACATTCAGAAGAAACAATGCATTCAGCGTAAGAAAGTAGCTAAGGCCAATACTTAGCTCTGCCGTCTGTATTTCCTCCCAAACAGTATTAACAGGGAGGAAAAATGACTGAACATGAGAGGATCTGATTGTCGTTCGCTTGGCTATCTGCTCTGACCCACCCAAATCTCTCTCCAGGGTTCGATTCCCCTTCCTGAAAGACTGCACTGGCCGCACAATAGATATTCCCCCTGTTAACTAGACAAAGTCTGCGCTATTCCAACACTGGTTTCTTTGTTAAGCGTATAGAAAATGACCCAGCGACACTGCACAAAGATAGCAATTATTAAATTACACAGCCTGTCACTGTCATTTGTGTCACACCTCTAACAGGTGCCATTAACAGAACAGCCAAATTATAATAATCTGGTCTTAATAATGCCTTTTTCCAGCTCACATAATCAATGTGTGAACAGTAGGCCGTTTATATTGTTGCTAAATATAGTGAACTGAAAGCTTTGACTTGCGGCAGGTTAAGAACCAGGAGCATTTACTGTTAATATTTACCATAAAAATGGTTTAAAGTGCAGGATAATAATGCACATTTCGAAGTACTTAATATCAACAAGAAATGCAAGCAGGAACATTGACATTCAATTATTGCCAATATAACTTAGCTCAGGGAGTTATTTAGTTTTTCTACAGTACAGTTACGAACCTACAGAGTTTCAGGAAGTCCTTATTCTAATGGGGATGAGATTCTTGATTCTTAATGTTCAATCATTCCCTTCCTTACCGTGGAGCTCCTGTAGCTCAGTGGTTAGAGCGCTCGCCTTACAAGCGTGAGACCTGTTTTCGAACCCAGGCAGATCAGGGCAAAACTTTGGGCAAGTTTCCTTGCTCCACAAACACGCCTAATAATAATCCCTCCAGAAAAGAATTTAAAAATTGTCATTTCAATCCACGACGGATTGTGGGGACACTGCCGTGCGCAACTGGCTGCTGCGTTTCGCCCACAAATATACAGTCAATTCACTTCACAGTATATTCCGTGAAGAGCTTTGAGATGTCGATAAGACGTGAAGAGCGCTATATCAAATGCAAGGATTATTTTTTATTATATTATTGTATTACTCCTCTCGATGAGCACCTGGCTCTCGCTGGAATTGTGGCTGGCAGCTCAATGGGAGATTGGCCAAATCACCATGTAACCAATGTTTGGGCAGAGTGTGAGCTGGCAGATTATTTGACCATCCAAAGCATTGTAGCTAAACTCATCCAACCACCTTGTAAACGTGTACATTCCACGCACACATGATTGGAAAGGCATGTGGAATAGGAACACTGCTTCCCCCACCACCCCCATTGCCTCTACAAACAATGCAAAGGCCTAACAATTGCACCTAACAAACGGTGTAGACCAGCTATTTCCGGATAGACTGCGACTCTGTGGGTGATTCTTTACATCTCTTAACTGGTAAAGCTGACGAAAGGTGATTAGTTCTTGAAGTTACATTCCAGATGAAGACAATGCAATTGCTAGAAGGTTGGAAATGGGTACAGGATAGGCTAAATCAGAGGATGAAATGGTTCAGACTTTTGGGTTCGGTGACAAACACCAGAGATGAAATGTTTACGCAGTGGCAATTTCATTCCAATTTCAAATTACAGTAATTGAATATTTATTTCAGTTAACACCGCTCTGAAAATATTGTGCTTCAAACCTTTTAACACTGTACTGATTTCTTCTTGGCTGGATCCTAAAATTTTAAGATGCTTTGAAGATTATATTGAAAAGTCGTTTGGGACAAAATTTCTCCAAATTACCTCATTTTATATATATAAACTTCCAATACATACAATTCATTCTCTGTACATTCTGTGTTATTCTCTAATAATTATAATTGTGACTGGAAGCTGCACATATATCTTTAAAAAAGCAAATCAGAATGCGTTTAAATCAGTTTTTCAGGTTTTCTCCTGTATATTGTGAAAAATGATCCACGCGCTTTGAAACGTCGCTAAGATGTGAAAAGCGCTATATCAAATGCAAGGATTATTATTATTATGAAGTGTTAACATTAGAGGGAAAATAAGGCTTCCAACTTTTAAAGCTACAAGAATCACAGAAATTCACTGTATGCAAACAGTCTATGATCAGTCACACCATAAAACCATTCCGATTTACAGTATGTTGTAAAGACTGGGGAGTGAAAGAAATATTAGAAAAACTCTAACTTTCATACACACTACTTAATAGAAGTAATAATTACCGTTTTTACAAAGTCAACTGATTTAGACACCGCTGTGCTTTTAATTGTACAGGGTTAGGAGGCCATATCTTTTGATTTTTTTCTACTTTCACTTTAAACAAACCAATTTGACGTTAAAATCATTTCTTTGAGAATCCATTGTAAGATAAAATTGGCTGTTAATTTTCCCATCAAAAACTAATGGACAACGATGCTGGGAAGAAAAGGCTGAGTCTTGTTCCAGTTATTTTAGAACACAAATGATCTGCTTGCAGAACGAGGACAATTTAATTAGGTAAGAGTTCTGCATGTTATGATCAGCTTTTAATGGGTTGATATGAAATTTAAAGAATTGTTACCCATAAAAATAATGATTATACCAATTTGGTTTAAGAGAGAACATTCATGTTTTATTGTTAAAAACGATCCTCTGTACAGTAATCTGTTTAAACGCTTTTCATTTTTTGTCACATAAAAAGACATTTGTATTTCAGTTCGCAATATTTATCCCAGTGAAGTTAGGATCATTAAAAAAAGGTTTCAAATAAACTCTTAAATTCGATTTGTTTAGTGATTTTGGGGGCAAAATAAATCATTCAATTTGCAATCATTCAAAATAAGTCATTTTTCAATTTTGTAATCAAAAGATTACTTCTAAACTGAAAGAAAATGTAATTCAAAGTTCTCTGCCCCCAACCCCCCCACACCTTTTAATAAGAATTAAAGGCAATGGAAAGACGTTAAAACTATACTAGATTATGCTGTGGTCAAGTAGACAGGAAGGCAGCTAGACAAAAGACTGAATTTCTGCAACAGCTCAAGAGCGCAGCCTATCTGTGTTATAGTACGTCATTTTAAATTCTGCCTCACAGAGAGAAGTCCATTCATCCCTCTGTGTTTTGATCTAACAGGAATGTCCACTACAGATGCTCGTTACTTTGATTTCTATAATTCATCATGCAGGATTATTAATTCACCTAAATATTAATACAAATCAAATATCTTTTCATTTATACAGCCATTCAAACAATATTCCCCATTTGCAGTTTTTCAGTGACAATGCCTTGATCGGAATTTCACCTCTTAACAAATCTGTCAGCTCTTTAAAGTTCCACTAAGGAAACTTCCTGGGGTTCCACTTCTCCTCTTTGTTTCCCATTTCCTTTTTGGAGACTTTTATTAAACACAATTTTACTTTGAGTGTCACCCAAAGGTCACCACATCTGTTGTTTTGCAAGATGATCATTCAATCTGTTTTTCTATCTAACCAGGCACGAGAACAAGCCGCGCGGGGTAGAACATTAGCTGCGGGTTTCATTTGAGAAGTGGCTCCCTGTAAAATGTGGATCATTCAACACCTATTTTTTACTGCAACAAATAGTAAAGCTAAACAGATTTTTTTTTCTTCCCCTCAATGTGGTCCACCTTCAGAATAAGGCAAAATACCCTCCGACTGCTGAATTATTCTATGAAGAGCCATCAATAGAAAATAACTGTGCAATCCTGTAACAACAGCCAGATTAACAGCCGAGCCACATTGTATTTGTTGCTGAAAAGAATTTACAAATTATTTTATTGTGTTGCGTGCAAGAAAAAAAACTACTCCCACATTTAATAATGTTCTAAAATAGAAGTGCTTGTCAATAGAATACAATTTTGACTTGAGATGAGACTTAAATCTTTTAATGAATACGGTACATTTAATTCCAAACAAGTCTTTTGGGCGAATCGGCTGTAAAAAGGTTCAAATATATAAACATCAATAATAGAAGCCGTTTTACTTGATTCCGTAAGCAAATGTTAAAATGCAAAACATTTAATTTCGAACAAACAATATAATTTAGGTTGCCGAACACAAGAAGGCAAACTGACAGCTTTAAATTAACTAGGGCAGAAAAATTAAGCAAGGAGAACAAGGATAAGGAAACTTTTTCAGATGTGAATTAAAAACACGCATAGAAATCCCATGGAATCTGCTAAATGGAGAACACACTGTCACAATATAATGTACCGATATTAAGATTGTGAAATATTGCATTCAGAAATCCAATTAACCCTTTGTGAGGCTGAACCTCAAACAATGACTAACACAAATTGCGACGGGCAAGCACTTGTAAAGTTAGCATTTAAAATGTTATATTAGATAAACATAAGTGCATCAACTTCCTTCATTTCTGCTGCATATTGTGTGGAGGCAGGAAGCTAAATTACAAAATTGGTATCTTAACGGATAAAAAAAACAAGCGTTTTCTATAAATTGTCAATGAATTTATCGTGCTTTTTAGCACATTTACTCACATTTTTTTTCCTGTTATTTCAAAATGGTGCATTCTTATACACCCCGTTTTACTGCAATGTGTTGCCTCTGTTTATTGCAGGGCAAAAACAAAATCTTGAGACAGCAATCAAAAGCAACCATAAAACATATTCGTCTTTTGGTCAAATTTATATTTTCTATGCATTCTTACTATAAAAACATTTTGGTTTTCTGAATTTCGTTTACTTAAAACATCCATTTGGGGGTGGGGAGATTGCCAAGTGCTTTATTTGGGGAAAAATCTAATTATTTTATTTGCTGGGGAGTTTCTGCAATTCTAAATCTCTGTGGGTTACATAGAAATTGTAGAATGCTAAACACACGAACAACCTATTATCTATGGTTCATTTGAGGATCCGCTGGTGTAATAAGAGTACATTTTAAAATAAATGGGCTATGCTGAGATAGTCACAAATATGCTTGGGTATAAAAAAGGGAAAAGATGTTTTTTCAAAATAAATTCATAACTTTTAAATCATTTTCTCTCTCGGACTGAACTATAAGGTTCAGCTGCTGTAAGGTTTGGTGACATCTGTTTTTCCTAATTACTGACACCCCGCTTTTTTGCGAATTTCAAAGGGAACCCATAACAAACTATTGAATTCTTTTAAAACCCTATGCTCTTTTAGTCCCTTCTGTTGGCCGTATCATGGCGGAGATCACTGCATGTTGAGCCCCGGTCATTGTGCAGGCAGTGTGCTTTGTTTGTGGCGTAAATTGGGGTTTGGGCCTTAGCTACCTTAGTTCAAGCGTAAAAATACTTTGCCCATCACACCGTATACTGTTGCCAGCGACCGTCTAAATCCTTGAACCAACTGTGTCCTTTAGTGTCACAACAGATAATGCTGATTTATTACAATGTGTGAGTTTCGACTGATTAAAATAAGCCTTGAGCACGTGATACTGGAATTAGCACATTTAGAAGACGGTTTTTCCACATCCTATTTTGCGGTGAGTGGCTGATCCCTGCAATTCTACGCGGGTGCAATTTTAATGACTCCCACTTTTTTGATGTTTCGATGAAAACGCTGCTAGGAGTTTGTGGCAGGGCTAGATACCGAAGCTGAATTGCCCTGATTGGAACACTGCGACACTAACTCTGTTTACGATATCATCGGTGTCATTTTCCTTTTAACGATAAGACACTTCCCTGACAAGGCTCGATTAGGAAAAAAATTATTACATTCACTCCCACCCCCCCCCCCCCCCCACCCCACCCCCAGACAGACGGGGATTGCGAGATAAACGAAGAAGAAAACAGTGTAGATATACGAGAACAAAAAAACATTATGGACTTCAATTGAAGTAATTTAATTAATAAAAAAATTCAGAATATAGTACTATGTTCAGCACTAATATGAATCCAAGTTATCTTTGCTATACCAGACCCTTTATATATTCTATATATATATAGATATAATTTATAGAATATAAATTATATTTTTAAATATATATTTTTAATTCAGGTTTTCAATAGCTTTAAGTCTTGCCTCCTGCGAAACGGCATTTTAATTCCATTTTCTTTTGACCATATTGGTTCGAACACATTTGATTATTTTTGGAACACTATAGATTCTAAATGCATCAAAAATGTGACAATGTTATTTATCACAA
The DNA here is from genome assembly GCA_035084275.1 of Hydrolagus colliei. NCBI lineage: Eukaryota > Metazoa > Chordata > Chondrichthyes > Chimaeriformes > Chimaeridae > Hydrolagus > Hydrolagus colliei. The sequence continues at coordinate 827,424 of CM068748.1, forward strand.
AAAAGAGAGGCGGAGAGAAAGAGAGAGAGAGGGGGGTAGACGGAGAAAAAATACCATGCAAAAATCACCGACACACTCACACACTAGCACAGGAGGGAGGTATTATGCTCAAGGATAAAAATGATTAAATAGCAAACTACACACAGTATTTCTTTCACATACTCTCTAATTTCTACTCTAATAATGAGGCAATTTATGTAGGAGGCCAGACTAACACAATGCACACAATGTTTTATTGCTCGAAATTTAAATGTACACTTGAGTTGCAGGGGCTTTTTTTTTCTGGCATTTGAAAATCTAAAAGGCATGACATTCAAATCAGTGTAATTTCCACAATTAAACAAATAAGATCACGGTTTCCTTAAATTCCCGGACCAGTTAAAATTGTTACCTATGATGTTTCATATGCCATGCATCTTTTTAAAAACAAAAAATAAAAGACAAAAAAAAAAAAATCAGGTTAATCACAGCAAGCTCAGATCAGTCACGTTATTTATAGGAAAGCAGGGTTAGAAATAATGACCAATGTTAATTTTTCATGTTAGCTTGTGTCTTCGCAGGACAATTATTGGAACAACGACCATGTCAGATGCCCCAGTTTCACTTCTGTTGACTAAAACATCAATAATAAAGTTACCAGAGGCTAGTGAGAGATCAGAGTGTGATGGTTACAGGAGTACTTGAATACTCATCGTCTAGCACAGCAAGATCTCAAAGTCTCCAATAGGCTTCAAAGAAACCAGATTATATTTTTCCGAGACCCTCTGCTTTCCAGTGAAGCTGTAACGGTGATCTTTTTTTCTCCCCACCCTCCACCCCCCCTCCTAATACCACAGAAAAAAAAAATCAAAACAGGCTAAACAAATTGATGTACTCTTTAATATAGTCAGTGAATCATCATAGGATCTTGTGTCTCGCTCGCTGACAACTTGAGCTCTGTGTACTGTAGATCTATCACTTTGTTGGCAACTTCAATGCTTCAGGAGGGGGGAAAAAAAAAGCCTCTCAATTGAGTTATTGGCACCTTTGATTGACATAGCCTAATCAGCTTATCTGCACATTAATAAGCCTGATGGCCTGCAGAGTTGGGTTTGTACCCAACCTCAATGAACTTCCAGGATTGAAAGCCTCTAGGGTCATCATACACAGCACTAGAAGCCATTTACTGCTAGTTGTTTCCCGGAAGATCCCAGACAACATTGGCATGTCTAAATCTGAACACTGAAAACACTTTTGCTGGGAGTTTTTCCATCTCCAAACACCAGACTTGTTGTGTGTGTGTGGTTGTGTGTGTGTGTGTGTGGTTGTGTGTGTGTGTGTGTTTTTGGCTGATCTTCTAATGCGAAACACCTCAAAATGATTTGGAATAATCCTCATTTTAAATATTTGGTGTTAATATTCAATTGCTGCTTTATTACTGTAATGCTAAAGACATATGAACTTGCACAATGCACCGATTAATTCACCTTTAAAACAATTTTTTTTTAATCCTTTTCAGTCACTTTGACATTTATGCTTTGAGGAATTTTAAAAAAGTAACACGATTTATTTGGTGTATTCAAGAGAATTATTGGAAATATCTCCCTGCGATGATTCACAAAAGAGAAAAGCTATACAACTTGGAAAATAAATGCAGTAATTTAGTGCTTGGGGTGCAATATTCCACGGGCGTGGATGATAATTTCACAGTTTGCAAAATCAATATTTATCACCTGTGAAAATCAAAATGACACAGAAGGAAAATATCAAATGCGACGGTGGCGTTCTAGTTTAGGATGCAATGGCGTTCTGCATTTTCTAGAGTGGTTTCGATTCAGGTTTGTTCTGTGGGTAGCCTTGAAATAGGATAATGTGTGTACGTTGAAAGTATAGAACTACTCAGTGAAAACACAAGGTTTCCATTTTGTTTTTAGCTATTCTATCCCCCCCATTCCTTTAATATGTAAAATTTCCCAGCCTACCTACCAGTCAGGCAATAGGAGCAAAATAGATCCTTTCCCTGTCTATTCTTATCCTCTTGCGTGGAGCAAACCCTACCAACTAAAATAAATTCTTAAAACTAAAACATGACCAAAAACAAAAGAAACCATTCCTCCAAATGTATGGCAATGAAGGATTCAATCCTTCTTAAACAATAGAGCAATGTAATAGTTACACCAAGCGGGTTGCGTTCAACTATAAACTGAAACGTATGAAATAGATTATAATATGATAATAATAATCCTTGCATTTGATATAATGCTTTTCACATCTTATCGACCTCTCAATGCATTTCACAGAATATACTGTAAAGTGAATTGACTGTAAATTTGTGGGCGAAATGCGGCAGCCAATTGCGCACAGCAGTGTCCCACAAACAGTCGTGGATTGAAAATGAACAATTTTTATTATTGTGGCTTTTTTGGGGACGGATTCATAAGAAAACGAATAAAAAGATGCCACAACACATCCAACTAGATTTTGCTGCAATGCTAAAATGGTGTTTTTATGAGGTGTTTTTTGAGGTCACTATGGTTTAGCCACTGGTTGGGGTTTTCAAATAGAAGTACTATACCATAGAAGACTTCAAAAAAAGGGCACTGCTGATTAAATTTCCCAGCTTCACCTTTTCTGGGTAAAGTAAATTCAGAAATGTTTTTCTATTGTAATTGTAGTTCCATTTTAAACGACAGTATATCCTCCCGACATGAAAGGCGCTTCCTAAACGTAATTTTGTCGTTATTCGCGATGTGGTTATTCATTTATTTTCCAAATAAAAATCAGAATTTCATTACGTCATCAAACTCAATACATTTGCTACAATTTGAAAGATTCACTTAAATATAAAACCAATTAACGGTCAGAAGTAAATTTTTTTTTAAATTGACTCAATAAATAGAGCCTTTCACATTTGTGAAAAGGTCTCCACATCCCTCAATCTCAATGAATTTATTCTCTCTATAACATACTCTACTAGCTACAGTGTTTAGCTTGGTTTTTCTACCGCAACATAAATCATATTACTGTAGCATTAGTCGACTATGCCATATCCCAGCAAATTTGGTGTCAATCTTCTCTTATTATCTAGGTATTTGCATACTTCAAGTTTTATTGGCTGTCGAAAAGTAGTGCCAAAACACACATGCAGCAGCCACCACCCAGCAAGTAATTTACACTATTTTTTGTTAATAAATGTAAGCTTTCATTTGTACAATACCTTTCACGCAAAAGAAACTATCAAAGTCCTTTAAATATAAAATATTATTTGGTATACATTAGGAATGGTTAGGAGTGAAACACAAGGTATTAATGGTTTTGATGATAGCATGGATTCAACAGCTACATTAATCCCGGTGGCTAAACAGCTTTATCTGCAGGATAGTTAGCTTGCTGTGTAATACATTGAACACATTATTTTTCTGTGACTCAATTCTCACCCTATATTCATTGAAGGTTGTGAAATACCAATTCCAAAATCGTGGAGGGAGCTACACAGAAAAACAGCGATAGAAATACAAAAACTTAATGGAAAAAGTTCCAAACGAGATGGGGGATTGTGTCAAAATGGACGAAGAAGTTGCCTTCGACCCATTTGATTCCTTCCTTTCAGAATACGAACCTCACATTAAACAGTTTTTTAAAAAAAAAACGAGTCCAACATCTTGGCCTCAACCACCTTTCCCGCTGATCTGTTTCAATCATTAATAATCGTTGGGTAATGAAATGCTTCCTGGTGTCAGTCGTGAAACTACTGTACTGTGTTCAACATGTTGCCCCCGAAACAAGGAGTGACGCAAAACAATGAATCACATTGTGGAGTCATTTTGTGAATCTTTTAAGATTTTATTGCTTGGTGGCTGCACAAATCTACTTCACAGCAAAACAAAACCTTGCAACGATGTTAGAGGAGGAAGTCAAAATGGTGGCCTTCATTCCCCGTTTGCATCCAAATATTTCATATGAACCTGCAGGCATTTGATGGCCTTTTGTCCCCCCATTTTGGTCGTGAACACAAACAATGGCATTAATAAATATTTCCAAGTTTCACACCAGTGATAGTATTTTTTTCTTCATCAACTGTTGTCTCTTTCTCACTGGATCAACGATCCTTCCCATAAATGGTCCCTCTTTCAGTCCCCACACACAAAACATAATTGCCAATAATTTTACAATTGAAATGGCAATAAGAAAATTTGAAAGTAGAAAGCCGTTACAGATCACAATGATTACATTAGAGCAATAACAATTCAGAATTGTCAAATTCATCCCTATATATGTATAGCAAATCGATCACACATTTGTAAATTGTCACTTCAACTGAATGAAATTATGGAATGAGTAGCAAATTTGAATTTGCTTCGTCTATTTTTCTCCCCCAAATTTGAACCAATTATCGATTGTTTGCAGCCGACTTTCGGAAGAGAACATGGGGGGACCTTGTGGAGAAAGTCGTTGCTCGGATTTGCTGACAGAAATAAGGCGCTTATAACACCTGAAATACATCGACTGACCCTAGCAAATGGCTTTGAGGCAGCTGTTCGGAAACATTCCTGTTTCTGACCTCGACACTTTGACAAAAGTCCTTTCTTACACTGCAACGCCATTGTTTACAATGGAACAATATGATTCACAGTTCTACATTTTAGCCTTTGGACACCTTCGCACAAGTCATCAAACACGTTATCGTGAAATGAGTAGTGTAGCTAGTTGAGGATACCAAAATGCCAAGTACAGTATTACAGCAACTCTTTGAATGCTCCATCAGTATGAAGTACGTTGTTACACAAAGATGTGTAACAATAACATTTTCCAAAGAAAATCAACTTTGGATCAGTCATTTTTCTTTTTTCCACCCAAAAAGGTTTTATTCTCCTTCTACAAGGCTTCATCGGCTTTGGTGACAATTGCAGAGTAATGCTCTGCTTCAAACGTCAATCATTCAATCCCTGAAAATCCAAGCTGCTGAGAAGCCGTGTTATTTCTCTTAGTTAGTGGTGAGTGTGGAGGCAATAATAATCCTCGCATTTGACATTGCGCCACATCACATCTTCGAGACATCTCACAGCGCTTCACAGAAGCGCGGCAGCCAACTGGATTGAAGTGACCAAATTCTTCTTATTGTTATTATTTTGAAGGAATTACTAATGCTGTAAAAGCTCCAATCTGCCAATCGACTAACAACGGGTTCCTACTTACAGCGGCTTGTGGAGTAAGGAAACCCGCTCAAGGTTTCGCCCTGACTGGGAATTGAACCCAGGTCTCGCGCTTATGAGGCATGTGCTCTAAGCACTGAGCAACAGGACTCCTCTGCAATGGTAACAATACCAGCCAATGATGACATTTCTTTCTCAATATCAAAATGTCCCCATTATTTAGATGAAGTACTCCATCAAATTAATGTTATCCATTTTTCTTGATATGATTGACTGCCCTCTCCTTACCTATTACCCAAAACAGCCAATATTACCTTACACCTGCCTTTCTCTCAGTACACATACCTTTGAATTTTCTCTCATTTCTCCTTACTTCTCTCATTACCACTGTCCTCCCGACGTGAAAGGCGCTATAGAAATGTAATGTTGTTGTAGTTGTTACTTTGCTTGGCAATCTCGAACTCAGGTTTCCCCAACCCCAAAAGTCTCGATCAGTTCTTTCTTTCTCTCTCCTGTTTGTTTCTCTGTATGAATGTCACTTATTCTCCTTTTCTTTCCACTCCCAATAATTTTTCTCCTGATCCTGGCCTCGCTACATTTCTCTCTTGTTTATCTCGCCACAGGATCCTCCTCTGAAGCATCTTGCTCACGCTGGCGCCATTGTTGAGTAAAAATGCTGCAGAACCACTCCGAGTGATTTCGTGAATTAGCTCATTTTTATCTTCCTCGCACAACAATAAATAAATGGAGCGCACATTAAATGCTGTTCATGCTAATTACTGCCGTAAATACTTTTAAATAGTTCAAACTGATAATCTATAATTACTTGGACAGACGGTTTCCCTAACGTAAAACACTCCATAACATCGGACTATGTAATCCATAAAGTCCAGATGTGTAGTCCAAAATCAGTCAGTAATTTATTCCTGCATTTAACTAGCAGCACTGCTTATCGCGTCAAAAATATGTTATTCTAACAGGCAGCATAAAGGTTTCTTCCGTGGAAAGAATTCAACCGCGGAATTAAAAGAATACATTTCCGCAATGTAAACAGCGGTAATTTGTGTGTTTTTTTGGGCGGAAAGATTAGTTCCTAAAGAACCATGTCATTCAAACTTTGCAATACATATTTTAGATGGGGAAAAATAGTGTGAATTTCCTTTTTTTGCAAATGCTGTTTATGTGTAAGCTTTCATTTCAGTGTGGTTAACTTTACCAAATGTCAAGAGAGTAATTATATTCTGACTGAGTGTTATTCAGTCTCTTTTAAAAAATATATTTTTAAACCTCAAGAATTGTTTCAGCAGATGTCATGCTTTCAAGTTTAAGGAGATGAGCACAAATAAACTCCCAATCGCCTCTCCAATGTGTAAACCACATCTATAGCTGCTGTCTTTTTCCCTCCTTTGAAGTGCACCAAAAATGTCATGTGTCGTGAATACCACTGTGCATAAGCCAGACAATTTGCTCACTCTCAAAATCCTTACCAGTTTCAACAGTTATTTGGTATCCAGCCTCTAGTCTCCGCGATGACCTTTCCAAGCGTTCCGTATTATCCAGCAGCAAAGCTCTCTGAAACAAAATTGACGATGATTATTACACACAATACTTAAGTGCTAGATTATAATTGCACATAATTTAATATGGAAGGAACCGTACACAAGAAAAATAGCATAAAAGCCACATTTTTAAGTTGGAATATTCACTTGTGTCATTTTTGTTTTGCAAAATAGAGCTAGGTTGAGCTCACAGAATAACTAAAACCTACTTTTTTGTACTAATTTCTTCACAAATGACTAATTGTCTGATTGGAATGACAAGCAGTTTCCAGGTTAGGTTCAGTAAATTGAGAGAGATTCTATGGATGTGGTAGCACTGAGCATGTATCATTTAAAGCATTTTTTTCTCTCACACAATATTTCGAGCAAGACACAAAAATTCTAAAGGGTGAACTCAGGAAGCAATGTTGATGGTTTCAAGGCTCACGTAAATGAAAACCGTGCCTCTCTATTGCATCGAGACTCTTGTGAATTGAGTCGGAATAAACCAGTAAACAGAAGTAATTCCCATTCAGTGCCAGTTTTCTGAAAATGTTGCCAGTCTGAATTCATTACTCTTTCTGTGTTCAACTGAATGGAATCGGACTCTTTCAGCAATTACGAAGAACCACCTTGAATGTTTACATACAAATTGGTTTACTTGGTATCCTGTAACTCCTATCTGAACTCTATTTTGTACTGTACCATATTTACAAGGTTTGAACCATTTGGAAATATTTAATGATTACATTTGCCGAAAATAATATACTGTATTGGCAAAGTAATCAGTTTTACTGACTGCAAAACCAATCTAGTTTTCAGAAATAAAAGCTACTTGCAATATCCTTCTATATAGGAAACAAACTATAATAGACAATAGACACACTCATTATGACAAAATTAACACGGCATTTAGATTGATTAAATTATATTGATTATTAGAAATAAATTGCATAGTGTGAGAACAATCATACTTGGTCTTGATCTTTAATAGTTTTTGCTTGTAATTTTCTAAAGTGTCTTATTATGGCAATGCTGTAGAATTTCGCTCGGGATTTTATGCTCATTACAGGAAAAATATGGAGTGCTTTGTGAATGCTAGGAGTCTTATTTAAACTGATGTTCTGTGGAATAATTAGGCTCCAATACTGTGCCACACAAGTTGAAATAAATAGCTGTATAATAAGATAAGCAGAATTTTAGATAGGCACAGCTACACCACAATTATCATATCTTATATACAAAACATCTGTACGATTTTATTGTCATTGTTACTGTCATCATTAAGATACATGGCCTTTTTAAGGCCATTCTGGGAATGGAGAAGCTTTTAATCAGTGGATATTTTCCTTGACTTTAGAGCATCATGTTGGCGTTTGAATATTGAAATAGATGCTTATTTTCTCCAGAAAAAACATCAAACACAGCTTATAATGTGTATTTTAGTTAATGCTTTTCAAACTAAATCTATAAATTACAACAGTTTGAGTGGATCACTTTAAAAATACGCAGACCGATATATACACATTTAAATAAACAAATGTATTGAAGTGGATCAATTCAGGAGGTTTTTTTTTAAGCATTCAAATAAAGCTTGTTTTTGTTCTTTTCAGACCTTTCTAACTCAATCACAGTGGAATGAAACTTCTGGCTTGTGTTAATCTTAAATGTTTTAATTTTAATAATTAGAAAGAAAGAAAGGTTTTTGAAAAGGCTTCTATAGCACAAAAAGAAAAGGGAAAAACAAAGATTTTCACGTAAAGGACAGGATCTCACTTGCGATGTTGTTTCCTACCACTTTACGCCCATCAACTCTTTTCTTTAGAGAATTTTAATCCTACTTTCTTTCAGGGGGGAAAAAAAAAGACTAGACCCTGGTTTGTCATCCCAGTTCTATTCATGCTGTCAAAAGGCATACGAACTAATCACATGGAAAAAACGAGAGGGGCTACCACATTTCAAGACCATTTTTGAGTTTGACAGTCAGAAAGCTTCACCAAGAACTTTCCTCGCTGACAGATGTCACTTAAAATTGGAGAAATACTTTCTAATAAAAATGGTGCCATATGAACAATCTGAATCATGTCCATAGAAGTGAGTTGCCTTGCTCTAATGAGCCCCTATGGATCTCCCTGATGCAGCTGTATTGACATGCTCACTTAAGCTAATACACCTAGACCAAGATGCCTTGGTGCCTTGAGCACTGACAGTCTGGGATACTGACAGTGTATCTTGCTTCAATCTTCAAAGGAGAAGTGATTAGAATGTTATCATTACCATTCGAAACGTGATTTTCCTATTCCCTCTTGGCAGAGGTGACATATCTGTGAGATGTGGCCAGCAGATCGCAGCAGCTAAAGCCACTTCAAAGCTTCCCTTGAAATTTTTTTCGAAATCATTAGAACAATGTGTTCAGATCAACGCAGATAGGACCTGATGTGAAGGTCAGACACATTGCAATAACAATCTATACTAATTAATCTACCTCTTCAAATATGGAGTACGCTTGTTTGGGATAAATTATACTGATTACATTACATAACACAAAAACAATTTTAGAAAAAAACAGCAAGGTTTCCAACATGGTTCTCAAAAAAATTAACAGTTGACAGAAAACAACGATATTTCCCAAGCACACACAGATACCTAACAACAAACAAGAATGCACTCACCTCTTCACGCAATTTTATCAACTGTGAACGCACAGAAAGATAAAAAGGAAAGAAATGGCAGGGATGAAACATCTGTCATACAGCAGGGTAGAACATTAACTATGACAATTTATCTGTTTACGTACTTAGTATTAAGAAATCATAGAAGAGTTCCTTTAAAGAACCTAAAAAGGCTCACGCAAAGAGAATTTTCAGAAGCATATTTTGAAAGAACAAAGATTAGTTCTTCCTTTGTCAACACAGATGGTTACAATCATTTTTCTCTTGTTTAGTGCACAAGAGCTATGTTTGTCGCATGCTTCAAAGAAAGAGGGGGGCTTTACAGCAAAGATCTTTTTAAGAGACGTAAAATGTGTACAGTATCATTTCAAATCGTTGAAGTAGAGATGGCATTGTCATCGTCCATTTAACAGCTGCGATTAAAGACAAAGCGAAGCAGGCGTAACTGTGGGTCCAATATACACATTCAGAACATACACAACACTGACAAGACTGACTGCATTGATTTACGCACAGATGTGGATTTTAATTGATTATAAACAAACTTGTGGTAAAAAGGGACACTTTTAAAAAAAAACATTCTGAAACCAACAGTGTGGGGGGAAAAGTGGACCATACAACATGCAACAGAGAGGTGGAAGGATGCAGAATTCTGAATCTTTTTGAGCTGAAAATTGAAAGCACTGCAGCGGCGAAGGATAAATAAAGTACTTTTACTTCATAGGAGAACGTTACAAAATACCTAACAAAAATAACAGAACTGCTGGCACTTACTTAAAAAGGAAAATCTACTTTTCCAATGATACCACTGACAAATGTTTTGAGGTTAGGAAGATGGTGCGAGCTTTTTCGGGTCACCACCTCAAATTGACCAGAATACTTAACGGGCCAAAGTGCAAAACTACGCACAAGATGTGACCTATCCTCTCCAGTCATATCCATGAGAGGTACTATGAGGCGATGGCCAGTTGTTTTACAATAGAATCTTAACAAAATGTGTTCTATCTTGTTTGTGCTGCCTGGCTGATTTTAAAGCTTCTCCATGGATTTGAGGGCGGCTTTAGTTTAGTTTATTTTCTGCCACGCTGAGGTACGTATTAATGCGTATTAACGGGGGGGGGGGGGGGAAAGTGCTATTCAGATAGATAACAAGAGAATATACTGAAAGTTGCATTTAGTGGGCAATTGGACAATTGCGTTTTGCATTTTCTTCATTATCATCGTCATTAAGGACGGAGTTCTGCCGTTTCGGGTTATGATAATCGCAGGATTTTCAAACAAAGATTTTCAATATGGGTATTCGATACGAGTGGTAATCTGTTCTTTGTAACCTGAAAAATCTGGTGCGCGCTGGTTTGAACCAGCAGAATCTCTAGTGGCCAGACTGCTGCTGTGACTGAAATCGAAACTGCGCCGCAGTGTGTGAGATCCACGTGACACGCAAAACTACAGAATTATGAAAAGCGATAACGCCAATTCCTTCTCTGTCCGCATACAGATAACGAATAAATGCTGAACTCTATTAAATGTCCTTTACACATTATCGCTAGGTGAACACGCAATTTTCAGAACTCATAAAGGTTCTCCATTCATTTCGTTATAAATCCTCGCCATGTAACTAACAGATTTGTTGCTCATAATGATCTGCTCTGCCAGGGCTATATGAGATGATATTGACCTCTTTCAGATCTTTGGGAATTAAATTGACCAGTGCAAACCTCTGTGCTAAAACTGCAGTTTGGTGTATTCCGTGCACGGTAAGCCCTGTAGCATTATCGCTGGAGCTCACTACTTCACAAGTTTCGGCCGTATTACTTGCATTAACAAAATAAACAAAAACTTAGAAGCAAAGTTGGACATCTTGCAGATTTTGTCCTAAGCTCGAAATTTGCCAGCCGAATATGAAAAAAGAATCTCCCCGATAGGGTTCTGCCCGCGGTCTTTGTACAATGATTAAAACCTAAACGGTTTTTAAATCGGAGGTTTTGTTGTTGCTTAGCTTTGCATTAAACAATGTATTTCCACTTGAGTTGCTGTTAATGCTGTTACTGAGCAGCTTGAGAAGACCTACTAGTGTCTGACCTTCATCACCCTCGAGCCACCCACAAGGGTATGCTGATTAGTGGCCATACCTGGTTCTCGGAGGTATTCCCATCATCCCCCAGGAGCTCATTTCGAAGGTTTACCTCATCACTGTAGGCGATTCGTGACCTTTTCTGTAAACGAAAGGGAAAAAAAAAGAGCAAAACTTGTGTTAGAAAGTAGGACTTACAAAATTAGTAGAAGTGTAGTCTTCATACAGCGGCAGAGCCCCCTGATGGATTGCCTCCACCGCACAGATCTACTGTGGCAGTTTACTGTTCAGTGGTGAGATTCACGTTTGGACAAGTGCCTCAGTCAGTACAATGGAGGGAAAGGACTTGCCAGCAAAGATATTGCTGTCTCTCATTTAACAAAGTTGGCTACAGTCTGCTGATTTTTTCACACAACTTCATAGTTTGAAGGGGGCGCGGGCGGGGGGTCGTGGAGAGAGATGAATATTAGACCTCCACATGTCCCAATCTTGTGGTTTTCAAACAGTACGTAGAAGAATTGATTAAGGAAAGCAGTTTGTTTGTTTTCCTTTCCTGAAACCTTCCCAAAGTATGAACATTTAAAATACCTCAAGTTAAAAAAAAATGGGCTACGGAAATTATTAACTTTTGTAGAACTTTAAATGTTAACAAAACTATCATCATGTAATCAACTAAATCAACTCGAGTATTTGTGTAAAGTTTCATTTTGTTCCACAATTGTATATGAAATTCATTTTACAATGATTTCAACAAGGCTCTACTCGTTCAAAATACTGCATAAAATGTTTGATCCGATTAACTATTGTGGTGATTTAAGTTCTAATGTCTCACCGCAAGTAAAATCTATTCAAAAAATATATTGCAGTCAAGTTCTTGTTGCATGCACAATGCATTTGCAGTGTACTACGGTCAACAATCCTCCGCACGCTGCACAAGTTATTTTTCCAAAGAATTTTAATGAAACAGCTTATCAAATATAATGTGTGGAAATTGACCGGTTCTACGTTTTAATTACAGTATATTATCCCGAGATATGTTTTGAAGGAACCAACACCCTCTTCTAAATTGAAAAGCAAAATTGGCAAAGGTCAAAACGCTGATCAATGAAAAATAAATCATACTATACACCAGAACAGTTTTCATACTCTAAAGCAAATAATCTTCAGTCATTATAAGGCCCAAGACCACTATGAAAACCCATTAGTAAACATTTCAGATTTCCACTGCTTGCTAAGTTAGTTGATTATTGCGCAAGTCCAAGTCAGAAGTTTGTGGGATAAATACTTGTTTCGATCCAGAACTTTGTGGTGTCCTACATTCCCATATTTACAGTATTGTCATAATTGGTAACCATGACAATCACAAATAGTGTTTGGTCTCTTGTGAAATTGGACACAATGAATAAAAATATATATTTGTGAATGTTCTGAAAAGGCATAATTAAATCTACATTCATTTGAATCAAAATTCAACATACATTTCTAATATAAATAGAACAATTGACAATGCACCGAAGAGGTTACAAAATGGGTAACAGGGTAATATTGACGACGAACTGGCAACTTAATTACGCATTGGAATAAAGTGGATATTGAACTCTTCCATTGTCTTTCTGGGTTTATAAATCACAGGCTGCAAATAAAAACATCAAGCTTTTGGGGGCCTTTCTCACAGCGACTATTAATAGCAAAGCACTCTTTAATACTTCCCTTGATATCATGTGAGGAAAGCAAGGAAGGAAGTGTTGGACTGCAGTGAAAAGAGAAACAGCAGCCTGTGGTGAGAGCTGAGGCCTGGCAGGGGAGTCTTACAAGAGTTGCAATGTGGGCAGTCTGAAGCACAGTTTGATAGGAGCCACGCTTAGTTTTTAATTGGGAAATCATTTCTGCTTTTCACCTGCCATTTGTGCCAGTGAGACATTAAATCTTCATAGAGGGAATTGGGATTTTTTTTAAGATATAAAAAAAAGAGCTGGGATGGCTTGCTGCCTCTCGTGGCTGCAGCTGTGAAACTCTTCTGAGCTTGAAGTGGCAGCTTGACCATACAGATGCCAATAGGTAAGAGTAACGACAGTGAGACAGGGTAGCAGATTTATCACAAACGTCCCCAGAAGAGGTGCAAGTCACATTTTTTTTCTATTTTTACAGGTTTTTAAATAAAGAATATCACGTATCTGCAGGAAAGAGAGAGAAGCAAGACTTGAGCTAAATTGGAAATGACTTTTTTTTAACGTAGCAGAATGTTCCACATTAGTTCCATTCATAATGTGGACAAACATGCCTCAGTCACGTAAAATATACAAACATTTCCACCTGCGGAGATAGGGAAGGGGGGGAAATCAATGCTTACATCAACCCTTGATTGTACAAGCTTAAAATTCTGCTTAAATTTATATTTTGTGAAGCACTTTGAGATGTCAAGATGTGAAAAACGCGGTATCAAATGCAACGATTATTATTATTATTAAAATACTATTAACCACAGTATGTGAAAACAGGCACAGTAAACACAAAATACATATTTGGTAGCAAAGATTACAGTTAAATGTTATGCATAGCAAGAATACAATGATTCAGTTTGAGGAGTATTCAATGCACTCATTTATCAACCTTGAGGTACCAACTAAAAAAATGTTTAACCTCACAGTTCATAAATGTAGGATTGAACATAGGATGCATTCAGCCCCTGAAGCACAGCTTGGTGCTAGGCCAAGAGCAATGTGCAGTACTCTGTAATCACTATAAGCACGTGCCATTGGAGTGTACTGTGGACAGCACCTGGGTGGACATTTCATCTCCTACTTGATGTTTGGAGGGGAGGGAATGATGAATCAGCATTCGACATTAAGTTATAAGCCAAATGTACTTTAACACGGGGAAGGCAGAACATGGCCATTGGTAGAATGGGTTGCTTTTTGAATGAGAAGAAAATTGTTGTGGGTCAGGCAACGTTTCACATAGGTTTTTAATAAAGGAAATATATCAGGGCGAAGGATAGAGAACTTATAAGACTGTTGGGTTAAAATCTACAGAAAGTAAAATTAAGCCAGACTTGAAGATGTCAGCTGCAGAATTTAGAGCCTGCTACAGTTCAGAATGTAGCCTGGAGGAGGAGGACTGACTCATTTTACTTAAAATTAACTCACCCGACTCATATAAGGGCAAAAGCAAACCACTGGATTTCATACTACACCTCTGTTGCTTGCATTTCAAGCTACATAATTTAAATACTATTATTGAAATAGTATTTCAATAATAGTATTATTGAAAGCCTCATGTTGAAATGTCACAATATTATTTTTAGATGCAGTGACTAACTCTGTGGGCAAACACAGTAGGTAATTAGCAACCAGTAATGGAGCCGTGACAGCAACCAGATCAATGAATAAATGTAATCTTTGTTTGTCAAATGTGGAAGAGGGATACATAATGACCAAAGCATTGAAATAACTCCCCACTCTTCATCAAATAGGATCTTTAACACCTACCTGAACCACAACACGCAAATGAGCTGTTGGTTTGACATCTCATCCAAATGGAAGTATGTCAAACAATGCAGCAATCCCTTAATTTTCTTTACTGAATCTTACTGAGCCTTGGCAAGTCCATTGGTGCCAAGACTGACGGACAGTTGAAGCAAGTTTACGTAATTCATCCAAGCATCAAGCAAATGCAGTTGGCTAGTTACAGGATTTTTATCCTCCCCAAGATAAGAGTTACAATACATGCATTTGATAGTGCAGCACATGCAACAAGTGACAAAACCCACAAGAAATAGAACCATCGGAAACTATAGGGAAGCATTCAACAGCAGTCCTGTTTCAGGCTCATACTATTTAAGGGGCTGTACCAATTTTTTATTGCACCCAGGCAGCCACTTTGGGAACAATTCAAGCCACATGCAAAAAGGTAACAAAGGAAAGCCCAAAGCTGGCAACATTCATACAAAGTAGAAGCGTTCAGCCTTCAGTGAGTTTGGTAAGACGTAACGGATGGAATAATTTACCTTAATCTGGATCTTATACCTCTCTGGTAATCCCGAGAAATGGTTGTAGTTCTCAATAGGGAGCAGAAGCTAAAGCACTTTTGCTGTTACTAACAAAACATATTGCTGTAATACTGAAGAATGAAAACACATTTGTGCTTGAAGCAATGGTTTGATACAGTAGTGGAAACAGCCAAACTGGGCAATGAAGTACAGTACAGACTATCTATGATAGGATGGAACATATGCTTATATACACTGAGGAATGGATTTTTAAAAAGTATGTTCGAGTGTGAAATTTTCAGCCCTTGAGCCTTGTACTGTGTTACTTTAGAGAGTGAGTCAAGCCCAACCATAAGCAACCAATTGATCAATATAATGTTACTTATCACTGAAAGCAGAGATTTAGATCAGAGTTAACCACTGGGAACTAAAATGTTCTCATTAGTCTAAATCTTTTTTTTAATTTACTGCTTCTCAATTCCTTTTTTCCCACATTCTTATCTAATTTTTCACCATATTCTTCACTTCGTCATGCTCATTTTTTGTTAATCAAGAGAGTTCTGTTGAGGACACAGACACATTGGATGTGTTGTGGAACTCTAATGATAAGTAGGAAGCAATCAAAAAGTGCAAATAAGTGCACCAGAACCACTCATTTGGGGCCATTATTTTCACTGACCTACATTTAAATAGTCCCGGTCACCAAAAAAGCCAATTACATTTTTCTGTGTTGTATTGGAGTATGTTCTTTTCATTACAGAACACTGTAAAACAGTTTAATGTGGTGTGCCTGCCCAGAATTCACAACAGCATTTATTTCAATTGCAATTTCACAAATTCGGCATTACAGTACTAATATAATCAATAAGAAAATAAGAAATACACAGCTCCCTTTGAATCTCAAGTCATTTCACCCTGATCAATTTTTCATTTTAAATGTTTACTGCAAATCTTATCGCGGTTTTTAGATTAATTTTTAACCATGCAGGCTGCCTAGAGATCACCCAATGCTTTAATTTTGAATATATATGAAACTGTTCCAAACCCATTTTAAAGAGGCTCTGTGTCTTTCAAGCATAAATGCTTTTTCTAAAAAAAAATTCTAACCACAAAACCGACACCGCAGAAATGTTACAGCACTTTTCATACAGTTCACACAAAAAAATACTGTATTAAATGCCCACTGAGCTGAAATGTAATCTGGCTGGTAATCAGAATCTCTCTATAATAGTAGTGAAAATGGGCCAAGTAAAGTTAATCTGCAGTATTATGAGAAACTGAAACCATTTACGCAGTAGTCACATCACAGTCAATTATTTAATAATTCATTAAATCACAATGGGTAGCTTAAACACTCCACTGTATGCATAGGAATCATACAGGGCTTACTTCTAGGGGGGGTTTCTTTTGAACTAAAATATCTAAGAAGTTTTTTTTTATACAAAATGCCATATTCAGGTAGAGAATTATAATTCCGGTGCACTGATGAAATAAATTCACTAGATGAGCTAATGTATCAATAAAATATTATTTTCCCCACATGCACACACTCCAATCATGGCAAGTTTTCAGCTGGCAGAGCAGGTAATGTCACAGGTTCACTATGTTGCAGCTTCAAGATTCATAACACATTTTATTAATAGTTTATGAGTTCTATACTTAGAGGAGTCAGTCAAACCAAGCATTCCACTGTTCTGTGCCTTAGCTGTCAGTTGCTATTATCCACCACTATAACAATAACGCGCATAGCACATGTTCTTCACTTAATACAAAATTCCAAAGCAGTGAAATGTATGACAATTGGAGTCCAGCCCTAAAGGAAGTCTGTTCTGGTAGCTTGTTAAGTATATACAAAGTGTAAAGTATTTACTAGGCGCAGTTATAATTTCAAAACAAGCACTCTGCAACATACAGAAAAAAAAAGTTTGGTTGAACAATGCTTTCAGCTTATATAACTCGTTCTTAAAGTGCTGTTAAATGTGCCTAAAATGTCTCATAGTAAATTAGATTCTGTATCCAATGTAAAACAATTAAACTCCAACACTTTGATTAACAGTTTACAAATGGGAACAGGAGTACGCCATTCAACCAATTGAGAATATTCTATCATAAAATCGCTGAAAACTTCTCAATTCTATTAAACGTCCTTTTCTTTGTATCCTGACATAAGAGTACTGCATTTATCTACCACACTTTTGAACTCCTCAATTGACTCTATATCTCTGGTCTTGTGAATCAGTTCATTCCACATCTTACAACCGGTTGTGCACAGATATTTGTTTGTGGATTCCCTTTTGGGTTTAGCGGTAATTTCCACATCGCACCCTCTTTTTTCCCGAATTCCCCAACTAGAATCAAGAGTCTATTTTACTTTGTAAAATCATGAGACCTACAAGAGAGAAAAAAAACTGCTTGCTCAGACCAAAAGGAGTATTGCTTAAAAATTACTGATAGGAGCTCTAGTTTGAGGAATTTTCATTACTTTTGCTTAACTGTACATAAAGAAATGAAATCAGGTTAACAAAACACAGTTCTTCATACAGTATCAGTGTCTGTTTAGTGTTTGTTTGACAGGTGAGGAACATTCCAGTGGTGTGAGTTATTTTTTTAAAAAAGCAAAATAGCTGGTTTACAATTCTAAAATGAAAGAACAAGGACCCACAGATCCGAATAAATTCCAACCATAAAGCATCCATTTATTGCAAGTTTTTTTTTCTCACAGCTCTTGCTGAGAACCACTTGTATAACTATTAGTATCAATCAGTAGAACTGTGAAACCAAAAAAGGCTTGTGGGACAGGCAAGTGGAATAGGAACCGTTACATGCAGCATGGCACATTAAAACTGAGGACCGTATAATGAAATAAACATTGGCACAGACGAACAGAACTGCTGAAATCATATAGCCCAGGAAACCAGGGTAATTGTGTAAGGAGAACTGCATTAAGAGTTTAATAGATTCCATATGTTCATTGCAGCACCATATAATTTACAGATTTAATAATGCCTTGCTTCTAATCAGTTCCTACACCTGCTGAACATTTATTTTACTTAACACTCATTTTGAAAAGCGTTCTAGAACAATGCTTTTCTAATGCATAAACTTGTTAGTCCAGTCTACAAATAGTGCGGTGTAACATATCAGAACTCCAACATTTATCAGCGCCTTGGGATGTTTTCCTGACGTGAAAGGCATTCTAAAATGTAATTTTTTGTTGTTGTTATTGAGAAACATTTTGAAAATATGTTTTGAAAAGGTTAATAACATTGTATTAAACGGTGTTGAAAGTACTAAAAATGAAGGGAAAGTTGTTTAAAAAGTTTTTTTTTAAAAAAACTGTAAGCTTTCTCAAAGGTCACAGTACATAGGAAATGCAATCGATTCTTCCTTGTTCAGGGTGTTCCTCGGAGTACAGGGCTGAGATGCTTTGGAGCAGTGAGGAAGTGTCATACTGCAATTATTCTTGGGGGTAACGCATGAGGTAATGGAAAATATTTAATTTCCTTGCAATAATGTTCCTCTTCTTGATGGGCACAAATTTCATCAGAAAAACAGGTTTCACATTTTTGAAAATAATGACATTAAATTAAAAATAATGTTAGTACACTGCGCTGTGTTTAATTCCAATAAATGGACCGTTTAGAACAGCTTGGGGAGAAATTAAGATGGTTCAATTATCAGGACTTGCTCCCAAACAGTAATCTTTTTATTTTGAAAATAAAGTACAATTGTCAATTTGCTGGATTGGGGCCTTAGTAACGTATACTGAAAGCAGATTTTATTTTTTGAAAAAAAATACAATTTTATGTTTTACGTACACCGACAGCAGAACCTGGCGCATATAATGATTATCCTATACCCATTCACTCTCCAAGCGAAGCCAAGATCAATCAATCAGTGTGCGAGCTCTTACGGGTACTGCATAAATAGGGCATAAATAACCTTAAGTGGGAGAGACACTGTATTGAGGGAGAGAAAACTGTATTTCTTCCCCTTACCATGTTATTGTCTTCCTATCCTGTTTTATGTTTCCCCTTTAGCACACAGCATTCCATGGCTGGCAAGTAACTGGATGACCTTCCAATGTAATTCCGAACAAAATCTGAAGGTACCAGAGATGTTTTGTCCTCCTGATTTTTCTCTCCGCTTCTCTTTGTCAGGAAAATAAATCTCCTGGCTGAGATTTGGAGGTTTACAGAAGTAAATACCCATCTCATCACTTTGTGGTTCTATTCGATGATTTGGAAGGGTGTGCACCACTCCTCTCAAGAGTAAAGTACTGCTGGAAATCAAAAGAACCCCAAAATGCTGGCCACATGGCGAGAACAGTTTCTCTCTCCTTTTTTAAAAGAAAAAAACAAGAAAATTCAAGAGGAAAGTGCCACTGCTTTCTTTGCACTATTACTGCAGTGTTAACACACAGTGACCGAAACATCAGTAAAAAAAATGCAATCTACAATCAGAAACGTTGTACTGCATTGGTTCATGTCAAAGGAAACATCTGCTGTAATGAAATGTGTGCCTTTATTGAAATAAAACACCAAATAAACAAGACAAGGTAATCTGAAATGGGAAACTGATATACAGATAAGATATTGTTACAGTAGTCTAGATGTGTTGTTGCTACAAAAACACAGCGTCCTAGTAGACAAGCATGTAAAACTAAATAACTACCACCTCACTGTCCCCCATAACCTTCGCCAGCAAGGCACTCCACTATGTAAGGCTATAAACTATATTAATCAGGTAATTTAAAAACAGTACTAGATTAGAACTTGAAAGACCTGTGTTCACAGAATGAGTTGGATTGAAGCCCCCAAATCGAGCATAAACTTTCATGCCTTCTCAACTCTTGATAAGAGCTTTGAGCATAATATCCTAAACTGGAGAGGAAGAGAGAAAGTAGCAAACAATGGAGTAATGAGATTTTGATTAAAAAACAAAATAAGAATGAAAAATGTAATTAAGAGTGTAAATAACAGTTTAAAAAGCGATATTACAAGACTTTTATTTATTTGAACTGATTAGAATATTTATGGAACAAAAATCCACATTGCCCAATATGGTATTGATGATTTTATCTACCCTAATTTTAGTTATGTAATCTCCCAGATTGTTTGGGGGTTTGTTGACCACACGCAATACCCAATGTTACAAACATTGCATCTGTCTGGAAGTTTCTCTCTTCCTCGCCTTGTACACGAGAGACCTGGGTTTGATTCCCAGCAGGGCAAAACCTTGGGCAAGTTTCCCTACTCCACACGCTTGATAATAATTGCTCAAGAAAACAAAAACACTGATAAATCAGTCACTTCAACCCATGGCTGTTTGTGGGGCACTGCTATACCCAATTGGCTGCAGCGTTTCGCCCCCAAATATACAGTCAATTCACTTATTCACTATATTCTGTGAAGTGCTTTGAGACGTCTAAAAGACATGAAAAAGCGCGACATCAAATACAAAGATTATTATTATTATCTGTAATCGTGTAATTGTAACATAAAGATTTAAGACAGAAACTAACTAAATCCAGCACATCAGAACTAAATGAAATTCATGAACATGGTAAGTTAATACTTTTTTTTATATGATTTCTGTAGTGGCTTTAAATAGTTTCTATTTTGAATATCAGTGTCTAGTTATGAAATATTTTTTAAAAAATACAATCAGTATGGAACAAAAAAGAGTTTCTTTTCTTCTCAGGCCTAAAACATAACATTACTTTGGTCAAAGTCCTCTTTAGAACAACGACAACTTATATTTGTATAGCGCCTTTCACGTCAGGAGTAATACAATAGTAATACAATAATTCCCTGCAATTTACAATCAATGAGGAATTTAGAAATTTAATCCATTATATAATTATCTTCCAAGCTCACAAATTCAAGTTAGCCATATGTTCGCAATCTGCTTTGAATGTTACCATGCATTATCCAATACTG
Organism: Hydrolagus colliei; assembly: GCA_035084275.1. Taxonomy (NCBI): domain Eukaryota; kingdom Metazoa; phylum Chordata; class Chondrichthyes; order Chimaeriformes; family Chimaeridae; genus Hydrolagus; species Hydrolagus colliei. Next base: position 848,770 of record CM068748.1, read on the forward strand.
TTTAAAGTTATTTTTGCAAGTCCCTATATTAACCTTTTTGTTCTTTACTTTTTTGAAGCAGTGCTGCTCTGAACTCGAAACAAATCTCCAGCTCAACAACATATGTTTCGCACACAGAACTTTAAAATCATCCTCATGACATCTCAGAGAACTGTTGGGACAATTATTTACCGTACAATTATGATTTAAGCTCCTTAAGTGCCCTACTCTCTGGAGATAACAGTTTTACTACGGTTCATTGAAAAGGGGCAGTATGCAAGCCAGAAATGTTCAATATAATGTGTTCAGTCAATGCTATCCAACGTGGACTGGAAGGCCACTTAGGTTTTTATTTGAATAGTATTAGTTTTGAAGAGTATAAACTGTGCAATCTTCATGCACGATATCCTAACATTACCACACCACTTATAAATCATCAGGGCACTCCTTTACTATCAGAATTATGCTTTGTAACCCTCAGAGCACCCTTTCAATGAGCAAAGAATGTGTATTCTAGACACCTCTTAACCATGGAACGTTCTGTACCCATTCTCTTTAATATTCGGGAATGATTTATAAACATTTTATGATAAAATATAAAGTACTTACCACCACATAGAATGCTTTTTCTAGACTCCTCCATGCATGCCAAAATGGCTCGGTTAATAGAATAAACCATGTATTTGCATCTCAGTCTTTTGCACCCTTGGGAGGTCCAACTGAAACACTCGTGCAAGAGAAAGCCACCAAATGCAAAGGACGTGGGAATGAAACATAGGCCACCCTGGAATTATGCAGGGAACCACCACAACATCCACAGCAGAGTTAGGGAAGACTCACTAACTAGTAACATGGACCAGAGACATCTGACTGTATACCAGCAGCACCTTGCCCTGAGAGAGAATGTTTCAGGAACTTCTGGATTGAAACCGTAGAAACCACAAGACCCAAAAGTGGCCTAATCATCTTGCTGGACCCCCACAAAATGCATACTTCGCATGCTGCCCGACAGCAGGGAACATCTAAACATGTAGACTTGTGCAATCCTCACCGCTTAGTTGGGAGGATGTTACCCCAACTTTCGTGCAACTAACTCATCATCACCCACTCACAAATGTTTATACAAAACAGCTGCAGGATATATGCCAGTCTGAATAAATGATGGATGAACTGTACCCTGGAGCGAGTAAAGCATAGAGGTCTTTGCGCATTCAGTCCACCATATTCCCCCCACAGCCCCAAGTCTGCACCAATACACCAAAGAAGATCACGAACACAGAGAGTTATCAGCCCCTGCCACCTACCCGAAAATCACAATAAAATATCATGCTATAATAATAATAATGATACTCCTTGCATTTGATATAGCGCTTTTCATATCTTATCCTTTTATGCTGCCTGTGCCCACTAGCCACTAGGCCGGACTGTTCTCAACTACGAAGGTTCACTCACAGCCCTGCAATGCCTCAGTATTGTTCAAAGCTTACTATACTAATCTGCCTGTATATAGTGATTTAACATGCAATACCGAACAGTGAATGGGCAAATGATAAGTGTGAGAAGGCCCAATATCCATTAGGTGCTAAATACCTTTAAGTGACCGAGCTAGAGTAGATAAATGCATGCATTTTGTGAGTCCTAAGTAATGTTATACAAAATAATCCTTGCATTTTGGATACAGTGCTTTTCACATCTTATCAAAGTCTCAAAGCGTTTCACTATATATTCAATATACTGTAAAGTGAATTGACTGTATATTTGTGTGCGAAACGCGGCAGCCAATTGTGCACAGCAATGTCCCACAAACAGTCGTGGATTGAAATGACTAATTTTTATTATTGTGTTATTTTTGCAGGGATTATTATTAAGTGTGTGGAGTAAGGAAACTTGCCCAAGGTTTTGCCCTGATCTGCCTGGATTCGAACACAGGTCTCACGCTTATAAGGCTTGTAAGGCGAGTGCTCTAACCACTGAGCTACAGGAACTACATTCTCATGTACCATGAGAATGAATAACTTTGCCATCAAATGAAATGTCCAAAACGTAACAATTCCAAGTCCCCAAATTAGATAAATTACTTCAAAACCAGTTACTGTATATTGGAAACAAAAGTCATGGTGCAATGTTAAGCTGCTTCCTACAATTACAATTGGCAACACAACTTAAGTTTCTTTAAGTAATTACTTATTTTGCTCTGGAGTTACACTTAAAAGTGTAAGATTTTATTTATTTTTCTCCATATTGTTCCCCAGAGTAGTTGTCCTAACAAGTTGCCTTCAATTATGAAAGCACAGAAATCTCATCTTGATTTCTCAATTACTGCCATCATTGTTACTTCATATTTAATTATATGTTTGTTACACTCAGTTGACAACCACAGGACTCCAAACTCAGAGGGTTACCATGTTTAATCCCAGCCTTGGATGACATTTAAACATGCTGATCCTCAATAAACAAGTTTAAACAAATGTTTAAATTCCTACATCCAATTATCCCTCCCTCTCTTTATTTAGTTCTTCCAGTTCAGAGGTTCAAGATAAACATCAAAAATATTCTAGGAGCACCAAGTAGAGCACAATATTCCATATGAATGCACAGGAAATAAACTAAAATTTAGTTTGTGTGAATGAACAAATCAGCATTTCATACAATTACAAATTCTAAAGTTGAACTGCTTTTCTATTTGAACGACTTGAAGACTAATCTGGATTTAAAACTAAAACAAACGCAGTCTAAAAGAAATCCTTTGGTTTGTTGTGAAAAGCCCAATAATAAATGAACAATCTAGACACCTTTTACACATCACAATGTATGATTCTAAATGCCAAATAATAGCTGCAATTACACATTGTCACGATGCTGGAATGCAAGTGAACCACTCAAGGCTCAAAATGTATTTTGCCCTTGCGGGTTTCTGACCTCTACTGCTTGTTTTAAACAATGGGCGATGACAAACATTAGGTGTTTCCAAATGACAGGTCTGATTTCCCAAGTCAATGAAAAAGCATTTCATGTTGCAGATTTTGTCTCCTCCATTAAACTAGTGGCGTAACCGAATTATAGTATAACAATACCACATAATAGCACAGAACTATTAGAAGTAAATGAACTAAAAGTTTGTTTAATCCTTACATTACTATTTAACGTAAGAAAAGGTTTGTCTTCTCTCACTGCGTTTGGTAGAATTGTTGTGCTCTGTCTGTTCAGTAGCTAAGCTACTTGTCAAACATTAAATGATTCTGTTGAATTCCAACTAAGATCTTTTCAAGCCAATATTATTATGTAAAAGACACACAATTCTGAGATATTATGAAATCTGATGACTGGTGAGCTGGCAAACAGTTTGACTACAGGATATATATACATGTGTGTGTATATATATATATATATATATATATATATATATATATATACACACACACACACATACATCTCAGAGCTATGCAATAATTTTCTCCCACAGTTAATCTTAAATGTGTAAGAAACTCAGAGGCAGAGCCTGACGCCAAGCTGGGGGGAAGGTGACCAAAAGCACGATTGAAGAGGAAATGGGTAAGGAGAGGGCAAAGCGCAGCGATTGTGTGAGACCGTTCCAAGGTTTCGGGGCCTAGAGGTTGAAAGCGCGAGAGAAAAATACTTTTGTACGTGTTGGGCGGGTTCAAGATGATATTGGCCTGGGACAGACAAGAGGCATGACTTCACAAAGTCACGGAGCATGTGAACAGGAATAGGCAACTTGGCCTATCACACCTGCTCCACCATTCATCAGTTTGTGGCAACTTGATCTTTTTAATTCCATTTCCTCTCGTTTTCTCTGCGTGTCTTATATTCCTTATTTCCCAAGCATTTATTCATTTTCCCCTTTGACACCTCAATTCATTCATTCGACATCCAGTGGCGTTTTGTGGGAATTTTCCCCACCCTGCCGTGAAAAATATGTGTTTCAGATCCACTTTTAGTTTGTCAGCTCGGCTCAGTTTGCAGCACTCGAGGTCAGAAAGCTAGCTCATAGTCAGTCCACACTGACACTCCAGTAGTGTACTGCGATAGCACAGGATTTTCCTCGATGCTTCTTGAATAAGAAGTTAAACAGAGGCCTGCCTGCCTGCCTATTCAGAGAAATATTAAAGATCCCATAATATTACTCAAAAAGATGAGTTGATCAATTACCGGTGGTTGTTTGTGGGATCTTGTTAGTGTAAATTGCTACCGGTTTTACCGTCAAAATGGTCACTTGACAGCAGTTTCCTCTGAAACATTTTGGGACATGATCAGGCAGTATAAAATGTTGAGATCTTCTTATCGTTATCGTTGCAACAGATATATGTGCGTGATTTTATCCCACCACCACCCCACTTGGAAAAATACAACAATAGGCAAGCATCTCACAGCATACAGGGAATGAGAAAATATGAAGCAAATTACAATTTTTCAACTGTGGCAGCAGAATAAACAATGATAGTTGTCAGTATAAATCACTGCAAAGATCTAAGTTTTTTTATAATGGCAGGCAGACAAATATAACTAATTATTACTTTAACAAAGTATACTAGAGAGTAATGGTGCCATCTTGTGGACAAAACGTCATTTCCATTGCGGAAGGGCCTTTGCGTTGAACTGCAGAGTCAATTTATTGAGGTTATTTTGTAAAGAGTTTTACCATTTATGAAGGAATAGGTGAATTAATCAAGGTAGGATAAAGTACTTAAAGTACTTTAAAGCCTCATCGTCACTGGTCGAGAATTGGTTTACCAGCATACAAATAAATCTTCATACATATGCCCACAACTGCTCTCAAGCCCTCCTTTCCAAGACCAAACGCTGCGGTGGCTGTGCACACCGTGGTCATTACCAACTGAGGAATCCAAAAGTCCACATCTTCGAGCCCTAATTTGTGCTTCATACAACGGGGCTAAAGGTTTTGTGCAGCTTTGGCAATGAGTGCCACATGCGTCGATGCACAAAATTTTGCTAAGTAATCGTTCCTTTCCGAGTCCCATCTATCTATTTGACCATCTTCAAAGCTCGACTTGAAGAGGATAGCATTGGGTATGGTGTTGTCTTTTAAAGTGATTTTTGTTCGGTTGTGAGTTTAATCACGACAGTTAAGGAACTATGGTAAACAGCGGAAGTGAAAGTGTGCACTAAAAATACTAGCACCAAGCATTTTGCCTTCCCAGATCAGACGCAAGAGGAAAGATCTTTATTTTTTTTGCTCTATTCACATACTTTGACCCAAAACCTCAGAAGAGCCCCCGATAACTCGCTTGTGTGAGACATCCATTTCCCAAATCAGCCACCAATATGGACATTCTGGAAGCAGCGTTTCCAGTTTAATGCCAATAACTAATGAATTATAGATGGTTTTGTGCAGTAGATTTACCTCCACTAAGATCCGTATTGAAATTTCCCCAATTAGGAAACTTTCTGCTATCAAAGAATCAGGCTTTCATCCCATCAGTGTAGGTTGGGTTTCAACCCTAGTGGCAGAGGTGAGAGGGCAGTGATCCAAGTGCACTGTCCCACCTATTGTTCAGGTTCACTTTCTTTGATTTTTAGATAATTTCCCTTATGGCTACAGTGACAATGCCTGAGGCACATCAGACATCACAGCTTCATTTTTCCTGCCTCACTTGGAATCATTAATAGAATTTACATGAGCTATCTCGAGTAACCATCAGTTGCTCCAACTTGTACAAACACTGAAAGTGGAAATTCAGCACAAAGTTTGCGATTGTTAAATTTGAAAAAATCTGACAGGGAAACTGGGAATTTACAATATTTTTTAGGACCCCCAAAACAGATGCTGTGCACCCATTTAAATGTTCGAGCCTTTTTGTGATATTTATAATGGCAGGTAAAGAAACGGAAAAGAATGCTACAGTGTACTCGGAAGGGGACTTCACCTGATGGGATGATACAATAGTTTCTGAAAAAGATATCCTGAAGCCTCTCTCCGTGAACTGCATTACCTTTGCATAATTACTTACTCATTACTCGCTCACTAAGAATGGAAAGAATAATAAAGCTCAGAGGGGTTTTCAGATTTATATCCTCTGGTTTTAATTGTTTCTTTCAAAAAGCTTGCATCTGACACAATCGTGTCTCAAACAATATCTCAAAAGCGCTTCAAAGTTTCTGTAAGGGGTTATTACCTGCATATGTAGGCAAACACAGTACCCAGCCGTGAAGTGATCGATTTTATCTGGAAAATTGTTGGCTGGGATACCAGGAGAAACTCCCTCTCTTTTCCAGTATTGCCATGGGACGTTTAGCACCCATCTGGCCAGGCAATCAGGCCCCTGGTTTAACATCTCCAAAGTGTAGCACCTCTGACAATGGACGTCTTGTCTGGCCAAGGTGCTGCTGTGGAGCTCACTGGAAGATGCTTGTTGCCCCAGAATTTTTTTCCCCTTAATTAAACAAAGCCAATGGTGTGTTGCTTATTATTAATCACAATGTGCAAATATTATAGGTCCTTTTCCACATGATCAACTCTATTCTAACTTCATTGTCCTTATGTCCTGGTGAACATGAATTGATATAAATGTTCCCTACACCCATCTCTATATATCTTACTTTGAAATTTCCTTGAACAAGAGCACAGCATTGGAAAATCTACCGAAACAGTCACCCTAAATGTCTCCTTTCTATTCCATCTACTTCCCGATGTTATATCACAGCTTCAGTTTTTCATCCTTACTTGGAATCATCAATAGAATTCACACAAGATGTATCTTACCGCAGAACCTCTTTCAATACTTCAATTCAAATGTCGCTTTCTTCCCACACACCCAAATTCCATTTAACCTTTTAGCACTCCTCGGCACCTGACCTAAAATAAATTGTCATTCCTCCAATGCAAAAACAAATTCATGAAGTTTTTAATTAATCTGTCCTACTTCCTTCTAATCTCAATATTGAAATCCACTTTAATTAATGTTTTCTCCAACACATCTATTTTCTAGATTTCAAAGCTTCGGATATTACCATATCAGCTTTATTAACATTTGCTGAACATTTCACTAATTATATATCAACAAAAGTATATAATTGTGACAAACAGCGGCTGTTATTAATGGGCATATTAATATGGGCAGACAAAACAAGGTAAATATAGAGGTAACAGCAATGTGAATAAAAGTATAATTTACCTGTCAAGCTGTCAGGAGAAAAGTAATTGTGCATTATATAATATTTGATAAAAGGGAGCTTCACGATGTACTGAGGATTCCGTGCAATGCATTGCATTTTCACCTTATGCCTGTTTAGTACTCTATGATAATACGCAATATAAAAAGAAAGATATTTGGTTGAGTTAGTGAGGTGGTATCAGAGTGTTTATTGATTCATGAATAAGGTACACAAATGGATACCAGAATTGCCACTTTCAAAAGGAACCTTTTCCGACGAAGAGTCTCACCTGAAACGTTAACCTATCTTTCTCTTTCAGATGCTGATCCACCTGCTCTGCATTTCCAGCATTTCAGATTTCCAGCTTCTGCGGTTCTTTTCATCTCTTCAAAAGGAAGCCAATGTTTGATGCAAAGCAGTCACTTAAGAATTTATTTAAAATCTAATAGGACTGGAAATTACTGAGATGACAAAATAGCACTGAAGCAGATGGACAGTCAAAAAACAGGCTTGTAACATGACCCCCACCATTCCGAGGAAGATCCAAATGAATAAAAAATACTGTATTTTGTTTGATATTACATAGAAATGATAATCATGCTGCGCTGAACACAACGCACAGCCTTTATTGCGCTACCTGTGTGGAGTTTTGGTTTATGCAACTGGGTTTATCTTCGATTTTAAGATGATCGATTATTCTCAACAGCAACATTTTTGTGAACACTTCACTCTAATCAGTGTATTTCAAATTCTGTGCAATTTCTCGGACCGGGTTATGAGGTTAAATGATACTGAGACAAATTCTAATTCCAGTTGCTGGAGGTGGTAAAGTCATTTACATCTCACACTGCAAAACAATTAATTAAAAAAATATATACAGTATATATCTGCTCCTAGCCAATGCGTTATAACAGTGTATGTATTTGTTAATGAAATTGGAAACCACTTAGAAACACACTGTAACAGACAAATTACACCCAAACAAACTAAATGGGATATGTAAACACACATTACCACCACTGCCAGACTGCCTACAAACAGCAATTTATCGCCTGAAGATAAGCTGGAGTGTTGTTGGATTCCTTCAGCTCAAACCATTTATCCTAGCTCACCCCACTTCTGCTGCCAGCCCAAGATGCTATCAGCTCTGTTGTGCAGTGTATTCCAGTAAGTGTCAAAATCGACCCGAGGGGGTCACCACTTCACATATCACGGCTTGCTATCAGCGGCTTGGGGATAAGAGCAATTTGCAAATCTCACCTCTGCTGAGACCTGTTATCATTTCAGATCATCGAGAACCAAAAGGTCCACGCTACTTTCAGGGTAGAGACCACTGCTTGTCATCATATGCTAAAACAAGCAGTTTCTGTTCTTGGCTTTTTTCCAGCTTTCAACTTTCAGTTCATTCAACGTGTTTTGGAGCTATTGAACATGGAATATGAATTGAATTACTACATAAACCGATCTTTGTTGAGATTTTAGCTTATGAATAACACACAACTGGCCAAACGAAGCAAGAGTAAGCCTAGGAAATGATTAAGATGTATAGAGCCATGCGTAGAATGCTTGGTAAGCGTGTATTTGCTCAACAGTGTTCATAAATGTATCATTTATTTTAAAATAAGCAATGTTTTGTAAATTAAAGCAGTATTTCAGAATTCAAATGACAAAAAAACGTTTATTTGCTTTCATGCCCTACATATAATACAGCACATTTCTAAGTCCAGTTTGAACCTTTCCTTTGTCTGTTTCCAGGATACTATAGGATCATAGAGTTCATTTTATTTGTTGTCAACAAGGAAAAAAAAATAACACTTCTGATCCATCCCTGTAACATCTCAATTAAGCATTTCTGACCTTCACAGATTAAAGCCCAAATGTCCATTTTATTACTAGTAGGAAAAAATGTGGGGAGGTGAAAACAATTAAATTGATCATTTTGGGGGGCAGATAGGCAATGGAGTAAAAGAAATAATTGTCATAATGGAAAACAAAATTATGTACTTCAGCCATTTGAAGTACTTAATTTTGCTTTTTATGCTGGCTCGTGTGAAGCAATTATGGAAGGTTCAATGTTTTGGGACAAATTATTTAATCCTCTTTTGTAGTCAGTGACTGTCTTCCAACCAAGACAGTAGACCATCAATCTGCAAACTTTAGTTTTAAATAACGCCTAGGATTATTGGCCCAATGAACTCCATGCATGGTATATATTCTCAATCCAGGCTCACACGGCAAATGCTAGTGTGCATTCCAATCCCCAATTCTTCCTCAGAAAAAATGCACACCGAATGTAAAACGAGAGCTCAATCCATCACCAAGCTAAATGTAATATAGATGAAAAAGTTTGTGGACTTGACTTCCGCACTGCTCATAACATTATAAGTTTATCACACACATATTTTTACCTTGGTACTTACAAGTAAAAATATTGTAGTGGAAAATGTATGTCACTAAAAATCGATACTAGATATTTATTTTAAAAGTACATTTCAACAATACAACCTACAATACATGGACTTCTCAAAAATGTACATTCACTCATAAGAAAAGATTCCATTTGTCTTGCTTATTCCAGGTATGACAGAGGCTGATACATAACATTTAATATTACATTTAAATTTCACAAATAGAAGCATACACTTCAAGAAACTGGAATATACTGCTTGTAAACAGTTGCTATACTCAATCAGTATTTCTCACTAGCGTATGTAAATGAAAGAAAAAAATCTTTGCTGACACCTAACATCAGGACACGGAACTGCACAACACAAAGGTTTCATTGGGGTTTATTCGAATTCCATTCTCCTTATTTTCGTCAAGTCTTGTAAATTTTACCTATCCACCTTTCAATTTGAAAATCAGCATTTAAGCCTTTAACCTAATTTCTTGATGATGGACTTGATCGCTTCAGATTGGAGAATTGATGCTGCTGAAGGTAGTTTCTTCACTTTGTCCTTCAGTATGAACCTTATTTTCTTTCTTCTCACACAGTGTTACAAAAATGTAATTTTGTTATTGTTGGTCAAGGAGAAGGAATTAGAGGGATATAGGAGAAGATAGTAGGAGAGGTGGAGGGATGTTTGTGTGGGGCATAAACGCCAGCATGGACTGATTGGAACAAATGGTCTGTTTTCATGTCATACTTATCATTCTATGTAATTCCTTAAAAATCACAGTCAAATTTTGGAGAGTTAGCCTTGAATGGAGAGTTTAGCTTTGTTTCACAGTTTGCCATTCAAATAACTCATTAATTTGCAGCTACATGGTGCAAAACCTGCATCCCTTTGCAGCCTCCTCCTAATCCTTTGTCGACTCTTGTGCAAAATAGCCACTTGCCACAGGTGAGTCGATAGGCCAGGAGCCTCTGCTGTGAAGTGAAGCTGGAGTTGCCTTGGTTTCAATCGATAGTTGCTCCAGTGAAAGAGCTGAGTCTGGCCTATTACCACGGTTCATGTCAGGGAAGCAGCAACCATTTTAACAAAGCTGGCCATATGTTAGAACAGACTTTCAATGTCTGAGGACACAGTATTTAATGAGTCCTTGAGGAAATCCCTCAGAGAAACCTCCTTAGTCAACACTTCACTCTTCTGCTTAGGGTAACATGCTGTTGTCAGTGAGCCAGTTCTGTGGGCAGTACTGAAGTTGGCCGAGTTTCAGTGCTGGAATCTATGTGGATTAACACCTGGTCTCCAGCCAAGTACGTGTCTTTTTTAGACGGTGCCAGAGACCAAAACACCTCGGCCGGAGAAATCAGTTGAGCACCAGTTGGGGGACACTGGTCACATAGTAAGTACAGTAGGATTAGCAAACACCACACCAAAGGCTTAATTTACAAGTGTTGTCATTTCCGAATGATGCTGAAAAGGATTTGTGAGGCCTGGAGCCGCTGACCGTCCAGCTGCACAAGCAGACAAACACAAGTCAGGCCAATGTACCTTTCAAAGATTTTTAAAAATATATATATATAGAAAACAAAAGGAGCTCTCTGTTCAAAGTCAATTCTTCACCTGACCTCAGAACAGAAGACTACTTCTGTACCTAAACTGTACCTTGAGGGGTCTCTGTGCTAAGATTTGAGCTCCAGGATTCTGGTTGTAAGAATGACCTTCACGTAGATAAGTCAATAAAGTCAGCCATGTCAAGCCTTTGTGCTAAGTTTCAAGCAGCCTCGAACTTCAAAATGTCAAGGAATGATGGAAGACCATGAAGCCAGGCATCGTGGGATTTGGTTGCCAGGGCCCAATGCAAATTTTATAACTAGGAGTTGTCTTGGGCTAGCAGCCATTTTGGGGTGAACCAGATATGGTCCAATTGCAGAAAAAGGTGCAACAACCTCATATCAGTAGGCATTCTAGCAAGTCTATTTGCACTAGAATAAACCTGAAAAAGAATTTCTTCTAAAAGCCAAAACTTCAAGAGAAGGTCTGAACTTTCTGTAACAACATGGGACATTATTCTGATATCAGGAGCAATTTGTTTTTAACATGGTGGCTCTATGTACACGACAGAAGGTGATTTGACTCCCATTGGTAATTTCTTAAAGGTACACTGTCTCAGATTACTCTTTTTTGGGGGGAGAGTACCACATGAAATAAATCTGGACTTAGACACAAGATGCTAGTGCAGAACAGGCATCTTAAGATCCCTTCAGGGCAGCCCATGTAGAAATTAGAAACATTCACACTGGAGGTAATTTTCTATAGTTCAGTCTATGTCCCATTTTTGATGCTTTGCTTCGTACCTTAACCAAAGTGCAAGAAAATGATCCCAATTTAACAAATCAAATTGAAAAAGTACCCAGCTTTTAAAACGTATGTGTATTTAAAAAACACTAAATTTTAGGCAGTTAAAAAAAAGCAATTATTTAATCACAATCTGTATATCCAATACTGTACAAATTTATTCCTAGATCATTTGTTATAAGAATGTGGGGAAAAGAACTGCAACAGATAGTGCGCAAACCTTGCATATAAGTGAGTACTCTGTCTGAATCAAGTTGTCCCCACATCAGCACTAATGTGCAACCCTGAACTAGATTGCTTTCCTTTGATCAAAGCAATGATAATTGAGTCTGATGTCCTGTACAAACAGGGTATTACCTAGGGAAGTTGTATTTTGCAGATCCTGTAAAATGCTATAATTGATGGTTAGCAGTAAAATTTGCTTTCAAAAAATACATGCATTGAGAAAATATCTAGAAATCCAAATATTCAAGCAAGACAAACACAAACGCAATTAATCATCTACAACTAACTCAAACACAGCAATTTCATACTGATAATGTAAAAAGCAGCGGTAGAGTTTAATTCACAAAGACTAGTTTAAATGTTTGTTTGTCCTGTAAAAAAATTACAAGTTTCCTATGTAGCGTTCATTGCTTACATGAACCGAGTGCAATATTGCTTTTATTCCTTTTAAATGAAACCAGTTACAGCGAAGACTAGTCAAAATGATCTAAAAGCAATATTTTACAAAAGGATGAGTGCTGTCAACATTTCACTACAACTTGAGATGAAAATTTGGATTTTTCTTCAGTTATATTCTCACTAACTAATTTACAGCAAAAGCTATTACGAGACAAAAAAAACCTACTGTAAAACAATGCCTGTGACATCCCTTACAAGGATAGAATAGCACAAAATCAACAAAGCATCATCTGTATCATCTATTCTTCATCTACAAAAACCATATACTGTCATAATTTATGCTCGTACAATCATACACACACACAGATCAAGACAAGCAATATGAATTAAAATGTGTCCCTAACCAAAGTGCCTCACTCAATGCCATATGCATAGTAACTAGATGTCTGGAAATCAGCCAAGGTTCAGCTGCCAGGAAAAACTTTGTCACCTGCTTTGAACATCTGAAGTATGTTTACCCAATAGATTTCATTAAATTACATTTCCATTAGGAAGCATACAATGTTGATACTCGTCTCAGAGATAAAAGGAATGGCTAAGAGGCATGTCATTCAGCTCCCAGCTGATTGCAGTTTCTTGGCGAATCAAGAGAAGCAACTCGAACAATACTTTGTAAAGGCAGTGTCCCTAAGGATTGCAAGTTGAGTACTACAATACCATTAAAAAGGATCATTTAATTAAAACAAGCATGGATTGTTTTAAAATAATAACGTAATAAATCTGAATTTTCAATCGATTAAATAGGTATGCTTTCAAACCACTATTCTGCTAATCTAAATCTTACAATTATTTTAAATTGTTTACACTAAATATTCTGACTGCTTAAACAGTAAACACGTATGATTGATTTTAATTTGTCATTCATGTTGTAGTTTTCTTTCATCTTTAATTGCTAGCTGGGGATATTAACACAAGTGATAAATGCTGTGCATCAGAATTTTAAACCAGAGTAATCATCATTAATATCCATATTGTTTATCATTTTACTTTGAAATTTGAATACTAACTAGAGCAATTAGAGAAGTTGCTCTATGCCAGTATTTTAAAAAGTGTTCAGTAAACAGACATTTAAAATGAATTTTAATGGATAAACTATAGTCAGAAAAAGCACTGGTGATGGAAGACAGAAAGTCAAGTACCTATACAACTACACTGTTACAGTGAGATGATGGGTTTGATGTCAGCCAATACCAAACTCCCAGTAGACATCGAGATATGTTGCTTCTTTCTTAATAGTTATTGCATAATCAGGAGAATCATATTGTGACATACTGTACAAAAATGAACTGCATGTAATGAAGCCAACCTCATCCCTAGAGACCATCAACATTTTTCTTTCACTCAGACACCTTCGAGTGATCAAACCGGTTAGCTTTGGTATAATTGGTTCTATCCATCAGCACAGGGCTGACTACTTTACATTTGTCAGGGCTTATTGCTAGTTTTCCTTCAACGACCATCAATCAAGAATAGAGTTTTTTTAAACAGATGATCGGAAATAAGAGGTTTCAATATTTTATTTTAAATTGCTCAGGTTCTATCATTACAAAAATGATGAAAAAATTATCAAAAAAAAGACAATTCAACCCGTGTGTTGGTAAGAAATTAAATACAAGATCACACTATTTTTCTGCACTGCAGAACAGATTGCCTCCAATTCGTATCCATGCGTTCTCTACACACAGGAATATATTTCTGATCTGTGGAAGATGTTCAGCAAAGGCAAGGCATTTTCCCACAGTCAGGTTAAAGAAAAAGGAAAGCCAGATGAATCACCAGTCCTGCCTACATGTTTCCAGCATCAAGAGTAGCAGTGACAATATCTGGGAGAAGATCGGTTAACTCCTTCTCAGTTGCTTCTGAACGTCTCAAAGCGCTTCACAGAATACAAAGTGAATTGACTGCATATTTTATGGGTGAGACATGGCAGTCAATTCTGCACAGCAGTGGATTTCAATTGTGGATTGAAATGGCCCATTTATTATTATATTTGAGGGATTATTACCAGACGTGTGGAGTAAGGAAACTGCCTGGCATCGAACCTAGGTCTCTCGCTTGCAAGGCAAATCACCGAGCTACAGGAATACATACCATTTTAAATTTGCTACTCGAATGGTAGGGGAACAGGGGTCAAAAAGATGACCTATAATGCAACTCATAACAGAATCAATATTGCATGACATGCGTTTAACCAATCACATGTTGTATCTCTTATTATAATTCATAATTCATGTTAAAAGCAAGTGTGTGTGCACCTGGTATGCCAGATTGAACTCTGTTGAATAGACAACTTCAATAATGGCAATATGGAAGCACCTTCTGGCACCCCACCAATATCTGACTAGGCTGCCAGGTACAAGTGCCTCCTCTCAGCATTCAATATAGTTACTGAATTCAAAGGAAAGCCAAACAACCAAAAATAAGATTTTATATATATAGTGACCAAAAAATCTTTGCAATGTCTACACAGCCTTAAAGAAATTATGATTTTTTTTAGCTAATAGGGTAGTTATCGTGACTTTTTGATCACCCTGTAGGTACATATGTACTATATATAAATATACAGTTATATTCTATCTTTATTTTATCTGTGTAAGCAAGTCTATTGCAAACCAGGTGATACTGTACATGTGAAAAGCTTTAGAAAATAAAAATTACATTTGCATGACACTGATTTATGATAAATAATAATTACATTTAATTTAGTGCCTCGTGTCATCAAAATGCCTAACCACAATTGATTTTTATGATGATTCAATTCATTTCACACTCTCAGTACCCCAGTACCTCACACAACTGATAATTCTTTATCTGCAAGTCTGGACAACATCAACAAAATTACATTTGTATAGCACCTTTCATGTTGGGAGGATGTCCCAAGATGCTGGACAGTCAATGTTTCAGACCCTGGTTGGGGCCGAGATCGGGGAGGGTGGAGGGGATTTGGGGTAACCGACTGGACCATCAAAGAGGAGGGCCTTGAGGCGGGACTTGAAGGAGGCCAGAGAGAGGGTGAGGTGGAGGGATTGCGGGATGGAATTCCAGAGGTTAGGGGCAGAGTGGCTGAAGGCTCGCTTTAATTTATCCCAACCAGGAAACAACAACATGAGTCTGACACTGAGCCGGGGGGAGAGGAAGGGAGGAGATGACCGTAAGCATGATGAAAAGGGAAGGTCTTTAGAAACTATAACCAACTGCAGATTTCCCAAACAGTGTTCTGCCTAAGATCAGCTGCTTAGCACAGATCCTAAATCACACTTGCAACTTTTCGATCTGTATGGCTTAATGCTACAATGGGCAATGCCATTATCCACCAAAATACTCGGCTTGCCAATGGTATGCCCTTAATTGTAACATTATAAAATGCAAAAGTTTCATCTTGGCTCATTTTAAATTCACAAACATTGAGCGTGCGTGTCTTATTATCATTACAAAAAAAAAGCACCAGAGGTGTCAATTAATGCAATAACTAATTGCATCAGACATAATGAATAGAAATGACAAAAAGCATTTTTTTTAAATAGGAAAAAAATGTAACCACAGCCTACTTTGAAGAATTTTTTTGTTAATCAATATCTGTGATGACATATCTGCCAGTCAACCACATTTAACCTGCATTCATTCCTTTACCGCAAAGTAATGCTTTCAATCCCTTTTACATTTTAATTAATGGATAATGAAAAGTATAACTTTTACCATGCAGAACTTTCATGCGTGTTTCTCCTCAGCCCGAGGGTTGTAATGAAAGGAGCATGACCGCGATATGTGCTGTTCCACTATCAATCCATGGAAAGAGCAAGCTGAATCAAGAACACCATTCAGAAAGTGACAAGCAAAATGTTAAGAAACAGTAATTTAGTACAGAAACACAGTACAGTACGTTCCACAACATCAAATTTGGTTCTTACATCGTTGAGTTTCCTTGGCTATTTCGCTGGTTGCGTCCAAGTGGTTAGGATTTGGGCCAAATTGTTGGTAAACGCAAAATTTGTGTGGCCCAAGGGAAGATTAAAATAAAAGATCCTTGCACATACAAAATAGTTTACAGAATACGACTGCCAATTTCTGCCAAATCACAAGGAATCTTGCCTCGAATTTATCCCAATTAAAATGTGCGCAAGTACCCCAAATTATTTCACATGTGCCCCTTACAAACAGAATAGGTGGTACCAGTATATGTCCTTACGACATTGAAGGCGCTATACAAATGTATGTTGTTGTTGTGTTGGCTTCAAACCAGCCTCTCTTAACATTTCTATTTCTCTTATTTTCATTCATTCTCACATTTTTCTGTTACTTTCTTGCTTTCATTAATTCTTTTGACTGAGGGCAAGAGAATGTACCCATGCACGACCAAATGTATATTTATCCATCTCGACTGGATGGACGGACAGATAGAGACACAGAGGGACGAGACAAAGTAAAAGAAAATATATAGGAGAAATGCAATTGTGAGAAAAAGGTAACGGATTACAGTATTCTGCATTGCAGACTTGAGGACCACACAGTCATGTTTTATTGTTTAGAACACAAACAGCTTCCAGTTGGAATGTAAATTGTCAAAATGAATATTACAACAACTTTTTCATTATGGCCAGCATGTTTTCATATAAAGCATTATTTTTTTGAAGCCATTAAATATAGATGTTAAAAAAAATAGAGATTACATTCTTGGACATATGATATTCAAAAATAGGTAGTTAAAGAAAGTATACATAACAATGTAATAATATTCCTTGCATTTGATATAGTGCTTTTCATGTCTTCTAATCAAGGGTTTCTAATCGACAAATTGTTCTGCTCACTGTGTTCAATATGTTGTTACAGGTTCTTGGTTCAGCTGACAATCTATTTCAGATTGTTTTGTTGTTGAATGTATTCATGCTTCAGTTGTTGCTACAAGACATAAATCTAAATACTGTCGATTCCTTCATAAGGCTCTTTGATGTATCACAATCTCTAACCTGACAACATTGGTTTAGGGTTCCCACTTTAATAGTAATCCCATATAAGTCACCCCCTTTAGACTGTTTTTAAAAAAATATTATTTCCACAGACAATACTGTATATAGACCTAATAAAGGCTTTCACATCTACCGAACTGGTAAACACAATTCTCGTTGTAACTAGCCGCCACATGTCCACAGAGAATAGCTGAGAACACCATCGAAAATAGCTGGTATACAAATTTCACCAACCTTTAATACATATCAAAAGTGTCAATTTCAATAAGTCGTTGACGAGCCTTATTTTATACTGTAGCTTCACGTGGAAAGCAGAGAAATCACTCGTCATAGTCAAGAATCGACATTTATAATGAAAGGACCATGAAGATGTCAGCCCTTCAATCAAGCTCTTCTGCATTTCAGACATCAAGATCAATTTGTTATCTCGCCTCTGTCAACTGTCATGTCAGCCTGACGTATCTCGACATACAAATCTACTCCTCCACATGCAAACACATTTCTGTAATTGGAGCTCATTTTATCTAGTAAGGCAATATCTGAACACGCTCATTGATGTTTACTGTGTTACAAATTTAGGATATGTAAACATTGAAGGTTAGAACCATTTGGAAGATAGGGCAGCCATCTCCTTGTATCTTTCTGCATGCGCGAGAGAAAGAGAAACAACAAACAAAGGGTGCTCGTGGATTTGTGAAGGTTTTGATTAGATTTGTTTATCAATTTGATGCCAAAAAATACAGGAAAGAATAACCATGCATCTCACATGACTGGAATGGGTAACCACTTTATTCTGTGATGGGCATGCGTGTACAGTCACATACTTTTGCTTTCTCGAAATAAACGGGAAGCAAAACAAAAAGGTTTCTGCTTGATGTGTAGTGTTTGGCTTTTAGTCATAACAAATGTACTTCAAAGAAACCTATTAACAACTCCAATACAGTAGTTTTAAAAGCGGGGCAAACAGCCTTGCTTTAAGATACAGACAAACTCTTGTATTTGCTAAATAGCACATTACTCCAAAGTGAGATGTTATTTTTGTATTCTGCTGTTTCTAATTCAAACAATCATTCCCGTGTGTGGTTCCGCAGGCATCAGTTGCCCTCTGGTAATTTGCTATTACCTCACCTATGTGAGCCCAGAAAAAGAGCATCAGGAAGCATCATTATCTGAGTGCCATTCAACCATGGGACGTAACATTGACAAACTCAATCCAGTTCTCATGTGATGGCCACGCATGCTCACTTTATAGCATGGTTCATCTACAGAAAACAGAACAACAGGGAAGCGACATGTTCACCCCAAGCAAGGGTTTAAAATTATATTTTTTTTGCAAAGAAAAAGTTAGAAAGGCTATCGGATAAAATTGACTCCCATCTTTTCACACATTCAATCTAAAGGCACGCAGATTGTCGATAGCAAACATATTTAAATGCAGAACTTGTGTGACCTTGAGAGCCTTTTGAAAGCAATGTAAAAAACATAATAAAAAGTCCATGAGCTATTGCAGTACTGTAGTTTCAATTTCTGAAAACCTATTGTTATCATTTGTAAAGCAAAAACTAGATACCCAACGTGCTTCTTTGAATCGTACCACAGAGTTTCTAAAGTGGCATGTCTCAACTACATTTCCTATCCAAACAATTGCTATAGAATGGCTTACCTCATCTCACTGTGAAATTATTTGCTTTTCATGGTCCTTCTCCGATGAACAAATTTCATGCAGTTAGCCTAAGGAAAAATACTGATACTGATAGCATTTTAAGAGTTAACTGTGCTGTACTATCTGATCAAGGTTGCTGCAGGCAAGTTCTACTTAACAATTAACCTTTAGGCTGCCAACATTCTGGAGATGTACTAGAAATCCCTAATGTACTTTACATATGTATGATTGGAAAACTAAAGACAAATAGCCACCACCTACAAAGTAACAGTTTAAAGGAAAGAGGTTACAGATACCATCAAAAGTAATTACCCTAAGGTTCATGGAGAATGAACATCCACGGTTTATAACTCCCTGGTTTTAAAGATTATTTTTCAAGTTTTGTTTTAGTAATTATCTCTGCTTACAGCACTCCTTTGTGGGGCCTTGTAAATATCAATTTGCAGCAGCAGCAATGTGCCGAACAGATGTAATGTTCAGTCCTTCCCACAGTGGGATTGCTTACAGGCTTAGAAATCAATTGGGACTCGTTTTTAAATAAAACAATGAAAATGCCAGCTATATGAAATGATTTGAAAAAGTACACTCCTTAATAAGTCTGCATTCATCAGCTCACAGGGTACGGTGCAGGCATGCTCAAGGAGAACTTTTACAAACAGATTAATTAGAAAAAAATGCAATCTCTGCTGTACAGTGACCTAAGAAAACAGATGTAGCTTATACTATAGTTCCCTCCCCCATTAAAACATCTGCATAAAGAAAACATGCAAGAACAAGCTTTTTGTATGGGTCTAAATGATAGTATTATGGGGAAAGAAATGCAATCAGTAACAGCTGCTTAAGGTGGCAAAAGTTTAGCTTCAAGTGTATATGTTTCAAATGAAATGAGACTGACAGAATTTTGTGCTTAACTTCATTCCAGTGGTCATTCCAACATGGAAACTCTGCATTTCACTAAGTGATTTATATTTCTAGAAAACATTTAGAAAACTGAAACTGATGTTCTATGTAATTTTAAGCAATAACATGCCAACTTTTTCTAACCTCAGATGCTGGATTTGAGAAATCCACAGGCCGCATAAGCAATATTTTTGTGTTTCCCTTCCAGAAATTTAATCCACAAGATCCATATAGAATTCCTATGTTTTAAGGAATGTGCTACTGTATAACTTGATTTCACTATATTTTAGTTACAATGCAACCTTTAAATAGGCAATGTAAAAATTCCTAACTTTTTAAGACAATAATACATTTTCATCAGTAAAGTACATGTATGCTGGAATCATCTCTAAATCCAGAGTGCAAAATGAAAGTGAAAGAAATAATGGAAATTAACTTGACTCACATATTCCTATGTATTAAAATCACATGCAAGATATCAACTCAGTATATGTAGATCCCTGCAGGGAAAGCTCAACAAAACCAAAACAGATTAATCCATAATCCAAAATTAACAAAAGGGGCAAAATGTTTTCCATTAGTTGCAATAAACCCGTGATTCACTTCTCACTTTTATTGAAATCCTCTATTTTCCACCATCTATCTTGCATTTCTTATTGATAGTCTTGTTTTAGAATTACGAAATACGCAACAAGACCTTTTTGAATATACCGCGCTGTGTTGCTCGCTCTTCGTGTCGCTCTCTCATCCCCTGGGCCGAATGTGGCCCCTGGGCCACCAATTAGACCACCCTGCTTGAAGACACTGTTTACTAACTTGCGCCAAAATGACAGCAGACTCAGACATTTCTCCACAAGACTGACCGATCGACTGCTATCCACAGATAAACATGGGTGGCAATTTTAATCACTGGGAATAAAAGTTTCAGAACCACAAATATAGTTTCTAAAAGGGAGTTAAAACAAGGAAACTCAAACAGAATGACAAGAGAAAGAAAAAATATCTATACACAAATATGCAGACTAACTTTAAAAAAAACTGACATTGCAACTCCAATGAATTAGAAGAAAAAATGATAAATTGTACACTTTAGATAATCTTTTTCTAAGAATATGATCATGCTTATTAGTTTTATAGTTTAAATGTGCACAGCGTTTCTCAAAAACATTATAATGTCTGATTTCAACCATCTGTAATTACAGCCTTCTCAAACGATAATTCAAATCTTATTTGCAATAGATTACTTTGGAATGTAACATACTCTTTGATAAATATTTCTATTGCATTTTTTTTAAAGGCTGAAATATGATGTCCTGTACATTGTTTTAAAATATATATTTTGTTTTTCAAGAATAGTTAACTGTAAACAGCACGCTACCATTAATGGGAACATACATTTGAAACACAAATTGTTCAGTGCATAAATGCTCAGAATCATACAAAGCTGCACTGAACAGAGGTTCTTGTTTAGTTTCTGATTGATGCTAAGTTAACAGATCTTAGTCAGAGTGGCATTAGGGATACTACCATTGGTCTCAAGAGTCACCGGGTTAAGGAGGAGAAAAAACATCTGCAAAAGTTCCCATAAGTATTCAGTAACTTTAGATAGAAAATACACATGTGGACAACACTGGAGCACAGGATAGGCTGAGTTGTAATGTCACGCACAGTCGAACAGCCTTCTAACACTCATTGTCTTGATCGACTCACGGGTTATTTAGGAAATCTCTAAATGAGAATTAGTAGTGCCCATAGAACCATACCCATAATAGCAGCACACTCAGGAAACGAAGGGAAAGAATTGGGAGAAGATAGAGAAATCAATTGAAAAAATCTGTTGATCTTAGTACAGTAATAAGGTACCATAGTTGAAAAGTCATGAAACAGTGCCACCCAGTGACAACACAACGATGTAACACCAGCCAGTCATAAAACCTCAGCAACAACAAACCATCTACATCTGCGAGAAATTAAGGTGAATATGCGTGTCGCTTTTTTAAAAAAAAACTACAGCTACTGCCCTATTTAACCCCATCTGGGCATTTTAATCTAATTTTTTTTTTTTAAATGTACATTTTCTTTTCTCAGAAATTACTATCTCATGATCTAAAATGCAGAACTGTAAAGATATATGACACACAGGTGTAGGCTGTATTGGCAGCTCATAATGTTCGCACAGACACTGACAGATTAGGTGTTTCCATTCTTAGAGTCTCAAAAATTGACACAGAATTCATCCAGGCTATTTTTACTTCACCAAATACAGAGTGTTACTGTAAAGGATTTGCCTTTCTATCCATTTGGAGCAGCACTAATGTAGGACAATTCAAGAGAAGAGCAAAATAAAATATTAAACACCTCAAAGAATCAATTGGTAAAAGATTAAGATTGAACTTGAATGTTTAATCGGGCTACAACTGAAAACAGTTGCAAAATATTACGGTATAGGTTGCTACAACTGCAATGCATGAGTGCTGTAATGGATCAATAACTTCATTGATAAATGAATGAACATTTATTAAGTTTACTCTTTTCTAGTCAAGGAAAGAAACACATTTAATAAACCATAGTTACTAAATATATGCTCTTGGATTTATGGACTTGCAGAATGAAAATAAGCCATAATGGAAGTGTTACTATTTCCACAACTCCCCAGCTTACAGGCAGATTTGAAAGTCGTTTTCATAACTCAAAATCAGCCTTTGGGATATAGAAAAGTATTTAAGGAAACAGTATCTCTTCCACTAAATGAATGTGAGGATAAACCGTTTGAAACACTCTTTAGTTTTCATCTATTCATATAAAAGGATTAATTTTAGTCAAATTCCACTGCTGAATAATTCAATGTTTTAAAAGTAGTTCAGTAATACTGTACTCATCAACTCTTTCCATTTTGCTGTGCAAAATATAATAATAATAATAATCCTTGCATTTGATACAGCGTTTTTCACATCCTATCAACATTCCAAAGCGCTTCACAGAATATACTCGAAGAGGAGAGGGTCTTGAAGTGGGACTTGAAGGAGGCCAGGGATGGGGCAAGGTGGAGGGACTGCGTGATGGAGTTCCAGAGGTTGGGGGCTGAAGGATTGCCCGCCAATGGAGGGTTGGGGGACACGGAGCAGGCCAGAGGCTGCTGAACGGAGGGGGCGGGCAGCCTAATGTAAAGGTAAGAAATTAAATGTTGGGCGGAATTGGAAAAATAGAAAGAAAAATCAAGTTAATGCAAATATGACATTGTGCCTCCATCTCAATAAAGGTTTCTTTGAATCCATTTGTAGGACACAGATTATCCAAAATGATCCTGTGTTTTACCTACCAATTTGAACTCTGCATGTTGGTTTAAAATACCTGTACTGCTAACAACTGGAAATAGTAACACTTCCATTATGGCTTAAAATTTAAGCACTCAAACAAACAAGTAACTTAACCAAATTTTCACAATCGCCATGCATATTGTGTATGCCTGCATTTTAAATAAAAATTAATTTTTCATTATAGTGGTACAATAATTTGCTGAAAAGACAGAATATCTGTAAATACACCCAAGGATAATCTGTAATCATTAAAAGCAAAAGTGATCAAATACCTGAAAAATAGCCTTTATTTCATGCATCTATTGTCAAAAATGGTGCCAAGTAACATGTTGATTTAGTGCTCAATTGCCACTCTAACCTGTACACATATCCCTGTAGTTTAGATAATTCAGTGGAATGTTTCCTGTTCTTGTAATAAATTAATCAATATACGATTTCATGCTTGAATGCACAACATTGGTCTTTTCCAGCATACGGGGAAGGGTGGGGGCGGAGGTGGAGGTGAGGGGGATAGAAAATAAAAAATACATCACTCTGTCTGTTTTAGTTCAGACGAAAATTAACCTGATAATCTGAAGTGGTTTAAAAGCCAGGAAGTAAGGCTATAAATGTAATCAAATAAATTACATCAACACTCTGAGACTTATCCTACATGAAGGGTGCTACATAAATGCAGGCTGTTGTTGTTGTTGTGGGTTTGTGTGAAAAGCTCTAACTGGGCCGAAGCTAAAACAAACAAACTTTTAAACAGACTCCTCAAATTTGTCAATGAACAGCAGTGACATTTCTGCACTCTCTAGTTGAACATACCATTAATTACTGGATATATCCATCATATACAATCATCAAAAAGAGTCTGGCTACAACTTCACTTACAATTTGTTGGAAGTTCACAATTTTGCCATGGAAATTTTAAATGAAAAATAAATGTAATACTGTAGTTAAAAAGTCTAGTTTTTTTAAACAAATGTATGATGATGAGGTGTATGAAGTGAAGCCTTCAAACAAGGAGGGCCAATTTAATATACTGTACCTTGCTTCAATGATTAGCCTCTAGGTTTAATTACAGAGCTTTGATAAATTGTCCTCAAAATTATAATTGCAATTACAAAAAAAACTCTAAAATGCCCAAACGTGCTGATAATAATGTGTAGATTTTTGCAAACAATTTAAGGTCATAATTTCCTGGTCAAAATAAAGGGGATCAGAGCCCTTTAAAAACAAATAGCAAATTGAAAAGTTGGCAAATTATCATCTCCATCTCATTATATCACCGCATATGAGAATACAAGGGAAATACAGAAATTATGCAATTAATTTTCTTAGAAAACATACATTGATCACAGAAGTCATCATAAAAATCATGTTATACCATAAATACATGCCATATTTTCTTTAAAAAACTGAGAAACAGCTGGCGCAAGGAATTGATGATGGATCACTCGTTTATAGGACATATCCATGTGGAGTCCTAGAACGTAATGGTTAGAGCAGTCGCCTTACACGTGTGAGACCTGTGTTCGAATCCAGGCAGGTCAGGGCAAAACCTCGGGCAAGTTTACTTTCTCCACATGTCTAAGGATAATCGATCCCCCAAAAAACTATAAAATTGGTCATTTCAATCCATGATTGTGGGATACTGCTGTGCGCTGCCGCATTTCACCCACAAATATACAGTCAATTCAATTTGCAGTATATTCTGTGAAGCATTTTGAGACGCCTAGAAGATGTGAAAAGCGCTATATCAAATGCAAGGATTATTATTATTGGGAGCAAGCAGCAAAACAGTTGTAACGTAGGATAAGGACAGAAAACAGTAAGAAATCCTCAGTGAAGTCTGAAGCAGAAGAATATATACAGTGTATGCACCATCTTATTCTTTTGAAGATTGCCAGGCTGAAGACACATTATGTATGTCTTCAGGGGGTTTTATTTTGCATCAAAAGAAAACTCTACAATAAAGTACATTTTTAATAATTCGGTAGTTTTCGGGAGTTATTAAAATAACTGGAGTAAGTCAAATGTCTGGTGTTATTTTATATTTATATTTATTTCAGGTTGTACGGATATGGGCAATGTTACACGGTTTAAAAAGTTTGTGGTTTTTTGGATTTAAGCTATGGAGAAATGCCATTGCCAAATAGATATATCCAACATTGTACATGTAGTTTCAAATATATCACCATGTAATTTCTGACCACTTTGTTACTTGGTCTCTAAAGCAATCCCACACAATCAAAAGAATGAGAGGAATCCTATCTTGCAAGGAGGATACCACCAAAAATTATGTTTGTAAAGTGCCTTTCGCGTTTGGAGGACTTCCCAAGGCTCCGGACAATCAGGGAATTGGACCTGAGCAGGGAGTTTGAAGGCAGGGGCAGGAGGGTGGTCAAATGTGCTGATTCAAACAAATGGCCTAATCTGAAACCAACTGTAAAACAATTGCAGTAAAAGCCCGTTTATCCAGCACCCGATCAACCTGTAACTTCCGTATAACCGGCATCGCAAAAAAAAAGGTCCGCATTCGATTAACCGGAATTTATCCAGAAAAATGCTTTTTTTTTTGCGTTTTCGGCCGAATATCCGGCACGCGCTTTAACCGGCATTGGCCAGGTCCTGAGGGTGCCGGATAAATGGGCTTTTTACTGTATATGGCATCATTCAAAAAGTCAACTCAAATCTAAAAAAAATTTACCAATGGAAAATTTCTAACCAGGTGTTTATTCTTGACAAACTGCACTGGCACCCTGTTACAAAGCGGATCGGCTTCAAGATCCTCACTCTTGTGTTTAATTCCCTCCACTCCTCTGCACCCCCTCTACCTCTCTAACCTCCTTTCTCCTCACAGCAGTACCCGCTGCCTCCATTGGGTCCAGCATTCTCCTTGTTCCCGAATCCACAGTTCCACCATCAGTGTGCTTTCAGTCACTATGCCCCCAAACTTTGGCTCTCCCTCCCTCAACCCCTTCGCCTCACCCACTCTTTCCCCATCTTCAGGTCACGCCTGAAGACCTTTCCCTTCGACCGACCAGCGCTTACGGTCAACTTCTCCCCACTCCCACTGGTTCGGCCTCGTGCTCTGCCATTGTGAAGTTCTCTGAGATACCACCCAGCGTGGAGGGAGGGAGGAAGGGCACTATATAAATGCAACTTGTTGTCGTTAATGCACTTTGACGTGAAGTTATCAGATTGGACGGAAACTTGACAAAGATGCATGTGATATTTTTGTGGAGTCAAACTTCAGTAAATAGAGCAAGTGAACTTACAAATTCCTTATCCAGCTTTTCCAGTTCCTGCTTGTAGCTTTTCATTCTGGCACTGAACATCCCACGACTTTGGGCTGGTATCTCCCGTACTTCCAGGTCCATTTGTTCAAGCTATGGTAAACAAATTAAAGAAGTGAATCAAAACTCTGGCTTATTGCAAAATACTTTTGTTGAAACGTATTATTTTCGAGTACAAAAGTCATTACCAATTTACATCACAAAATCTGCACCAGCAATGAACCACCACAAAAACTAATGGGGTTGAGATCAACTTAATCATGTTTTTTTTTCCAAGATAATTTTAAGGGAAGCGAATTTTCAATCCACGATTGTTTGTGGGACACTGCTATGTGCAATTGGCTGCCGCATTTTGCCCACAAATATACAGTCAATTTACTTTGTAGCATATTCTGTGCAGCGCTTTGAGATGTCCAGAAGACGTGAAAAGCGCTATATAAAATGCAAGGATTATTTTTAAAAATATCAAATCAAGACTATTGGAGGTGCCCTCCAGCAGGACAGCCCTCCAATAGGCTGGAGGCCTCTGTAATCAATCTGATCATCTCTCTGGTATGAATCTGAGCCCTGGTACCAAAGTGCCTCCCCAACCTCTCTCCCACCTAGGAACTCGGAAGGTCCTTGTCCTTTGGCTAAATAGCCATGAATCACCAAACCCATTCCCCTCGGAGTGACAAGTTTCAGGACAAAGCTGGTTGTTAGTCGATTGGCAGATCTTTTTTTTTCCGGGGTAATAATTCCTTAAACAAAAATGGGTCACTTTAATCTATGACTGTGTGCAATTGGCTCCCGGGTTTCACCCACAAAATATAAACTTTACAGTATATCCATTTTTAATCCCTCAAAAAAAAATTGTCACTTTAATCCACGACTGTGGGAACACTGCTGTGCATAATTAGCTCCCACATTCCGCACACAATATACGGTCAATTCACTTTACAGTATATCCTGCTTTGAGACATCTCGAAGACGTGAAAATCGTTATATCAATTGCAAGGGTTATTATTATTATTCTGCGAAGCGCTTTGAGATGTCTCAAAGACGTGATCAGACACAATCTCAAATCCATGGAATATTATATTATAGTAATAATTATGAATCATGCAGTTATTGTTATTAACTGTAGATCATGTAAATAATTAACATAATTAATATAAGTTACTCCAGCCAAATGGGATACATTTTACAATTCTCAAACAAATTGGTGATACAGTATTTTGGTCCAAAACTCTAATTTCAAAATCTAATTTCACCGAACTGCACTAAATAAACATTTGATAATACCATACACTCTCATTCTTACCAGTTCCCGTGCTTCTTCCATCTGCTTTTCCACATTTTTAACCATATGCTTCTTCTCATCTGTTTTTTTAAATGAAGAAATGTCAGTGTTATTAGTATTTCCAGTTTAGGCAGAAAGTTAGCAATTTTGCAAAAAAAGAATATAGATCAGGTATTTAAGGAAAATAGTGCTTGTTCAAAATATTATCTAGATTGGCATTATTTCAGCCTTCTAATTCAGAAACACTGATCAGGTAACCTTGAATATTTTTTTTCTCATAAGCGACAGCCATAACTAAAATGTCAAAACCTTCCTCATAGGTGAAATAAAAATAGTTTTCCAGTTTCTCAAACAATAACATTTGAAAGTTAGTGAAGAACTTATGCACAAGAAACTTGACTGATAATTCCAGTCAATTTACTGACAGTTCCACAAGTAAGCATTCGACAATATACAAGGCACTACATTAAATGCAGGAAATTCCAGGGTTAAAATCTCCTGTGGAAGGTAAGCAACCATTGATGTATAAGCTATAATAATAATTAAGTAACATTCCCCCAATATTATATAGCATCCAACTCTTAATCTATCTTCATACTCCTAATAATAATTTCCAAAAGTGATTCAGTCATGGCCCAAGTTAATAAACATTCAACTGCCTTTCCTACTGTTCCACAAAGCCAATACTCTAAGAAAAAATAAATTGTTCTAATGTCAGGTTTTACTCGAGGCTTATTAATATGTACTCATGTCCTCTGAATCTGCTACCATATTCCAAGTTAAATAACCTTACATTCATATTATCCACACCTTTCATCATTTTAAATATCCCAATCACATCCCCTCTCAATCTTCTGTTCTGGAATGAAAACAACTTCAGTTCTATGAACGTTTCTTTACAACTTAGAGCCCTAAGACCCAGAATCATCCTAGTTGTTCTTCTCTGAACTCCCTTCAATGAATCAATTTTGAGTATTCTTCCTGAAACCCTTTGAACTGTTCTGTCCTGTAGACTCAACAGTAAATCAAAGAGATTAGATTACCATTTGTACAGCAGGTACCACATAGCAGCCAGGATTCCTTATTCTATCATTAATTAAAGGAATATGTGCCCTGGTCCTAGTTTGGTCTGTACTAATTAATTTCCTTACACTTTATGAATTGATAACCCTTAACAAATAGTATATTTACATGCATAATAGTATAAATGGTTCCTTGAAAGAAAGGTTAGTTGGTACACTCAATAGAACTGCACACATTTCAAAACATTTTAATGTAAAAATAAATTTAAATGGGATGAATTGTTTTCTAAAAACAAGTATTAATAAATATTTGCAATACTTATGGTATGCCCTATGCATACGTTGTATACTCCAAATGTAATATGGTTATTTTTCTATAAAAAATGACATCTAAAGAAAAGGGTTGTAAAGGGTTTAAGTTCCAAAATGTAATACAACAATCAAAGTTGGAAACCACAAGAGGAAATGTCAAGAAGAAATCGTTTTGAAGATAAGTTTCAGTTTTAAAAAGGAAGTTGAGTGTGTGGTAAATAGTTCTACCATCCAGAAGGTCTTATGAAAGAATGTATTGTGCCATTCACATTAGGAGAACATGTTAAAGAGCTGTACAATTTGGATGTCGATTACCATGCCCTCTCTCGCATCCTATTGAAATCCAGGCAAACATCAACCATGACCTATTAATATGTCACAAATATTGGATCACCAAGTCTACTTGAGAGCTGAGTTCTACCTTCATCATCTCTATTAGCCCATGCAGGACAGTCACGTTTAGTTTATGTTATGCTAATGGTGGTGTATAAATGTAAATTGTAACTA
Organism: Hydrolagus colliei; assembly: GCA_035084275.1. Taxonomy (NCBI): domain Eukaryota; kingdom Metazoa; phylum Chordata; class Chondrichthyes; order Chimaeriformes; family Chimaeridae; genus Hydrolagus; species Hydrolagus colliei. The sequence goes on from CM068748.1 coordinate 878,563, forward strand.
AATTATAACCAAACCAGTTGACCACATATTGCTCATATGTTCAGAACAACTTACAGAACTGTAATTTTAGAAGCTATCTTTAATTAAATCATTAACAGTGTAGATTTACTTTTAATAAGCATAATAATCCTTGCATTTGATGTAGCAAGTTATCACGTATTCAAGACGTCTCACAGAACATACTGTAAAGTGAATCAACTGTATATTTTGTGGGCGAAATGCCATTGCGCACGGCAGCGTCCCACAAACAGTTGTGGATTGAGTGACCATTTTTTTGGGAATGAATTACAAGCCCCGGAAAAGCGATCAGCCAGTTGGCTAACACCCAACTAGGTAAACAGAGGCGTGTGGACTCTGTGGAGTAAGGAAATATTTGCCAGGAATCAAACCCAGGTCTCTCGCTTGCAAGGTGAGTGCTCTAACCACTGAGCTACCGTTGATCGAATGTTGGGAGAGCTGAAATGTCAACGGTCCCATCGTTTGGACAAGACATTAAACCAATGCCCATCTGCCTGTTCAAGTGGACACAACCCAACGGCACAACTCGAAAAGCGAAGGAAGTTTCTCCCGGTGTCTGAGATAAAATTGGTCATTCACTTCATGGCTGTTTGCGGGGCATTGTGACGCACCCATTAGCTGTCGCGTTCAGCTACAAAAATATACTTCCACTCCACAATCAATCAATCAATCAGTCAATCAATCAGTCAATCAATCAATCAGTCAGTCAATCAATCAGTCAATCAATCAGTCAATCAATCAATCAATCAATCAATCAATCCTTATATAGTGCCTTTCACATCGAGACGACGTGGAGGGGGGGGGGGGGGGGGGGGGGGGGGGGTCAGGGCAGGACGAAGAAGAGTAGGAATATTAACTGTATATTTGTGGGCAAAATGCGGCAGCCAAATTGCGCACAGCAGTGTCCCACAAACAGTCGCAGAAATGGGACCAGGGGAGAAAGGAGGAAAAGAGGGCAAGGGGGGAGAAGGAGGGAGAGATGCAATAAATCCTTTGAACCGTTTTGGGACGTCCTCCCGACGTGAAAGGCGCTCTACAAATGTAATTTTGTTGTTGTGTCGTTTGCTACATTTTATTTTGACAGCATGATCAGCTGCTATATAACATGTCGGAGTCGCTTCACAGTATCAAGCAGCTTGCTCAGCTTCAGCACCTTAGTTGACAGAAATCAGTGAATTTGTTTTTGGTTCATTGCGTTCAAAATATAGGAGGCAACCCGCAACTTTTGTAATTGCCGATGGAAGTACTGGACATATGATTACGTGGACACATTACTTCAGTGGGTGTGCGGTAAACTTATGGAACAGGCTCCATCCACAGCGAGACAGAAGCTGAAAAATACTGTTTGTTTAAAGAATAATGATGATCCTTGCATTCGATACAACACCTTTTCACGTCTTCTAGACTCTGTCTCAAAGCGCTTCACAGGATACACTGTAAAATGAATTGACTGTATATTTGTGGGAGAAACGCGGCAGCCGATTGCGCACAGCGGCGTCCCTGCAAGTCATGGATTGAAAATGACCAATTTTATTATTGGGGGGGGGGTTTTGGAGGGAATATTATCAAATGTCTATCAAATGCAAGGAATTACTGTATACTGTACAAAGATGGAGGAGGTACTTCCTGGCCTCCAAACACCAAACGCTAGCCTCCCCCACCCCCCTATCCCCCTCCCTCTCCCCCATCCCCCGTCCCATCTCTCCCCTCTCCCCTGTCCCCCTCCTTCTCCTCTGTCCCCTCTCCCCCTCCCGATGTCTCCCTCCCTCTCCCTCTCTCTCCCCTTGTCCCCACCTCTTTTCCCTCCCATTCCTTCCCGTCCACTCTCCCCCTCCCCCCTTCCCTTGACACCCTCCCCTACCCCTCTCCCCCCCTCCCCTGCACCCCTTCCCGTCCTTCTCCCCTGCCTCCTTCTCCCCTGTCCCCTCTCCCCAGTACCTTGCCCCCTCTCCCCATGTCCTCCCCCACCTCTCCCCATGTCCTCCTCTCTGCCCATGTCACCCCCCCTCTCCCCCTGCCCCCCACTCCCCCTCTACCCCTCTCTCCCCATGTCCCCCGCTCTCCCCTGCCCCACCACCCCATCTACCCCTCTCCCCCCTCTCCCCTTGTGTCCCCCACCCCCCTGTCCGCCCCCCCCCCCCCCCCCACCCCCCTCTCTCTCTCCTACCTCCGGACAGTTTGGGGATGCTCCCTGTTTTGTGAGTGATGTCAGCTGTCAAGGTGCCAAAGTCCTGCTCGTAGCTCTGGAACTCCGAGGACATGGCTGGACTCGGTTTGTTGACAACCGACTCGAAAAGTCCTTTAAAGTGCAGCTGGTGTCACTGCTTCCGGTTTTCCCCCCTCCACCCCCCTCGCGTTCCTTCGAGAAACTTCTTCCCCCGCCCGCCCGCCCTCCCTCCCTCTGCTCGAGGAACTAATCGCTGGTTATTGGCAGAGGGAGGCGGAGAGGCAAGGGGGAGTGAGTGAGTGAGAGGGAGGGACAGTGAGTGAGAGAGAGTGAGGGAGAGAGAGAGTGAGAGAGGATTTTTTTTCAGTTTCTTCAGTTTGTTTCAGCCACGTAAAGGGAAACGTACAGGCAATGTGACTGTATAAATATATATATATATATTTTTTTGAAAATCGAAACGCAAAAATAAAAAGGGATTGGAAATAACTTGTTCCGCCCGGAGAGAGTTATGGGTTACACAGGCCGGGGCCGTGGGCCAGACCGGAAATGCCCGGGGTGGGTGTGCGGGGGGTGTGTGTGTGTGTGTGTGTGCTCGGGAACACGTGACGCTTAGTGACAGTTTAAACCGTTAAGAGTTTTAAAACAGCGCGAGGAGGGGGCGGGTACGACCTGTCAGTCAGCGGTGTGTGGGCAGGGCTATCAGGGCTGGTGGGGGGGGCGGGGTCAGCCCGGGTTGTGGGCGGGGTTATCAGGGTTGGGGGGGCGGGGTCAGCCCAGTTGTGGGCGGGGCGACGTCTTAATTGTCAAGGCCTTGACCTCACCACCCCCAACTCTCCCTCCCTTCCCTCCCCTCCCCTACTCCCCCCCCCCCTCCCCCCCGCCCTGTGCGCTAACACTGGCTGTGCAGAAGCGCCTTGGGACGCCCCCCCCCCCCCCCCCCCCCTCCCCGGTGTGAAAGGCGCTTGGACAAGGCTCGTGTTGTTGTTGTTGTCTCACGGTCTGGCCAGTGTCTGGGTGTCGCTCACTCTCCCGCCTGCAGTCAGTCAGTCCCCGTGTGTAGCTCAGCGGGTTAGAGATAGAACACTGGCAGAGAGAGAGACAGAGAGAGAGAGAGACAGAGAGAGAGAGAGAGAGACAAGAGACTTGAGTTCGATTCCTGGCACGGCAGATCAGGTCAGGTCAGGTCAGAGCGAAACCTCGGTTGGGCAAGTTTCCTTACTCCAGTCCACAGACACACACACACACAGAGAGAGAGAGAGAGAGAGACGCACACGCGCGCGCGAGCCTGATAATAACCCCCCCCCCCCCCCCCCTCTGAAGAGAATAAAAAATACCCGAGGACAGTGAATGATAAAACCGGTCGCCCCTCAGTCCACACTCCGCGGAGACCGTGTGCGGCGCCCGCAAACACACACAGTCACTACACAGTCACGGCGCGGTCTGTGAAGCGCTTTTGAGGCGGTCGATAAGATGAGAAAAAAAACCCGCTCTTATCAAACGCAAGGATTATTATTATTATTCCCTCCCTCCCTCCCTCAGGGATATATATACTGTATATATCATTCATGTTAATTAGATTTTTTTTGGGGGGGGGAAGGGAGGGGAGGCTGCACTTCCGGGGTATGTGACCCAGTGTAACGGAAGCAGGAAGTGTGTGTGTGTGTGTGTCTCAGTCTGTCCCTCTGGGTGGCAGCTCAACACACCCCTCCTCTTTCTCCCCTCTCTGTCTGTCTCCCTGTCTCTCTCTCTCTCTCTGTCTCACCCCCTCAAGTTATTATTCTCTCCCTGTCAGAGATTCTTCCCCCGCCCCCCCCCCCCCCCCCTTCTCCCCACACCCCCATCTCTCTCTCTAACCCCCTCCCCCCCCCCCCAAACACACACACAGACACAGATCTGCCAAAGGGTTGGGGGTAGGTCTGTCTGTCTGTCTCTAGTTCAGTCGATTTGAGTTGTTTTTCTACGATTTTCTTTTGATATATTTTGTGTGGGGGAGGGGGAGAAAGTGGGGGGGGGGGGGGAGGGGGAGAAAGTGGGGGGGGGGGGGAGGGGGAGAAAGTGTGGGTGGGGGTTTCACATCCAAACTACATTTAAAGTAGGGTTTTCTTGTTAAGTGTTTGTGTGTGTGTGTGTGTGGGGGGGGGGGGGGAAGTTAGTCAGTCTGTCACAGCCAGGAACAATGATTGGGTAAGTTAACTCTCTTTTTGTCTCTGTGTCTGTGTGTGTGTCTGTCTGTCTGTGTGTATCTATTTATCTGTGTGTGTGTGTGTTTGAAACTGTGTGTGTATCTGTGTGTGTATCTGTATCTGTGTTTGTATCTATCTGTGTATCTGTCTGTGTGTGTATCTGTATTTATCTGTGTGTGTGTGTGTGTGTGTCTGTGTTTGTATCTGTGATGGTATCTATGTGTGTATCTGTGAGTGTGTATCTGTGTTAGTATCTGCGTGTGTGTGTGATTGACGAGTTAATTTTTTTTACTGGGGCTTGGGGATGGCATCAAATATTTCTGTTGGTGAGTGTGTAGTATATAGTATTATTGCTGTTTAATTGTTTGTACTGTATAGTGGTGGTTTGTTGGTTTGTTGTTAGTTACGGGCTGTTTTCTCCCAGTCGAGCCGCCACTGATGTTTGGTGTGTGCGTGTGTCAATAATATATACATACGTTATATAGAATATATATTTCTGTGTGTTTGGTTGTTTGTTAATTTATTTGTTTGTTGCAGGGCGTGGTCTCCCAGTCGAGCTGCTGATGCGGCTGTCGGTGGTTGGTGTGTGTGTGTGTGTCTGTGATATTGGCGAAAAAATCACACAAGGTGAAGGATTCATCTGCAAACTGAAGTGAGAGAGAGCGAGAGCAATAAAGTTTGCTCAGAAAAATTTGCCTGATCGATTATCAGTGCACATCAGCTTGAATCGTGGACTCCCCACCCACCACCACTTTTTTTACCCCAAAAAAGTGCCTGCCTTACGACCGATTGAAGCTCCAATTGTGGTGCGGGGGGTGGGGGGGGGGGGTTTGGACTCCACTTAAGTTAGTTGCCTTGTACTGCATGTGTACACAAGACTGACTTGACTGACCGTCTCGGTTTCACCTGACCTGACCTCCCCCACCCGCCCAATTAAGTGTCTGACTTAACACGAATAAAGAAAAAAGGAGGTGGGGGGGCAAAGACATCGCAATGTGTTCGTTCATCAAGTTTGAAAATCTCCAGGAACTGAAAAGGATTTGTCACTGGGGCCCGATTATCGCCATCTCGGTGATCGCAGTGTGCAGTACTGTGGCTGTGATAGACTCTGTATGTTGGTACTGGCCGCTCGATACAGCCAGTGGAAGCATCAATTTCATCGTGTTGATAAACTGGACAGTTCTTATACTTTACAACTACTTTAATGCCATGTTCGTTGGACCTGGCTACGTTCCCCTCGGCTGGAAACCGGTAAGAGTTCATTGCTTGTTACAGTATTATTATTATTACTACTGTATTTCTTTTCTTCCCCCAACAAAAAAGTTTGTTCGTAAACCTCATACCAATTTGAACTTTGGCGTACGATAATTGAACATGATTCATTTATCAGGGCTCGTGCGCCTTGGCTGTTTAAAGCAATGTTTCTTTTATAAGGTTCTCTTATTTTAATATTAAGTTTCGTTTCCACAGTTCTCGTTTCACCCATGGACATATACAGTCGATTCGCTTTACAGTATATTCTGTGAGGCGCTTTGAGACGTCGAGAAGAGGTGAAAAGCGCTATATCAAATGCAAGGATTATTATTATAAAATTGTACGTGATTGGTCATTGAGACTGAAAGTGCCTGAAACTGCCTCGGTCGAAGGAAGATGCCAATTTTGCACTTATTCTCCTCCCTTATAGAGGGAGCTTGTGTTTCAAATTCTATCACTGGAGAAAGAATAGGACACAGCCTGAGCTTGAGTGCAGACAGAGCCAAAGGTGCAGTCAGATCGATGTTTTCAAATGGATTTCAGGAGACAGATGAAGAGTGAGGCAGAGGGATTTGGGAAGCGAGTTCCAAGGGAGGGGGCAAAGTGGCTGAAGGCTCTTCCACTGATGGTGGGTCAGAAGGGTTGGGAGACATGGATATGATGGCAGAGAGGAGGGAATTGGTGAAGGAACAGGAATCCGTCCAGGAGGTTGGACTGTATAGTTATAGAGTGGGACAAGGCTGTGGAGGCATTTAAACATGGTGAGGATCTTTGTCGATCCATTGGGGATAGGATGGCAGGGGGGTGCTGGTGAGGACAGAAGGGACGGGCTCATTGGGCCTTGAGTGGGGGAGAGAGTGAGGGCTGCGTAATTCTGGATGATCTGGACCTTGGGTAAGAGTTGCGAAGGTCCAAGAGCGAGAGGGTGGCATTGGAGAGATCCAGCCTGAGGTTGAGCAAGGATTTCAGCAATGTTGTGGTTGGAATTTTGAAAGAGAAAGGTTAATTGCACTTCCTGTGTTTGCTCATGCCAAGTGACACAAGAACATATTCAAGAAGAAAAGTAGGCATAAAATTGCTCACAAATATACAGCCAATTCACTTCACAGTATATCCTGTGAAGCGCTTTTGAGACGTCTAGAAGGCTTGAAAAAGCGCTACATCAAATGCAAGGATTATTGTTCTTATAATCTTGCTGATTTCACGGTTGAAAAATAATTGTGACAATATTTGTAAGACCAGTTCGCAGAGAATGCCCCATCGATCCGGAGAACTCGAACGCACCCATCCCCAAAACAAAACCGCTTTAGAAACGTGTGTGGTCGCCTCTCACAGGTTTCACATTTGACATAAAGTTCAATCTCCAGCACAGAGAATGGTACAATGCGTTTCTGGAATAAATTTATCCCTATCACATGCCTTCTCTTGCCCCCTCCACCCTTCCCACAAAATTGAATGGGGGTGCCACTACTGTCTTTAGAAATCATTTCTTGAAGTGGAATTGGCGTTTAATGCACGATTAGTTGTCTTAATTGTCCCGTGGTAAGTTCATGATTGTTATTTGCACTCTATTAAGCATTGAATACATTCATTTTTCACTTACAGATGCGGTAGCTAAAAGTTATTCCTGCAGTATGGTCTGTTAATACAAGTGCTGACTTTGCTGTCCTGTGTATTCATTCAGCTGCCCTACTTTTAAGACAAAATTGGCTGCCTAAAAATAATACTTCTTGTGGTGCAAGCTATTTATAAACTAGAACATTTCTCTGCAGTCTCACCTGCGGAAAAGATATGGAATTTTACTTGTGTGAGCCCTTGTTGCAATTCAACATAATATGGATTTATGACTCATTTACACAAAAGCACTCTCCCCCCCTCCCGCCCCCCCCCACCCCACCCCACCATAATGTTTCTAATATTGTCGACTTATTCTATTTAAGGAAAACCCTCAGGAAACTGCATATCTGCAGGACTGCAAAATCTGTCAGGGTTTCAAGTCACCTCGCTCACACCATTGTCGTAAGTGCAACAGGTATGATTAATCTTAATTATATAACATAGTACAACTGTGTTTGTAGTTGACTTCATCTAGTTATGATACGGCTAGGCTAGTGTAGTGAAGAATTTCAGCTGGAGTGTTTTAACAATCGAATAAATAGTACTGTCCAGTTGCCGTTCAGTTTCAACTGTTTGTTCATGTTATTTCAAGTTTGTTAACAAAACTTATTTGGGATTGTTTTTTTAATTAAAAAAAACAGCCCGACAAGGAAGCTGATTGCTTAATGCAAGATTTCCATTTGCCAGCATTTTTCATAATTAACACTTAAATATAAATACAATACTGCCTAGGTTTCCTCTTCTTACTGTATGTATAGTGGCTTTATAAAATTTTGCAGGGTATAGTTGGTTATATGTCTATACACACATGTACATAAACAGTTTGAATGAAAACATTAGAGCCACCGAAAGTATTAAATCCAAGTTAATTTTCATTCCGATTTTGAACTTTTCAATAGTTTGATCTGCATAAGCCTCCGAACCAATCAGAAATATTAAATTAAAAACAGCAGTAGCCTCCCAAAATAATGACCACAAGACAAAAAGCACCACGAGAACATTTAAATTTATTTCTTACACCTTCACTTTTACCTTTTTTTTCTTGCTCTCTCTCATTCTGGTTATTCTTTTTTCTTCTCACCTCCTTTTCCAGCTCAATTTTGTACTTCACATGTAATCTCTGATCTGAAAAGATATTACAGAATGGAGAGAAGGTAACCAGAAAAGACCCAGGTTTGAATTGGGATTTAAGTGCAATTCTTAATGTGAAGAAAGCTCCCAACTCATTCCTACTACATTTTTTTAAATAACACACACACACACAAACACAATTGCCACAAAAATAGTTTGTAGTCACCTTTGAGTATTGGGTTTCTGTTTGTTCTAATCTGAATAAGTAGGACTAAAAAAAGGCACCCATTTTGCTTTATATCTAGTTCCTGTTTCAGAACACAAGCCATTTAAAATTTATATCCTAACCTATATACTGTACTGCTTAACTCCCTGCTGAATCAGCGTTCCATCTTGTTTGCATCTGAACGCTCAGTTAGTCATTAATGCGGTGTATTTCATGTTGCAGATTTAAAATGCGAAACTTTGTGCTCAATTTAGCATGTGACTTCTATGTGAAATAATAATAATACTTGATAGTGTTAATAATCCCATCGACTGTAATTTAATCACCCGTGATATCATTCAGTTTACCCTGATCTCAGCCGTACTTTCAGAAAATAAGGAACAACAACAAACTGACACCCTTCACGTCTGGAGGACGTCCCAAGGCGCTGAACACTCATTGTTTCCGACCCGAGCTGGGGACGGGGAGTGTGGAGGAAAAAGGGAGGGATTTGGAGTGGCTGATGGGACGTCGAAAGAGGATGGTCATGAGGCGGGACTTGAAGGAGGCCAGGGAGGTGGGGAGGGCGAGGCGGAGGGACGATGGGATGTGCCATAGGCAATGGACAGACAGCGAGTTCATTGTTGGTTCTGGGTGTTGCGTAACTGGTTCATAATATGTACAGTACAGGCCTATTTTATGATGTTTCACTGAGGTGTCCTCCTCTGCTTTCAGATGTGTGATGAAAATGGATCACCATTGCCCATGGATCAACAACTGTTGTGGCCATTTAAACCATGCTTACTTTACGTCCTTTCTGATACTTGCTCCACTGGGCTGTATTCATGTCTCTGTGATATTAATCATGACCATTTATGTACAGTTGTACAACAGGGTACGCAATTCACTTTTAAGAATTTTATAACCAAAGCTGTGCCCCTTTTGTGCTCGTGTTTTTATCAAACAATAATTTTTTATTTAATTGCTCGTTTCAACCCACAACTGTTTGTGGGGGACGCTGCTGTGCACAATTGGCTGCCGCATTTCGCTCTCCCACAAATATATACAGTCAATTCACTCTACAGTATATTCTGTGAAGCGCTTCGAGACGTCGATAAGATGTGAAAAGCGCTATATCAAATGCAAGGATTATTATTATTATTATATAAGCAGAGTTTTTTCTTTAAAGTGCCATATGGAAGCACTAAATGTAAGCTATAATATAAAATAATAATAATCCTTGCATTTGATATACAACAACAACATAATTGCACTTATATAACGCCTGACACATCGGGAGGACGTACCAAAGCACTGAACAGTCAGGTCGGGACCCGAGCGGGGGGGGGGGTATAACGCTTCTCACGTCTGAATTGACTAAGAATTTAGAGAGTTCTTTAGAGAAATAACTCGAATAGTACTGTGTGTCATTTAATTTGATAATATTATTGCACTGATGACATGCACATAAAGACCAATTTATTTGGATGTTTTGAAACTCAATCCTTTCTGCTTGAGTTTCAGTGTCACATCATTTTGTGGATATGGTTGTAAGATTTTATTTTTGTGCACTTTTGTTTTTACAGATATCATTTGGTTGGAGTTCTGTAAAGATCGACATGAGTTTGGCTAAAAGAGATCCCCAATTCACTATTCCTTTTGGAATTTACGCATTTGCTGCCTCTCTCTTTGCCTTGGGATTAGCAATTGGTACAACAATAGCTGTCGGCATGTTGTTTTTCATTCAGGTAGGTATTAAATGGAAAGCTTTCAGTTCTAAATACAGTAGAAGCTCGTTTATCCGTGACTCGATGCACCGGCACTTCCATATAACCGGCACGCCCCCCAAAAAAGTCCCCGTTCAATAAACCGGAACTTATCCGGAACAATAGCAGTGGAGCATTTGTAAATGCATAAATAATAACAGAATATTGTATTGGTACTTATTGTTAAAACTCCTCTCTTGCGCTTTTTACCTTTGCTGGTAAATGCTGCGGTTGAAGCCACGATGCTGCGGTTGAGGTTTACAGTCCAGCGATTCTTTTAAAAAATGGAGCGGGTGAAAAAAAACGGAGTGCGTATTAGCGGCAAGCCGATAACGCTAGCCGATAACCCACATTGTCGCGCAAGTGCAGTATTTGGGTTTGCCGTTAGTAATCTAGGGCTTCGCCTCACAGCTAGTAAAGTCGCGCAACTTTAAAATCGCGCTGCTGTTTTTTTTTAACACACTTGGCTCCATTTAAAAAAGAATCGCTGGACTGTAAACCTCAATCAGTAAAGGTGAAAAGCGCAAGAGAGTAGTTTTAACAATAAGTACCAATATAATATTGTGTTATTATCTGTTATTACTCAGTCCGGTGCGTATGGTGTGTGTTAAAAGAACTTTAATTATTTTGTCTTGGGTTTTCGGCCACGGGCCGCCCGAATATCCAGCAGGCGCTTTAACCGGCATTGGCCAGGTCCATAGGGTGCCGGACAAACAGGCTTCTACTGGAGTTGGCTTATAGTCTGTTTGACAATTACATGAACCTTATTTAGATCCAGCCATTTTAAAGGCAATTTATTGTATTGAAACTAATGCGGTTAATTTGGTAGATAATGCAGGACTAATGCCAAAAGGTTTTCAAAAGGATTATATTGTAGTTAAAGAGTATAATACGCAGTGTGCATAGAGGAACAGGGCAACTCACTCACCATATTGGAGAGTGTTGGTTTAGATAGTGCTTTGTGTAAATTGCAGATTGCATTTGTAACATTTTTTTTCAATAAGAACAATAATGTTCACAGGTTTTTCAGGTGTAGGCTTCTTTACTGTTCGAGAAAGCATTGCCTGTTTAGTAGTCACTGAGATTGCTATACTGTAATAGATTTGAATAATTAGCAACACACGTTTGAAACAAGGATTTCTTTTCCATTGATTAGTGTTATCCTTTTTCTAGATGAAAGTAATTCTTAGGAATAAGACCTCTATTGAAATGTGGATAGAAGAAAAGGTAAGTGTAGTTTATTCTTTCTATAAGAACATAAATGCTGGATGAGGAAAGACCAAGGTCCATCTAGTTCGCCTTCCACCTTCCTGGTGGTCATATGCACAAATGTCACAAATGACCTGTGTACTGGATCCCATTATCTTATTTCCTAAAAGAATACTGTCTTAATTGGTAAACTGTAAATTCTCTTTAAAAAGCATGAGAGAAACATGATCTCAGATCAGAACTTATAATTGAAATGACTGTTTCTACTGACTGTGTTCTATTGTTTGGATTGGAGATTTTGCTTTCCTAAATCCTTATTTTAATTAAACTTTATTTTGATTGCATACTAATACATCCGGTTGAAAATAATTGAAGAAGTTCTAACACAGTTTATTAGTCCTGTGCCTTTGACAGTACCTCCACTGGAGCTAAATATTGAATCCCAATTTTATGTGGCTCCCTTTTATACCATTCCTCCCAATGTTTAATTTCCATTTAAATGTTCTCTTCTTAACCTCAAAAACTATTTCAGCGTGATAAAGTTTCTTCTGACCTGCTAGCCATATTATTCCATTGCAAATCCCAAACGTTTTCTTAGTTGCTAATTTACCAAGTAGCAGGAATAATCTTTTCATTATTTTTCTTCTCAAAACCTTTCAGAATCCCAGACACTTTTAAACTCCTCTGGTCCAGTGCATGTACATTCCAACTTTCCCAAGTATCTCCTCATAATGACAAGCATATACACTCATTCAATAGCTCCTATATTATTGTTTGTATACTTGCATGTGGGCTGGCCAGAGCAAAGTGTGGTTTAAATTTGATCCGGTAGCTCAGTGGTTAGAGCACTTGCCTTACAAGCGTGAGACAGTGTTTGAATCCAGGCAGGTCAGGCTGAAACCTTGAGCAAGTTTCCGTACTCCGCACGCCTAATAATAATCCGTCTAAAAAAAAAACCCACAACAATAAAATCGGTCATTTCAATCCACGACTGTGTGGGGGACGCAGCTGTGCGCAATTGGCTGCCGCGTTTCACCCACAAATATACAGTCCATTCACTTTACAGTATATTCTGTGAAGGGCTTTGAGACGTGGATAAGATGCAAAAAGCATTCTATCAAATACAAAGATTATTATCATTAAAGAGCTGGAAAATGTAATTGCACTTTCAAAGACACTAAAACCTTCCTTTGCTGTTCCCGTTTTCTCGTTCGGATTTTAAAACGCCTATTGATGTGTTCCAAGCATCGTGGCATTGTAGAAACCTTCGCAAACAGGGCGTCAGTCCCATTGCTGTTCCTTCGTGTGCTGGGCCAGTCATATATATTCAACCAGTACTGAATTCTCCTGAGATTCGTTGGCCCCAAATCAAGTTTCAGAATGGTCGAGTGCTCTCTCTCTCACCATTATAAATGACACCCTTTCAGACTTGTCTCCCAAAATACAGTACAAATTACATTTGTAATGCGCCTTTCATGTCAGGAGGATGTCCCAAGGTGCTGGATATTAATCATTTTTATCATTTTTAATTATAATCCAAGGCATGCATATTAATCATTTTTCCTGGTGTGTATTTTTAGAGTTTCGGTGAGGTGCATTTCTTCTATCTGCAATTTTATGACCTATAGTACAGCCATACCATAGATTGGAGCATAAAATCCAACGATACCTCAGTAGGGCAGCCGAGGAGCTCAGAAACAATGCAGGAGTGATGATTCCATACAGAAAACAAAAGTACCCATTTGTGACGCTTCTTTCTGTCTCTAATGGAATGCTTTCAGTGAATATTATTCCAGATTTGACAACCCCCCGCCCCTATTTAGGGCTTCTGTCAGATTGTGAATTTAATTTTGTTAAATTTTCACAGATTATATGTGCTCTTGTGAGATTCATAAGCATGCCAGCATGTTGTCGAGCTCCTGTAGCTCAGCGATTAGAACACTCGCCTTACAAGCGTGGGATCTGTGTTCGAATCCAGGCAGATCAGGGCGAAACCTTGGGCCAAGTTTCCTTACACCACACACACACACGCCTAATAATAATCTCTCTCAAAAAAAACACAATTGTAAATATTGTTTGCAATTGTTTGTGGGAACGCTGCTTTGCGCAAATGGCTGCCACGTTTCGCCCACAAATATGCAGTTAATTCACTTTACAGTATATTCAGTGAAGCGCTTTGAGACGTCGATGAGATGTGAAAAGCGCTACATCAAATGCAAGGATTATTATTATTGTATTATTGAGAGGCACTGAGTAATAATGACATTCTAAATAATGTGCAGCATAAGAGCAACCATAAATATATTTATGATTTATTTATTTGCGAGGCCATTTAACTGATTCTTAATTTGAACACGAGAAAATGTACATTGAACGATTCCTTCTGTTGCCTCGCAGGCCAAAGACAGGATCCAGTATTATCAAACGGGTGAGGAATTCATCTTTCCCTACGACCTTGGAAGTAGATGGAAGAACTTCAGGCAGGTGTTTACATGGTCTGGGCTTCCTGAAGCAGATGGAATTGTCTGGCCTGTTCGACAAGGCAGCCACCAGTACTCATTAACGGTTAATTTGTCTCTTTTATTATCCTTTTCATATTTTTTTTGGGGGGGACGAATAACATAACACGCACGACTACTTAATTAGCAATTAGTTACTATATTCACGTGCGGATTAATCATTTTCCTGTTGTGTCTTTTTAGACTGTCAGTGAGGTGGGTTTTTATATCAACAGTGTTATAATCTATGCAGCCATACTGCAGATTAGAGCAAAAATGTAATTATATTTTCTGTTGGGACCAAAAGCAAATTGGGAAGCAGAACAAACGGAACAGGAGCAAAGGATTTGGTAATAATTTGGTTGAAAATCCTGTGACTCCACATAATATATCTTATTACATTAGATAATGTTAATCATTAGCATACCTAAAAAGGCCCAATTAATCTTTTTTGATGCTTCCAGAGCCTGCAAGGATCAATTAGTTTCCAAACCATAATTAGTTCTCACTGAAACTTTTTTAAAAAACGTATTAAGTTATAAATGTTTAGAATTGATCTAAATTGCCTCATAAGTATGTTTTGAGCTCTTTTTCAGGCCAATTATATATTTTTTAACAAATTAATCTTGTCTGCACAATTATCGGTTTTAATATTTTAATTCACGGTTCCAGATTACTTTACCTGAATGACAAAATTATAGTTCATAGGTTTTTAATTTTGTATATCCTGCAGCTCAGTGGTTAGAGCACTCGCCTTGGAAGCGAGAGACCTGGGTTCAATTCCAGGCAGGTCAGGGCGAAACTTTGGGCAAGTTTCCTCATTCCACACGCCTGATAATAATCCCTCAAGAAAAAAAACAATAATAAATTGTTTTCAATCCACAACTGGTTGTGGGAACGCTGCTTTGCGAAAAACGACTGCTGTATTTTGCCTACAAATATACAGTTAATTCAATTTACAGTATATTCTGTGAAGTGCTTTGAGACGTCTAGAAGATGCGAAAAGCGCTGTTTGAAATGCAAGGATTATTATTGTCCAGTTACTCTCAACGTTCAATATTTTCTTTCTCCTTTGGAGGAATTATTTAACTTTTAGCCAAGTAATAATAATAATTCTCGCATTTAATAATAATATTGCTACAGTATATCAACATTTTCTTCCTCTTTTGTGGGAATATTAATGAACAACTTAGTATTTTGAGTTTCCACTGGTACAGCTTATAAATGCTATAGTCCTCCAGTTTACCAGTGACCTCTGCAGATTTTATGCTTTTGAAATGTTCAGTACTGTACACTGTTCTCTAATTGTATTTTAGTCATCAGAAATTTCTGTAAGATTTACAGTTTTTATATGAAGGACCGGAACCATGTTTTAGAAAACTGAATAGGTCACTGATTTAAATAAGTAGCAGTACTCACTGTGCAGTACTTCCCTTTAAAAACTAATTTTATTTCAACTGCTGTACAGCACAAAATATTTATTTTTATTGTCTTCATTGTAGGCGTTAAGCCACTTTATTGCTAAAAATGTATAAAGCAGTGTTTCCTAGAAATCGATTGCACATTAATTAATTTGGTCTCAAACTACTACTAATAATAATCCTTGCATTTGATATAGTGCTTTTCACATCTTATCCCTTTAAAAGCGCTGTAATGTCACAAGTTTAAATATAATCTGTTTTTTGCAATCTGATCAGAAGCTACACTATTGGGATGAACCGATTTACTTTCACATTCTCGCATCTCGAGATTCGGGTTGTGTTTCAGCCTTCCCGACATGGTTTCATAACGGTAGAATTCCTCAGTGGAAATGACTTTCTTGTTGAAGTTTGTTTTTGTTCTTTTTAACTGAAAAGGTAACTTTTTAAACGAACGCCGCAACTGAATATGTGAACAAACGATCATCCTTTTTTTAAAAAAAACTATGCAAACTCTTGTTGCATATAGGGTTGGTTTGAGAACTAATAGATCTAATATAAAAATTCTTCTGTCAAAGGATCTTTGTTGTGTGTTTACAGATTGAGCAACTGAAGCAAAAAGATGATAAAAGAGTACGGAGTGTGAGTATCATAGGATGAGTACACCAGGGGGCAGTATTTCACAAAGTTGCTGCAAATTTGCAAGGTGTTTTCAAACTTGTATTAAAAAAACATTGATTTTTTGACTTGGGGAAATAATAATAATATAGATTTTTTTTCATCGTTTAGATTGGTTCGGGCATTTCTGTGAACCCATATTGAACTGTTTCTTCAAGTGCCTTGACCGGCACCGCTTATTTCCACCTGCGCAACATTGCCAGGCTCCGCAACTACCTCACCCCCCCACGCTGCCGAAACACTCGTGCACGCGTACATCACCTCACGGCTGGACTACGGAAACTCTCTCCTCGTCGGCCTCCCCAGTTCCTCCATTCACAGGCTGCAGGTCATTCAAAACTCTGCAGCCCGTGTACTATCCCGCACCCGCCTCCGCGACCACATAACCCCCACCCTCGCCCGTCTCCACTGGCTCCCCATCCTCCAGAGGATCGAGTTCAAGATCCTCGTCCTCACCTTCGAGGCCTTACACGGCCTTGCCCCTATAAGCCCACCCGGTCCCTCCGTTCAGCAGGACTTGGCCTGCTCCAAGCCCCCCGCCCGAACCGCCCCACCATCGGAGGCCGGGCTTTCAGTTTCTCCGCTCCCACCCTGTGGAATTCCATCCCCCAATCCCTCCGCCTTGTTTCTTCCCTTTCCTCTTTCAAGGCCGGTTTGAAGACTTTCCTCTTCAACCGTGCCTTTTGTTCCCCCCCGAACTTTTCGACCTCCCCTACGTGTTTCACCCCTTCCCAAACACTCCCCTCCCAGCTCGGGTCACACGCCTCCTGTGCAGCTCCTTGGGACGTCCTCCCGACGTGAAAGACGCTTTATAAGTTTAAGTTGTTGTTGCTGTGTTTGTGGACAAATACACTTAATTTTTCCGTTAATCCTGTGAAGCGCTTTGAGGCAGTCATTCTCCTGATGTGAGGCAAGCTACACCTAATGTAATGATTCTTTTCGTATATCCTGCTAGGTCCATTACAGAGCTACTGAGAGCTACAGCGGAGCTTGCTGTCCTATCACGAAAGGAATTAAAACATTTTTTACCACGCCTTACACCGAAGAACCCAGAATTCAACTGAGAAAAGGAGATCTTATTTTAGCTACAAGAGGTTTGCGGTATGTTGACTGCAAGATGTTTGCATTCATGATATTTGTATTCACTTAGTTATTTATTTGAGCACTTTTTGGGGCCATTCTATAACACGTAGAAGCTATTTTGTTTGACATCAGTGACATTCTATGTTGTATCTTAGTAATCAAGGTGACATTTTATGACACTGAAATGACCAAATAAACCCCTGACTGTCCAGCGCCTTGAGACATCCCTCCGACGTGAAAGACGCAGTGTAAACGTAATTTTGCTTTGTATTTATAACGTGATTGGTATAGCTCTAGATGGATTTAATATTCCTTCTATATATTCTTTCAAAATATCTAACACGAGTATGATTCCTTCCAGGCATTGGATGTACGGGGAAAAGATTTCGGACAAGAAAAATGGAAGAGGTAAATTCAGACAAATCAACAACAATAACATCAAAATTACATTTGTAGAGCGGCTTTCACGTCGGGAAGACGTCCCAACGCGCTGAACAGTCAGGACGGGACCCGAGCAAGGGAAAGGGGCAGGGCAGTGGAGAGGGGAGGGAGAGTGTTATTGCTTTCGAGGAATTCTGTCATTGAGTGAGTCTTGTTCGCTGGTTTAATTATACTAATGGCTTTTTAACTTTTAATCTGCAAAGTTTAACTGAGCTCAGCGTTGAAAATTTCACTGAAAAATAATTTACAAGGATGGCTGGCTAGATTGGGTTTTATAGTGCTGATTGTGGGATGAAATGCAGCATTAAGTGGCTTTGGTGGGGGCCTTATTATTACTAGTTGTGTACGTTAGCAACTTAGCTCGCTTCGCATTGACAATTTAAATTTCTTTTTAAACGTCCTTTAAGCCGGAGGGCGTGAGCGAGGGTGGTTCCCCAAAAGATGTGTGGAGAAATACTCGTTTAACCCCACTGTAGAGGAGGCAGTGGAAGAAGAAAAAAAGGACTTGTGATGCTTTTGATTCGACCCAGCGTTCGCCAGTAGTTCCCGCAAAAAACTACATGCGTCAATCTCGACAACTGAATTTTTTTACCACATTTTATTTTGTACTTGACATGCTTTTGGTAAGGGATGAAATTTTCACAATTATTTCCCTTGTTATGTAAAAAAAACACCAAAAAAATCCTTCTGATTCTCTAAATGTTTGTGGCACAAAAAGTATCTTGATCCAGATTTACAGGAATAATAAATTGCCTTTTCTTTCCTACCCTCCTTTCCTTCCCGTGTCAGCTGGTGGTGGGTCTCTGCACTCAAAATTGGAGGGCGGTTTGTGGGATTATTTTTAACCTTAGGCTATCTCTCACTGAATGTATTTAGTGAAACCCCACAGATATTGCATGAGAAATTTAAGTCTGCATGATGAACAGAAAATGGCTCATGACAAACTGCGATTGAAATTTATTATATTCAAGTGTCAACATTTGACACACTAAAAAAAAATCAATAAAAAAGAGGACTTTTCTTTCTGTTTGGTTGAGTTTTTGAATATATAAAGTGACTTATCTCATCCAGGTGAGCTGTGAATGGTATGGATTGATTCTGCTGAGCTGGAAGATAATTGATTTCATTTTTTTTTCCCAATTTGCAGGCAATATAAAGATGAAAGATCAATCATTGATAGTACCAAACCAGAGATTCAACTTTGACAATGTTTAAGTCGATTTTGATTTCTAAAAGAGAAAGGTATTTAAACCTAGTAAAGTACAGTATACTGAAAATTGACACGATCTGAAATAATTGTCTTTGAAAAATTTCTTATTCTGTAGAAGTTTCTCACTAAAAGTAAGATTTGCTTCTGTGTAACTGATTTGCACAGTGGTTAAGTTTGAATTTTGATAATTTTCCTCTAGAAACTCTTTATTCTTTACAATCTGCACCAAAATTCTGAATGAAACTAGTGTTCACCTAAGTAATAATAATAATAATCTTTGCATTTGATTTAGCCCTTTTCATATCTTCTAGACGTCTCAAAGCGCTTCACAGAATGTACTGTAAAGTCAATTGACTGTATATTTGTGGGCGAAATGCGGCAGCCAATTGCGCACAGCAGCGTCCCCGCATACAGTCGTGGATTGAAATTACCAATTTTATTTCTTTCTTGTTCTTTTTGTTATTGTTTTTTGGAGGGATTATTATTAGGCGGGTGTGTGTGTGTGTGGAGTAAGGAAACTTGCCCACGGTTTCGCCCTGACCTGCCTTGGATTCGAACACAGGTCTCACGCTTGTAAGGCAAGTGTTTTAACCACTGAGGCTACAGGATCTCCAATTGTTATCTGTGCTCAGATGAATCACACAAAAGATGCAACACACACACACACACACACACACACACACAACAACAACCAACAATTGGGGCAAACTTGGCGCCCCCACTCTTTAATATTGATTGACTAATTACCAGAAGGCTATTTTGCTTTGTATACACATATTCATCCTGGTCAAAAAGCCAACATGTTCCAGGCTTTGACAATAAGTTAGGTTTGTTCCTAATTAGTACTTGTGAGAGGGAAACCGACTACTGCATTGGGTTTTTTTGGGTGGAGGGGTACAGGGGTAGATTACTGTAACTATGTTTTGGTGAAGCCGGTGTCTGTGTGTTACAATAAGGCTTGGATTCTTCGCAAACAACATTTTTTTATTGAAGGAATTAGAAATATCGAATGATATCAAACGGTTACGTCAACTACCAGTCTGTAGATCATGGTCAATATTTATATAAGGTATAATACCGTGCCATTAATGCCCTAGGCTGATTCATCACCATAGAGACGATCAATCTGGCTTCTGAAATACTTGGACAGTTCTGCTCTTTTGGCCTTCAGGGTTGGTGTCAGGAGTCCATTTTCAATGGTAAACATTTCTGAGTGTAGATACAAGACTTTCACCTAAAACGAACCAAAGCGTCAAGTCCGTGATAAAATATTTCAAGTAACCCCCTTTTTTTTCCCCCCCCAACATTCGCCCACAAAATAAGCATCAACTTTCCCCAACTTCCAGTTTTAGAAACGAGTTGCTTAAAACGGTTCAAAAATGTGAATCTCGCGAGTAAACATTTTACTTTCTGTGCAACAACAACGCAAAATTACATTTGTATAGCTCCTTTCACGTCAGGAGGGCGTCTCAAGGCGTTGGATGGTTACTGCTTCAGACTCGAGCTGAGGACAGGGGGAGTGGGGGATTAGGAGGCCAGGGAGGCGGCTAGATGGAGGGACTGTGGGATGGTGTTCCAGAGGTTGGGGGCGGAGTGGCTGAAGGCTCACCCGCCAATGGTTGGGCGGGTGGGTCGGGGGACGTGGAGCAGTTCAGAGCCAGCTGAGCGGAGGGAGGGGGCGGGCAGGTTGGTAAGGGGATATGAGGTCACGGATGTAGGGTGGGGGGTGAGGTTTTGGAGGGCTTTAAATGTGAGGACCAGGATCTTGAATTGGATCCTCTGGATGGGAGATGGGGTCACGGAGTTTGGTGCGTATCCTAAGTTCAAACAGAAGTTTAGTGGAGAAGACCCTTTGTCCCTTTGATCTGAACTTACCCACTTCATATTAGAGCCTTTGATTGGTTTCTTACATAATATTGGTGTCCTGTCTTTAACCACCCTTCCTAGTAATCCAAGCCACCTTGTTGAATGGCTGTGATTTTTTTCTTCCCTTCCACCCCCCCACCACATATATTAAATATATGTAGGTTAAAACCCTAAAGAGCTAATGTTTCGAACCCTATGAAAATCTCGGCTTTCTGTCAAAGCCAAAAGTACAATTATGAGCGCCTGGTGTCTGTTAATTAACTAAACCTTGTTTAAAAGCTTGATCTAAATTCTCTAGTGTTTTCACACCACAGTATGAGATTAAACAACACCTTTATAGACACTACGTGAACAGACATGTTAACATTTTCAGTTGGGAGGCAACGGAAGTCTTAATTGCCAAATTTGTTTTCGCAGCTGATCTGAACAAAGTTTTGTTTTAATTGGCATATGTGTGTATATGACACACAATACCAGGCAGAAATGGGTCAAGATTTGAGGAATAATCACAACTCACCCAGTACATACTGTAACGGTTTTCAGAAATTAGGCAATATGACTAGTTGTGCAGGAATAAGGGATTAATTTTGGTAACTGTCACGTATTTACTCAAACCGTTGGCTTGAAATTACAGTATTGGAGGAAGTGACCAAACTGGTAGGAAACTGTCCAGTGGCAGAATTGAGATGGCATTGTTTTTTTTTGCTGTGGCATTTCCATTTCGAGGGTTAGAATTGTTACCTGTTCAAGTGATTTTAGTCCCGCATTTTTTCCTATCTTAACCATGTCTTCCAGGATGGCCTTGTTAATTTCCTGGAGGGAAATAGATGAACATGTCACATTACTGATAGAATTTTGAAAGATATATAAATCCCATTTATCACGCTGTGTATGAGGAGCTTCTACATTCTGCAGGCTGACATTGGAAAATAGGCTTCTAAATGCTTTGCTTATATAATAATCCTTGCATTTGATATAGCGCTTTTCACATCTTCTAGACATCTCAAAGCACTTCACAGAATACACTGTAAAGTGAATTGATTGTATACCTGTTGGTGAAACTCGGCAGCCAATTACGCACAGTAGCGCCCCCACAAATAGTCGTGCATTGAAATGTCTATTTTGTTATTTACTTTTTTGGGAAGAATTATTATCGTTGCTTTAAAAAGTTCAGTTTTAACCGAACAGTTAGATTAACATTCAAATGCAGACAGCCCTTCCAAATGCCATTAAATCTTCAATAATTTATATATGATGTATATATGAGTAGTAATCGTTTCATACTTGATTCTTGCATAGTTCATGATAGGAGCCTTTGATTCCCATCTTGGCAGCAAAATCCGGAAGCACTTCGGGATCTGGCACCACAATTCCCACTACATGAGCCTTGAGAAGAAGGAAAAGTATTCACAACGACTTCAAGATCCTCACACTCGTGTTCAAATCCCTTTCGTTCCCTGGCACAATCCCTACCTCTCCGACCTGGCTCCCTGTCCCGGAGAGGATCAATTTCAAGATCCTCACTCTTGTTTTCAAATCTCTCCACTCCTCTGCACCCACCTTACCTTTCTGATCTCCTCTCTCCTCACAACAGCACCCATTGCCTTCGCTCCACCGGGTCTGGCCTCCTCCTTGTCCCCCCCCGAATCCTCCGCTCCACCATCGACGGCCATGCCTTCAGCCACTACCCCCCCCCCCCCCCAAGTCCTGCCTGCAAACCTTCCTCTTCGAAAGTTAAACACTCTTGAGACATTCCTCTACATAGAGAGTGCTATATAAGTGCAAATTGTATAACTCCCAACAAGATAGACTTACGCTTGCTCACTTGTGTTCATTGTAACCCTTGCATTTGATAAGAGTGCTTTTCACATCTTCTGGACGTCTCCAAGAGCTTTACAGGATATACTGTAAAGTGAATTGTCTGAATATATTGTGGGCAAAACGCGGCAGCCAATTACGCACGGAAATGACCCACAAAGAGCCATGGATTGAGTCACCAAATTATTATTGTGTTTTTTTTCTCGAGGGTTTATTATTAGGTAACAATCAGTGTTTCAGTGCTGATTGATTGATTGATTGATTCCATTCAACCTAACCTTTCAACAAAATTCACCAGTCTCAAAGACAAAAATAACTGACAATCGGTAAATTCTGTACGTTACCTTCAAACTGTCGCCATGTACGAAGACTTGTGCGACGGGGCTACTTTGTATGTATACGTTCTCAATCTTTTCTGGTGCAATGTATTCTCCTTGTGCCAGTTTAAATATATTCTTTTTCCTATCAATTATTTTCAGTGTTCCATTCTGAAATAAATAAGTAACAGGGAGGGTTGCCTTGTTAATAATAATAATAATAATCCTTGCATTTGATATAGCGCTTTTCACATCTTATCCACGTCTCAAAGCGCTTCACAGAATATACCGTGAAGTGAATTGACTGTATATTTGTAAGGCGAAATCTGGCAGCCAATTGCGCACGGCAGCGTCCCCACAAACAGTCCTGGATTGAAATGAGCAATTTATTATTTTTTTGAGGGATTATTATCAGGCGCGCGCCTATGTGTGTGTGTGGAGTAAGGAAACTTGGCCACCGTTTGGCCCTGACCGGCCGGGGATCAAACTCTCGCTTATAAGGCGAGTGCTCTAAACCACTGAGCTACGGGACTCCGCAAACTCTGAAGGAAACTGATGAAATTGCAAGTCCTCGTTAGCAAACGATGAGTTGATTATTGTAAACCTTGAATTTCCCAGTTACCTCAGTTGGTTGAGCCCAAGCGGAGGTAGGCAAGAGGGTCCCTTTGGAACTAAGACTCAGAGGAAATATACTTGCCCCCCCCACCAAAAAGTCCCCATTAATCCTAGAAGCCAATGTGCATTGCTGGTCAGTTATTAGTTGCCTATTTACTCATTATCATTGCTCGTTGGTATCTTTGCTTATTCCCTTTCTAGCTTTCAAGTTCATCACCTCTTGTCTATACAGGTGGATTGAGGTACATTATCCGCACTTAAACGTGACTGCAAAGTCAATTTAACAAGCCTCGAATGTGCCATCAGATTAAAGGTGCGGTTGTGTAACAGGAAGCCAGTTGCGTTCTTCGAAATTAATTAGTCTCGGGAGTGAGACTAATTTCATCTTTTTAACTTTAATGATATAAAAGTTCCAGACAAAACCAAGTTAGAATGTGAAGTTTATGTTATGTATACCAAGAGGCTTTTTTTTCCTGTCCTTTCACATATTAATTTAAGTGTCAAAAATTAATTTTGCAGCTGCGTTCTTTGGCGCATCGAAGAAAGCCCTAACCTATTAAGAGTTTGATTATTGGAAAGCTCTCCAGGCTTTTCTGGAGGCTGTGATATAATATAATAAGTGTCATTCGGGCAAAGTCAAGAGTCCTGCACTGCTGTAAACCAATCTGAAAATATTTGTGAAAATGTAGAAGCCACAAAAGTTGCTTATCAACATTTAATCCTGCCCAAGTCATGAATCTTCGCACTCACAGCCATTGTGATCAAAGTAGAGTCTATATGGAAAGAAACACCATGACTGTCCACTGCCTTGAGACGTCCTCCTGACGCGAAAGGTGCTATACAAGTGTAATTTTGTTGTTATAATCCTTGAATGTTGATATAGTGCTTTTCGTCTCAAAGCGCTTCACAGGATATACTGTAAAGTGAATTGACTGTATGTTTGTGGGCGAAACGCAGCAGCCAATTGCGCACAGCAGCGTCCCCCACAAATAGTCGTGAATTGAAAATGACCAATTTTATTATTGTGTGTTTTTTTGGAGGGATTATTATCAGGTGTGTGTGTGTGTGTGTGTGTGGTGTGTGTGTGAAGAGTAAGGAAACTTGCCCAAGGTTTCGCCCTGCCCTGCCTGGATTCGAACACAGGTTGTTGTTGTTGAGAGCGCTAGGGAGTGGGATTGACTTTGAATAGCCCTTTTTTGACAGACATGCTGGGCCGAATGGCCTCCTTTTGTGCTGGAAAATTCTCCGATTCTATGAAGAAGAAACTTACCGACAGCCATTTTCCAATGTCTCCCGTGTGAAGCCATCCATCAGCGTCTATGGCTTCAGCTGTTCTTTTGGGATCTTTCAAGTAGCCTTTGAAAATGTTTGTTCCTTTCAAGCAGATCTTTACAAAGGAGAAAAACCAAGACAGGCTCAACACCGGCCCGAATCCCAGCCTAACCCAGGTCAATAGTTTTTTGTTTTTTTTAAACTCTCTGTACCTCTCCTTCTTCTTTCTCAGCAAAATAATTCATTTCTGCAACGTCAACCAACTTCACTATGTTGCAAGGGAGTGGAGCCCCCACATGGCCTGAAGAAAGAAACCATCATTAGTCGCTTGAGATGCTGTTAAACCAGAAAAACTGGGACGAAAGTAAGGAAACTTGCCCATGATTTCGCCCTGACCTGCCTGCATTTGAACACAGGTCTCACGCTTGTAAGGCAAGTGCTCTAACCACTGAGCTCCAGGACCTTCATTGGAGAACGTAGCATATTGCTAGACAAGAAAAGACCAAGATGGCCAAAAAGACCGAGACCGTTTAATTTTAAAATGTTTCCTATTCTGAACCTGTCTAATTGAAATTCGGGAAAGCAAACAGTTTACGGTAAACAAAGCTAGTACTCAGCGAGGGAACGAAAGACACATTTGCTGTGATGCCTGTTCTCACTCAGTCCTCGGTGAACTGGTTGGGTGGAAGCTAACCTGGAATCCGGTTTCGTTATGGAACATTTGAGAATATTATCAATCACCTATTACAAACTGTACTGTTGTCTATTACAGTCAGAGGTTTGCAGTATTGGAGGATGATTTTGTTACCTGCAGTTGCGTCCCCAGGCAATGAAAATGTACACCCACCAGTGCACTCCGTTTGTCCATAGGCCTCAAAAATCTGTGCAGCCCAAAGGAAATCGTACAATAAATGTTCACGCATAATCCAGGCTAAATCAGCTAATTTCCCTATTGAGTGTTGTTACCAGGAGGTAATTATAATGATGATAATCCTTGCATTTAATATAGTGCTTTTCACATCTTCTAGATGTCTCAAAGCGCTTCACAGAATATACTGTAAAGTGAATTGATTGTATATTTGTGGGTGAAACGCGGCAGCCAATTGCGCACAGAATCGTCTCCCACACACAGTCGTGGATTGAAATGACCAATTTATTATTAGTTGTTTTTTTGTGGTCGGATTACTATTAGGTGTGTGCGTGTGTGTGTGTATGTGTGTGTGTGTGGAATAAGGAAACTTGCCCAAGGTTTCGCCCTGACCTGCCTGGATTCAAAACACAGGTCTCACGCTTGTAAGGCGAGCGCTCTAACCATTGAGCTACAGGAGCTCCGATTAGTTTGTAATCCTCAAAATGTCCCGTCATTTCAGAGCACGTTGACGAATTCTTTGTCCGCATTTACACACACCCCAAAAAAATTATTACTTTGAACCAATTTTTAAAAATTCTTTCCAAATAATCTTTGGTGGTTTTGTACCTACCTGACAGCCCATTACTGCCCGGAGAAAAGTTAATATGGATGGGGAGATAGGAGCAGCGGCAGTCACCATCAGACGGACGCGGCCTCCCATTGCAGCCTTTCAACAACAACAACAACAACACCACAATTACACTTGTATACTGTAGCGCCTTTCGCATTAGGAGTTGCCAATGGGACCATCGAAGAGGAGAGTTTTGAGGCAGGACTTGAAGGAGGCCAGGGAGGAGATCGAGGCGGAGGGACAGCACATGGAGGCAGAGAGGCTGAAAGCTCGCCCGCCGATGGTAGGGCGGGTCGGGTGAGGGGCACGGAGCAGGCATTACATGACAGAAGGAGGCAATTTGGTGTTCAGTTGGTTTACAACGCAAAGAGCCAACTAGACATTACCTGAATTTTGTTGAAGACCAGTTTATCCCAAATACTGTCGTTTCTAATAATTCCATCAAATACTTCAGCTTTTTTCCTGTCCATTGCGAAATTCAACAACCATTTCTTGAGAGGTGACTGAGCTCCATTTTGCACCTGAGTACATAAATGTTCAAATGAATTCGTAAGTGCAGAGACTTAGCCTCTTACCAGTACAGTACTCAGCTCAACGGAAGTCAGTTACACCTTTCTGGGTACATTTCATCATAAAAAATTAATAATAAATTATAATCTTTGCATTTGATGTAGCGCTTTTCACATCTTCTAGACGTCCCAAAGCCCTTTACAGAATATACTGTAAAGTGAATTGACTGTATATTTGTGGGCGAAATGTGGCAGCCAATTGCGCACAGCAGCGTCTCCCACAAACAGCCGTGGATTGAAAATGACCGATTTATCATAGGTTTTTCTTGGACGGATTATTATTAGGTGTGTGTGTGTGTGTGTGGAGTAAGGAAACTTGCCCAAGGTTTCACCCTGACCTGCCTGGATTCAAAACACACGTCTCACACTTGTAAGGCAAGTGAGTGCTCTAATCACTGAGCTCCGAAAGCAATGCCGTCCCTGGGTGGGCACGAACCACCAACCTTTTGGTTAACAGCCGATGCAGAAGCATGAGCAGAAGATAACAAACCTTATCGTATATCCGGTTGAGTAATCGAGGGACCGTTGGGAAGACTGTGGGTTGGAGAGTTTTCATGTCGTCCATTAGCAACCGAACGTCCCCCTGGAAAAAGCCCACTCTGGCTCCACAGGAATATACTACTGTCTGAAGCAATACAATAATAATATATAATAAAGCTTGCATTTGATGATAATAATAATAATAATAAAGCTTGCATTTGATAAAGTGCTTTTCACGTCTTCTGGACTCTCAAAGCGCTTCACAGAATATACTGTAAAGTGAATTGACTGTATATTTGTGGGTGAAACGCGGCAGCCAATTGCGCACAGCAGCGTCCCCCACAAACAGTCGTGGATTGAAAATCACCAATTTTTATTATTGTGGGTTTTTGGGGATAGATTATTATTAGGTGTGTGTGTGTGTGTGTGTGTGGAGTAAGGAAACTTGCCCAAGGTTTCTCCCTGATCTGCTTGGATTTGAACACAGGTCTCACGCTTGGAAGGCGAGCGCTCTAACCACTGGGCTACAGGAGCTCCACTATATAGTGCCTTTTCACGTCCGTGAGACGTCTCAAAGCGTTTCACAGAATATTACTGTATAAGTGGACTGCATATTTTGTGGGCAAAGTATGCATGAGAGTACCAATCTTCTCACAATAAATGGAAGGTAAAAAAAAATGACGCAGAATTAGTTGAAAAATTAAAACTCCTCCATTGACCCTTGAAACCTGAGAGGAGAGAATGAAATATTGTCTCCTCAACAAACAACAAAATTGCATTGATAGAGTGCCCTTCAAGTCAGGAGGACGTCCCAAGGCGCTGGAGACTTGTCTACCACTCAATTCTAAACGCTTCCCATTCATAAACGATTTCGGAAAGCAGTTACTTTGCTAGATACTAGTAAAACCGATATTCCTTCCTCTCACCCCCACACCTACCTCCCCCCCCACGAAACTACAATAAACGCAATGTGATTTTACCTGCACCACTTTTTCAAACATGTGTGCCAGCGGAAGGTAGGAGATGATAATGTCGGAGGTCGTGGGCTGAAAAGCGTTCTGTTCACACGAAGACAAAAAATGTCTTTAGAAATTTGGAGCAGTTGCATGGCAAACGGTCAGTCAAGTATGTTACTGCGTGTTAAGTGTTTCAAGCTGTTGTTGCAATTGGTGGAAAGTGCCAGAGCGCGCGCGTACATCGATATCGTCCGTCGCAAATTTTTTAAAAAAATGACCTTCAAGTCAAGGCCAATTTCAAAACCGTCCTCCTGAGAAGCGACGATGCCTTGTGCTCAGACTGACCTGTGCTACTCTGAGGAAACCCGCTACGTTTGCAATAACATTTGCGTGGGTCAATATAGCTCCCTTCGGGTTACCTAATTCCAAGAGAACAAGTTAGCTTTAATGCACAGTTCACCATTGACTACATAAGGACCAAGCCTAGCTTGCCTAAGCCCTCCAAACAACATGGAACATCAGACACGTAAACTTATTGTTGTGTCAAGTTCAGAATTGTGTGTTTAAAGCAAAAAAAACACTAGATACCTGTGGTGCCACTTGTGAAACATATGACACAGACATCTTCGGGTTTTGGAGGCTAGAGAACAAGATGGAATCACAGTCAGGCCACACGTAAATGGAGTTAGAAACTTGTGTTAAGGTAGCGATGACCAAGTACTGTGCAGTACTTACAATAGGTTCTTTTTGGTTGTCTCTGCCAAGATCCTAGGAAAAGAGAAAAAAGGATCAGTTTCATAATTTCTTACAAGCGAGAGACCTGGGTTCAATTCCGGGCAGGTCAGGGCAAAACCTTGGGCAAGATATCCTTACTCCACACAAGCGCCTGATAATAATCCCTCAAAAAAATCATCAATCGATCACTTCAATCCGCGACTGTTTGTGGGGGACGCTTCTGTGCGCAATTGGCTGCCGTGTTTCGCCCACAAATATACAGTCCATTCACTTTACAGTATATTCTGTGAAGCGCTTTGAGACGTCTAGAAGACGTGAAAAGCGCTATATTAAATGAAAAGATTTATATTATTATTATAATCAAATAGTTAGATATAATGTTCAGTCGACTGCGTGCCTTTCTGTATACATTAGGAAACGTTGACTCTTAAAGACACTATTAAATCCATTCTTAAACAGCATTATTGCAGCGTAAATGTTACTTTTCACCATATTAATGCTCTTTTATTTATAAGTTATTTCAAAATGGTCTTTCACTGTATAAATGTAGTTTTGTTTGTAACTTATTTGCAATTCTTTTGAGTATGTATATTTAATCTACATTAGCTGGTGTTTAAACTGCAGTAACTATGGTGGTAACTGAAAATAATCAAATTAATATCCTTATTAAGGAATCCCAATAATAATTATTGTGTTTTAAATCCCTTACCCTGTGAAATGAAATTAGCAAAAATGATAATTACATCACCTATTCTTTAACCACACACATAGTTAATCATTAGTTTCAAGTCAGGAGAACGTCCCAATCTTACCTCAACTTCTCTCAGAGACAGAATGTCAACTTTACATTTTACCCCACGTTCCTTCAATTCATCGTCAAATGGATCCATCAGAATAATTGTACTTAGGGTAGGAATGAGGCCTTTTTCACAATTATCCAGCAACAAGTTAGCTTTACTGGGGTTGTCACAGATTGTGGTGGAAATCTCGGCTGGAAAAGAGAGACGACGTTTAACCAAATAAACCATTTAATCCAGATCTACAATACAATCAAGTATATCCGAGTACAACAACAGCAAAAACAAAAGTACACTTGTATAGATAGCGCCTTTCACGTCAGGAGGACGTCAGACCTGATCTGGGGTCGGGATCGGGTTGGGTAGAGGGAAAAAAGGTGGGGATTTGGGGTGACCGAGAACCATCAAAGATGGCGTGCTGCCAACTGAACTAGGCTTGGTGGATAACCAGTAGCCACAGCTATGTATGTGTAGTTCAACAGTTACCAACAGACCTTTAAAACCTTGTCCAGGAGCCCGTCGTCCATACATGTCGAGGCAACGTTTAAGATTGGCAAAGTATCTTTTTAATAATAATAATAATACTCCTTGCATTTGATATAGCGCTTTTCACATCTTCTAGACTGTGTCTCAAAGCGCTTCACAGAATATACTGTAAAGTAAATTGACTGTATATTTGTGGGCGAAACGCGGCAGCCAATTGCGCACAGCAGCGTCCCCCACAAACAGACGTGGATTGAAATGGCCGATTTTATTATGGTAGTTTTTTTGGAGGGATTATTATTAGGCGTGTGTGTGTGTGTGTGTGTGTGGAGAGTAAGTAAACTTGCCCACGGTTTCGCCCTGACCTGCCTGGATTCGAACACAGCTCTCACACTTGTAAGGCGAGCGCTCTAACCACCAAGCCACAGGAGCTCCGTATCTATCGGGAGCACGGAGGGAGGGCAAGAGACATTCCTGAACTCAGCTACTTCTTGTTTACCTTTATCAACGATGTAAACAATCGCTTCAGATCCCAGAGTGTCATACAAAGGTACCACTGTCATGGAGTATGTGAAGCAAGCCTGCTCCGAAATGATCCACTGGTGAGAGCAAAACAGCGTGTTAGTAAAGAGAAACGTGCGTCAGGCACCATTCTAACTCATTCCACATCAGCCCGCTGCACACAGCATCTGTTAAACAAACGATAACAACAACAAATGACTCTGGTATCTCGCCTTTCACGTCATGAGGACGTCCCAAGGCGCTGGACAGTCACTGCTTCAGACTCGAGCTGAGCACAGGGGGTGGGTGGTGGGAGAAAGGGGGGGGGGGGATTAGGAGTTGCCGATGGGCCCATCGAAGAGGAGAGTCTTGAGGTGAGACTTGAAGGAGGCCAGGGAGGGGGCGGGCGAGGTGGAGGGACTGAGGGATGGACTTCCAGAGGTTGAGGGGCAGAGTGGCTGAAGGCTCGCCCGCCAATGGTTGGGTGGGAGGTGGAGAGGTGCTTTGAATGCGAGGACCAGGATCTTGAATTGGATCCTCTGGATGATGGGGAGCCAATGGAGTCAGGCGAGGATGGGGGAAGAGATGGGGGTCACGGAGTTTGGAGCGGTAAAGGACACGGGACGAGACAACATGCAGTCAAAGTGGACGGTTTGTATTGTTTCAGGGTCCTGCCTTACGAACGTACATATCTGCTTTGTTATGAGGTTTCGCCCACAAATCTACAGTCAATTCACTTTACAGTATACTCTGTGAAGCGCTTTGAGACGTCGATAAGACGTGAAAAGCCGCTACATCAAATGCGAGGATTATTATTATATTATTATTATATCCCATGCGAAAGAATACGTTTGCGGCAATAACCGTAGGGCAGCTTCACACAATTGTTCAACGGGTCAGAGTGCGTATTAATTACCTCAGGTCTATTCTGTGAAAAGACACCGATATTCTGCTCTGATGTTGGCTTGCACCCGCGGTGTAGGAGACCTGACCCGAGGTACACAGCTCTGTCAGACACCTACAGACCAGAGAACATTTCATCTTCACTGTAGTAACAACAACAACAACAAAATTACATGCATGGAGCACTTGTCACGTCGGGAGGACATCCCAAGGCTCTGAACAGTCAGGTCGGGACCTGAGCAAGGGAGAGGGGCAGGGGAGGGGTTGTGGGGGGAGAGAGTTAGGAAGGGGAGGGAGAGAGAGTTGGGCCTTGAAGGAGGCGAGGTGAGGGAGCGAGGGAGGGAGGGAGCGAGGCAAAGGGTCTGTGGGATGGAGTTCCAGAGCACAGTTTCCTTCTGATGTGGTTTCACTTTTCTTCTACAGGGGCCACTTGGAAACAGAGACAGGCGTTACTCCCGGTGACCGAGGCCAAAACATCCTCCAGGTAAAATCTCAGCCATTTCACTTTACAGCTGTTTGTGGTCATTACTGTGCTCAAATAGGCTGCTGCGCTCACCAGCAAATATATAGAACATAAGAACATAAGGCTAAGGAGAAGGATTAGGCCATTCAGTCCCTCAAGCCTGTCTCCCGCCATTAATAAGATCGTGGCTGATCTTCTAATCTAACTCCACCTGCCCCCCGCCTTATCCCCATATCCCTTAATCCCTTTATCCATAAGGAATCTGTCAATCTCAGTCTCGAATATGTTCAAGGACTGACTGAGCATCTACAGCCTTTTGTGGGGGTAGAGAATTCCATCAATTCACTAGCCTCTTGAGTGAAGAAGTGTTTCCTGAACTCAGTGCGAAAAGGCTGACCCCTAAAACTCTGCCCCCACCTAGTTATAGTTTCTCCAACAATATAGGCAATGCGTTTTACAGAAAACTCCGCTGAAGAGCTTTGAGATATCGCAATAATGTGATAAGGCGCTATATCAAATGAAAGGATTATTCCTATTATTACCTGCTTGTATGAAAGCCACTGATAAGGCAGGTTGCTTTTTCTGTAACCCAGACAAGGTCCGTTGCCTGACGGGGAAAGAAAAGATGATTGAAACCGGGTTAAACCACTCAGAGATTCTATACAAGTTGTTGTGAGATCTTGAATAATGAAATAACCAAATGGCCATGAACGATGTTCAGAGTTTGGATACCTGACACATGTAAACCTCGTTGAAAGGCTTGGTAGAGAGTTCGGGCATCGCTGTAATAGTAAGAGATCGTGTCATCGCCTTTTAACAACGCGCATCTTCTTGCCCGATCATTCCCCTCGAGGAGAAAGAAACACAGAAAAGGAGAACGTTTAAAATTACTTCTGCTAATTCCCTGGGAATTTAATTCCAGTGTCACAATCACACAGGATTTAAATCTTTTCGATCCTATCGTGTATAATAGGTAGGAGGGAGTAGAGGTAGGGGATATAAGAAAAAATGTTAGGACCAAAAAATATATTCAGTTCTACGCCTGGTGTACAAGGCATACGAATTATACTACAGAAGGATAATCCATTCAAAAAAACACACTAATAAAAATTGGTCATTTCAGTCCACGGCTGTTTGTGGGGGACGCTGCTGTGCGCAATCGGCGGCCGCCTTTCGCTCACAAATATACAGTCAATTCACTGTACAGTGTATTCTGACAAGCGTTTTGAGACGTCGGTAAGAGTTGAAAAAGCGCTGTATCAATCGCAAGGATTATTATTACTGTATTATTGTTATTATTATTATTACCTCAGTCAGCACGGATTGATTGGAAAGGTCACACGGAGGATGGACTCGTTTGGGTTTGTTTGTCATCCAGTACCAAGCAATCAGAATGACTGCAAGCGCGATCCCCACCAGCATGGCCATCTTCTCAACAGCAAAGCCTCACGCCTGGAAAAACACAGAGAGAGTTATACTGTACAGAAGGAAATGTGACAGGTCCTGTGAGAGCGACTGTTAAGACGTTTCTCCGGATCTCCGCGCATTGTTTCAATAGAGTCGTCACACACTTTTAATTCTACCACCACGAGAATCTCAGAGAGGAAATGAGAGTGTACGCTCCACAAGGCAACACTTTACATACGTTTTAAGGATATCTGTTCACAATAGGATTTTGTCACTATCCAGGCACATAATAAAAAATGATAATAATGATAATAATTTTTAAAATAATGATAAGAATAAGAATAAACATATATTTTAAATATATAATAATATATTAAATATAATAATATATTAAATATAATAATATATTTAAAATGAGCAGTTTGTTTTAACTTCAGCACAGACATTTTGTAGACAGATACTACTAATAATAAATCATAATTGTAGAAAGGAATTCAAGCCCCGATTTTACTCAAGAGTACTATTGCGTTATAATTATTCTAAATAATAAATCTCTTAAATGTTGAATACAGCACTACCACTATGCAATATAATGTGTTTCTCTCTCTCTCTCTCATTACTTGGAAGCTTTGTTCTGATGAGATGATGAGATGGAGTGGGGAATCTTCAATTTGCTTGCAATAAATCCATTTAGGAAGTTTACTCTGGGTGTGAGATTAGTAAACCAGTGGCAATTAGTATTTTGCTGTGATTCGCTTTTTGAACGGTTTCTATAGATTGTCCCAAGACTTAAATATATAGATGTAAGACCAGATATCAGAGAGGGGACCACCCTACTGTGTGCTTTTCCATTTCATTTAATGAAATTTAATTAACTAACCTGATTTTTTTTAATCCCATATTTAGAAACAATATTCCTAATAACACAGAAAGCAACCGAGCTTTAGTAGGTTGAAAAATCTTGCCATTTTACAGTATCTATAATATTAGTAGTATCTATAACATTAAAACTTTCAAAGTGCTTCAAAGTACATGCCGTCGCATGTGCTTTGAAGCATGCCGTGATAATTGTCCAAACGTTTTTGTAGTCTGCGGTGATAGTAAAGATTAAATGCCCGTGGATTAAAGTGGATAAGTATTGGATTGACGCATATAAACTGGTGTCACTAACATTGGATCGTCTAATCCATGCAGCCATTAAAATCATTTTTAATTACTATTATTATCAAATGATTTAATTCTGGAAGGTAGCCAGTTGGGATGAATAATGCTGATTCGCCTCCAAGCTAAATGAAGGGAGCAATATATTATTGGGGTAAAATTTCACCCGGGTATAAATTTACTCCATGAACATAACATTTCGGTGTTGCCAGAGTTTCGGAAAATTATTTTGTTTTCAATTCATTCTCAATGTAAGGCTGCATTTTAAGAAGTTTGCCAAATTCTGGATATTCTAAATGCGACGTTGATATAGATCTAGTTGCCGTAACAAGAACGATAATAATCCCGGCATTTGACACAGCGCCTGATCACATCTTCGAGACGTCACAAAGCGCTTCGCAGGAATTCACTGAGGAGCGAATTGACTGTATATTTTGGGGACGAAGGTGGAATTCTACCTTAATGAGTGCTGATGATGCACGGGGACATTAATGATCAGGTTCTTGCCAAGTTGTAAAATGTTGTCCAAAGGTTTCAATGAATCTGAATCAAGTCTTGGCAGATGCTGAACTTTTTTATCTGAGTTAATTTCGTGTGACCAATAATCCTGATTAGCTATGCGTGTGCATTTTATAAGTGTTTCATGTTGCAATGAAACATTCTTGAAGTGGGGTTGATGCGCAGCAAGTCTTTGCTCAATCACGTTACACAATCGCTTGTTACTCAAGGCGGAGGCTGTGGCATTTTAAAATGAAACAATCTGCTTTATCAGTTACTCACCACTTTCGTTATCTCCAGAGTAAAGTTTAAATCTATAAAATTATTAAGCGAGAACGTACAACAGCCACAATAAATTGTAAAGCAACATTAAAATGAAAGGTGTATTTCTTTTACAATACTAAGGTAAATTGCTAAGGATATAAGTGGCCAATATTGTGGAGCTCCTATAGCTCAGTGGTTAGAGCGCTCACCTTACAAGCGTGAGACCTGTGTTCGAATCCAAGCAGGTCAGGGCGAAACCTTGGGCAAGTTTCCTTACTCCACACACACACAAACACACACGCCTGATAATAATCCGTCCCCCCCAAAAAAAACCACAACAATAAAAATGGGTCATTTCAATCCACATCACACACACACACACACACTCTGCCAGGACAATTATAGTTCCCCATGACTACTCCAGCTAAGATCAGACGAACTCAGCAAAGACCTTGGACCTTTCTTGGTTCTGTAAAGCTCAGCACTTCACCAGGTAGTGCAAGGAACCGAAAGATTAAATGCCCAGGACTTAAAAGCGGTTACACGCATCCGAGACACGCGTGTTAACCTGAAGACAATATCGGCCTCGAATTTTAAATTAACGTGTTGTTGGACTCTCCTAAGTCCAATCAGTCAAGAGGACCAAGAAGCCACAGAATCACATTCGAGCTCCACTTAATAATAATAATGATAATAATAATCCTTGCATTTGATATAGCGTTTTTCACATCTTATCGATGTCCCAAAGCGCTTCACAGAATATACTGTAAAGTGAATTGACTGTATATTTGTGGGCGAAACGCGGCAGCCAACTGCGCACAGCAACGTTCCCCCCCACAAACAGTCGTGGATTGAAACGACCAATTTTATTATTCTGGTTTAATCACAATCGTAAAGTTTCCGAGCGTCAGTCCTTGTCCAGTGCCAAGAAACGTATATGACGCCCGCCTGGAGTTTGTCTCACAGAGGCACCATGAAAGCCAGCCCACTCAATAAAATGCTGCAAGCTTGCAATTCAGCTTTGTACTTTGTGGTCAACTGATTGAATATGTGACCATTGAACAAACATAATAATGCCTGATAGTCCCAGGCAAAGCTTGACAATAGAGGTACGTTGTCTGACTCAGGATTTGCACACAACACTACAGGAAGAGACCGAGCGCTGATCAAAGCTCAAGGTCATAGCAAAAGTGTTTCAATCGAGTGATCAACCTCCAGGAGGAGAGAAAAAATTATTAACAATTAAAAGCGTTAAAAGGTTAGCATTGCATTCAAATCCGAATGCTCAGCTGCAGAAAGTTAGAAGGAACCATTGGCATCCTAGCAACGTAATAATAAATAATAATAATCCTTGCATTTTATCTACCGCTTTTCACGTCTTCTAGACGTCTCAAAGCGCTTCACAGAATACACTGTAAAGTGAATTGACTGTATATATTTGTGGGCGAAACGCGGCAGCCAATTGCGCACGGCAACGTCCCCCACAAACGCTCGTGGTTTGAAATGACCAATTTATTGTAGGGTTTTTTTGTACAATATTATATAACTGTTTTCCTAATACCCTGAGATATTTAATGTTATATTTTATATGTAGTCGCTTAGCTTAGCGACTAAATGCCGCCCTATCGTTTATCCCGGTATAATAAGCTGAGCAATCTATTCATAGAATGAAAAATAATGAAAACAAACGCATTATACACAAGCCACAGCGCGGATACACTTCACAAACAATATATATAGATGTATATCTATATATACATCAAGTTACCTGGATACCAGTTCAATCTAAAACTGCGTCTTCGAGACTTTAAGGGTTTAGTATATATAACATGAATAGATTCAGTAAGTTATTTGTGAAGGAGACAGTTTTAAAGTAAACACCTATAGTAATAATACAGTACTAACAATCCTTGCGTTTGTTATAGCGCCTTTCACGTCTTCGAGACTCGCTTGTCAGGCGAGTGCTCTAACCACTGAGCTGCAGGCCTTTATCTAAGTCTTATGCAAGTGAACGCAAGTGAACCCTGGCAGTTTTCAAACAGAAAAAAAAATCAGTTTCTCCCAGTGTTGTGATGAACAGCCTTTACAGGTGAATTGATCATTCGCCACGTGGCACTTTGTGAGGCTTTGCTGAGTGCAAACTGGCTGCTGGATTTGCCCGTTAAAAACACAGTCAGCGAGACTTCTCGAAGCACCACGGTAAAGTGTAGTGACTGCGAGTATTGCGACACGGCAGCCTGTCGCGGCATTCCAAACCTCACAGGTCTTTTCACAAATTCCTTCCATCGTCGGAATCGATGCCCGTCTTGCGACGTTCGGAGGAACCACAGCATTCGTTTCAGCCACAAAATACGCAGTCACTTCACTTTACAGTATATTGTGTGAAGCGCTTTGAAGAACGTCTTAACGACGTGATAAGGTGCTATGTCAATCGCAAGGATTATTATTATATTACCATAAAAACAGCAGAGGGATTGCTGCATGAACACCTAGTGTGAGCCACTGATGTTTGCTCGACTGATAGATTGCAGAGTTCAAGCCAGTGCATAAATCCACCGTTATCAACCCTGCGAATTAACTTTTAATTACAAAAAAAGGTAGACAAATGATAGAACAGATATACAGTATAACGAGAGTTGTATTTGGCGCAGAATTGGGTTACACTTGTCCAAAAAAATTTTACTCTGCGCGGAAATACAAAGTACAGTACAATGTTTACACAGTAAACTCAGATTGGACAACCAACGATTTACGAACTGGGAAGAACGAGCAAAAGAAACAATATTTTTAACGTAATAAACGCGAGACAGCTGTCGCTTATTTTGTCGGGGGGTGTTTTTTATCGAAAAAAAGCTTTGAGAGTACAGAACAGACCACCCGCTAAAATTAATAACACATTATAAATCACGTATGGATTGTTAGGATAACACAACACGATGAAAGAAGCTGCAGATCCTACCTGTTTTGCTGGAGACAGTGGTCATGTAAATCCAATCCAAGTCTGACCTTTGAGTTTATATATATATACAGTAGATACATATATATGTACACACACACATATACACATGCTTACTCACTGCTTACACAGCACTTGGTATAGGAGGCGCTTTTTGCCATGGTGCAATTTCACTCTGGCTGCTTTGCTGAATACATCTAGTGCATAGGTCACTCACTACCCTTGCGTAATCTTTGCCGGGTTCGAAGGTTTGGCTTGATCAAACAATACTGATTGTTGCAATAACAGTCTCAAGCCGTTGTTACTCAATCATATTGTATTGCCCATTAACTCTTCCCCCACCCACCCACCCACCCACCCATTCACGTGACTCAATGGCGATACTGTACCAGGTATCCATTAATATTTTTCACGCCTCTGAGGTTTTTTGGTAGGGTCTGGCCGATGCCACACATTAGCATCGCTGCAAGAGTCTATAGAACTTCGATCGGAACCGCACTCAAAGCTGATTCAGTTCCTGAAAGCGTTTTTGAAAAAATTCTTGCGAGAAGCAGCAATATCAAATGTAAATATTAACTGTCTGGTCGGTGTCAGAATGGATGTATTCAGAAGAGGCAGCACAAACAAGTTGGGTCAAATGGCCTCCTTCAGTGCCATAAAGTTAATGATAATAATAATAATGTCTAGACGTCTCAAAGCGTTTCACAGAATATACTGTAAAGTGAATTGACTGTATATTTCTGGGCGAAACTCAGTAGCCAATTGCGCACAGCAGCGTCCCCCACCCCCACAAACAGTCGTGGATTGAGAAACCAAATTATTATTGTTTTGGGGGGAGGATTATTATCAGGTTTGTGGAGTAAGGAAACTTGCCCAAGGTTTCGCCCTGACCTGCCGGGAATCGAACCCAGGTCTCTCGCTTGTGGGGCGAGTGCGCTAACTACTGAGCTACAGCATTATATGGTATTGAACTTTATTGAATAAGCCTATCATTCCTTGCTTGGCTTCACTGGATCCCCAGCCCTCAGCAGATTGAATTCATCTATCATCCTTATTCGCACATTCAAATCACTCCATAGTCATGATACACTTTATCTTCCACCACTTTGACCCTGGCCACTTCCTAATCTCGGTGAACTCTGGCCAGCTTCACATCCCCTGTCTAATCCGCCCTACCACTTTCAGCCATCTGCCCCCGCTCTCTGGAACTGCATCCCAGAGTCCTACAAACTTCCTCCCCATCTCCCTACCTTTCCTCCCTTGCACCCACCTCCCCCTCATTCAAATAATCCATCCCCAAAAAACACCACAATAATAAAAATTGGTCATTTTCAATCCACGACTGTTTGCGGGGACGCTGCTGCGCAATCGCGTTTCGTCCACAAAATATACAGTCAATTCACTTTAAGAGTATATTCTATGAAGCGCTTTGAGACGGCGATAAGATGTGAAAAGCGCGATATCAAATGCAAAGATTATTATTATTGTTATTGTGAATAAGGGCCATCTCACATCTGATCACCTTTCCCCTCCTCCTCCTCCTCCTCCTCCTCCCTCCTTACCCACCAAGGTCAACAAACACAGTCAAGCACTTTGGGACGCCATCCCGCCCTGCAAGGGACCTGCAGAAGTATCAATTGTACTGTAAAATCTAGGGTCGTTTCTTCTGTTTCCAAACTGAATTGTACTTTGCCTATCGTCTTGCCACGTTTTGCTAAGACCTGTTCTTTGCACCATTGAACGAGGGGTGGGCTATTAATCAGTTACCAGCCGTCAGGATGTCAACTGGATCCAATGGCCAGGGCACAAAACAAATCAAATCAAAAGTGGACTCCATACTCGAGATTTCTTCCTTCTACGGTTAGGAACTCTGCCAGGGAAGATAAGATTGTCTAAGGCGCACCTTTAGGTAACCTGAGTACTTAAGTGAAAGATAAGTCAGTGCAGCTCACTCTCGAATGGCCTCAGGAAAGTCTCGGCTGCTTTTGCCCCGGTTCACGTTCTGTACTATTCCTTTTTTTCCCCCGAATCCTCCGTTCCACCGTCAGCCACTACGCCCCGAGGCTCTGGAACTCCCTCCCTCACTCCCTTCGCCTCGCCCACCCCTTTGGTCACCTTTATCCCCCTGCCCCCTGGCTCGGCATTGGGATCCACTATTGGGAAGCGATCTGAGACACCGTGCGTCGTGCAGAGCATGATATAAATCTAAGTTGTTGTTGTTGTTGTTGTTTCACAAGTATACAGCCAATTCACTTTACAGTATATTCTGTGAAGAGCTTTGAGACGTCTAGAAGACGTGAAAAGCGCTATATCAAATGCAAGGATTATTATTGTTGTCGTTGTTGTTGTTATCGTTCCTTCTGGCTCTGGCAATAGGAATACTTTAGATTATTCCAACTCACATGGAAATTTTCCCTGTCCATCGATTCGAGTTCAATTCTATCTGTCACCTCTTGGTTGATCGCCTAGCCTGTCACGCCAACTCTATCTCGGTTTGCTGACTTCAGTGTTAGTAGAGAGGCTGGTTTGATTTTCTTCTTTTGGAATGCGTTCACTCTTGCCCCAGAGGTTTGCACACCTCTCACCAAATTGCGGAGAGTTTTAGGGGCAGGAGAGCATGAGTGTGGCGAAGGCTTGCGGGAACCCCGGAACTTGCGTTTCAAATTCTGATCCCATCTCAACTTCATCCTTTCAAACACTTTCAGACAGACATGAAATACATCATATTAAGGCAAATGCAAGGACTATCATTATCAACTGGGATTGAGCTAACGTGTTCTCCTCACAGCAAGAACCGATTCCTGCCCTCTGAAAGCTTCTTTCGACAAACAACAACCAACAATGAATTGGTCATTTTCAATCCACGACTGTTTGTGGGGGACGCTGCTGTGCACAATTGGCTGCCGCGTTTCACCCACAAACATACAGTCAATTCGCTCGACAGTATATTCTGTGAAGCGCTTTGAGATGTTTCAAAGACATGAAAAGCGCTATCTAAATGCAAGGATTATTATTATTATTATCATTCTTTGCCGTTGGAACGCTTATTTCATTAAAATCTTATTAAATCAACTGGTGCCTGGCATAGTGACATGAAGCAGTCACGTAAGGGGCGAGTGGAACAACACTTTGTCTCCCAGGTGTGGCTTCTGAAACACGTTTTGATTTCATCCGAAACTCAAATTAAATTAGCAATCGCTAATCAGAGTCGGGTAACCCAAGATTTGTGTTAATTAAAGGCAGAACAATACCTGTCCCATCCACGGCACTTGAGGATTAGCGCGTCCCATCCACCTGTTGCCCGCTGGTATAAATACGCCGACACGTCTAGCTGTGGAGGATCGATGCAACGCGCGCACTTAAAAAACACAACTGCGACTTTCCGCACAGAGGAAATGATACCCAGACTTCACCTGACACAATTTGGTGTGTGCCTTCTTTGCTGTCAGTCGATGGCAAAATCCGTTCTGCTACTCGCCTGTCTCTTCTCCTGCTCCCACTGCCTTGAGGAATCAACCCTTCTGTTGGGATTCCACACGCCCAGAAATTCCTCCTTCCCGTTTAGCGCCTTGAGGCTGGGATCGGCAATCCAGCTCGCGGTGGAGCAGGTGAATTCTGACCCCCACCTCTTGACCAATTACACACTGGAGTTTGTCTACACCGACACTCAGTGTGACCCCAAGCTATCTCTGAGCGCCTTCATCAGCCAGGTCCAGGATGCCAACATCTCAGCTATATTTGGACCGGCTTGCCCCGAGGTGGCAGAGGTAAGTGATGAGGGTTGTTTAAGCGCAAGAAGAATATGTTAGAATTTGTGGAGCTCCTGTAGCTCAAGTGGTTAGACTAGAGCACTCGCCTTACAAGCGTGAGATCTGTGTTCGAATCCAAGCAGGTCAGGGCGAAGCCTTGGGCAAGTTTCCTTACTCCACACACACTCACCTAATAATAATCCGTCAAAAAAAACACACAATAATACAATTGGTCATTTCAATCCACGACTGTTTGTGGGGGACGCTGCTGTGCGCAACTGGCTGCCGTATTTCGCCCACAAATGTACAGTCAATTTACTGGCAGGAATCGAACCCAGGTCTCTCGCTTGTGAGGCGAGTGAATGTACTCTAACCACCGAGCTAGCTACAAGACTACTCTATCCACTACAAGAGTAGAAAGGGGAAAGATGAAGATGTGGAACTGCAGTAATGTAACTAACTAACTAACTAACTAATTAACTAACTAACTAACTAACTAACGCTCTCTCTTTCACTGGACGGGTGTGTTCACTGACGTCTCGTCTCGAAATGCCTTCCACAGGTCACAGGTCTGTTGGCCTCTCAATGGAACATCCCTATGTTTGGCTTTGTGGGTCAGACGCCCAAATTAGGTGACGACCACGTCTACGACACCCACTTGATGCTGGTGTCCCCCCTCCAGAGGATGGCCGTTGTTCTTGAGAAAACGCTGGAGTTTTTTGCCTGGAGATACGTAGCCCTGGTCGGAGGGTCTCCCGGTGGTCCCGGTTGGGATGAATTGGACGAGCTCTGGGAAGCGGTGGGAAGCCGGCTGGAAGCCAAATTTATCCTGACAGCTCAAGCCAAATACGACACCGGCAACTCGAGCCTTCACAGGGACAATCTCAAACGTGTCACCAGCCTCACGAGAAGTAAGTGACGCACTCACGTTGCTAATAATAAATAAGAAGAAGAAAAAGAATAATAAAAGTGCGTTTTTACGGCAGCTTATCATGTCGTTGAGACATATAGAAGCTCTTCACAGAATGTACTGTAAAGTTAACTAGGAAAAGTTAACTAGGAAAAGTTAAATACTTTAAATACGAGCAATAATTTACATACATTTTAAGGATATATGTTCATAATGGGATTTTGCCACTATCCAGGCACATAATAATGATAAAAATAACAATAAAAATAATAATAATAATGATGCTAATAATGATAATAATAATCCTTGCATTTGATATAGCATCTTTTCACATCTTATCGACTGTGTCTCAAAACGCTTCACGGAATATACTGTCAAGTGAATTGACTGTACATTTTGTGGGCAAAATGTGGCAACCGATTGCGCACGGCAGTGCCTCCACAAACAGTCGTGGATTGAGTGACCAAACTAATCATTTAAAAAATATATATACACTATATATGATTGCCCACGCCTTACTTAACACATGCCTCATAATAATCCCTCCAAATAAAAAATAATAATATAGTAAAAGCCTGTTTATCCATGAACCCATCAA
Organism: Hydrolagus colliei; assembly: GCA_035084275.1. Classification (NCBI taxonomy): domain Eukaryota; kingdom Metazoa; phylum Chordata; class Chondrichthyes; order Chimaeriformes; family Chimaeridae; genus Hydrolagus; species Hydrolagus colliei. Next base: position 922,180 of record CM068748.1, read on the forward strand.
CCGTAACTTCTGTATAACCGGCACCTAAAAAAAAAAGTCCCCATTCGAACCACCGGATCTTATCCGGCACAATTGCAGTGGCAAATTTTTTCCCTCGTATCGGTATTTCAGAATGCTGCTACTAGTGTCTGAAGGTGGCGCTGCCGGTTTTTTGCCTCGCATCGGTATTTCGGTTTGCCACCAGTACAGCCTTTTCCCTCACGTCAGCCATTGTTGAAGATTGACTGTACACTTCTACCCCAGCATCATGGCTTCATCTGCCAGCAAAGGTGATTTTTTTAGGTGAATAACAAAGTTCTCTTATTACCTGATATTATTTAGTCTATTATTAATATGGTATGCATTAAAATAAGTTATTTTTTTTTGTGTTGGGTTTTTCGGGCGTCAGATCCACCTGAATATCTGCTGTGTCGTTTAACCGGCATTGGCCAGGCCCCGAAGATGCCGGATAAACGGGCTTTTACTGTAAATTGTTTGATCGATGCAGTAATAGAATTGTGTGTGTTCCTACCTGCCTTTCCAGTCATCGTTTTGATTTGTGCACCTCAAGCTTCAAGATCCATCATGCTGGAAGCTGAGTATCTTGGGATGACAGGGGGACAATATGTGTTCTTTATATTGCAGCAGTTCATGTTCAGCGACGATATGGTGAGTAGTATTTTACAGCTAATTACACGTGTCGGCAATAAAAGGTGGGGTGGTATTCATTATAACCATGCCCTCAACTACAATATATCTTCACACTTAAGACCATGTTGAGTTGTGGAAGATTTTTTAATTTATTTTGCTTGAAAAACTTTATATAATTGCAGACCGGGTCAACGGTTTCAAGTTTGAAACTTGACCTCAACTTGATTTGTTCATAGGAACCATAAGAATTTGCTGCCGTCAGAAGACCAAAGTCCATCTCTTTTGCCTTCCACCATCCTGGCAGTCGCTTGATATATTATCGTGTCCCCAAACTATACACTGTATCCCCAGATATTCACTTATAGTAGAAATCGATCTCATTTGTTCTTGAAACCAGCAACATTTTTCTGCTTCCACCGTCTGTCCACCATTGTGGAGTCCTGCAGCTCAGTGGTTAGAGCACATGCCTTACAAGTGTGAGACCTGTGTTCGAACCCAGGCAAGGCAGGGCAAAACCTTGGGCAAGTTTCCTTACTCCACACACACGCCTAATAATAATGCCTCCCCCACAAAAAAAACCACAATAATAAAATTGGTCATTTCAATCCACGACTGTTTGTGGGGGACGCTGCTGTGCGCAATCGGCTGCCGCGTTTCGCCCACAAATGTACAGTCAATTCACTTTACAGTATATTCTGTGAAGCGCTTTGAGACGTCTAGAAGACGTGAAAAGCGTTATATCAGATGCAAGGATTATTATTATTATTATTATTATTATCTGTCTCCCTAGATTTCCTCTCAATTTATTATTTTGTTCTCATGCCACCCACACGGTCCATAGCCCACCCTCCTGACGTACATGTCAACAACACGTTTTTTAGCCCCAAATGTTCACCCCCCCCCCCAACCCCCACCCCTACCTACCCCCACACATACGAGAAGTAAAATAACTTTTGGAAAATCTGTTTGAAGGTTGCGATAGAGACAAGTCACTTGAAGGCGTACGAATCGACGTTTCTGATTGCAATGCCCGTCAGCCAGGGACACAGTTACCAGGACTTTGTACAAAAGGTTTATCAGCGATTAAAAGGACCTCCCTTCTACAGTAACCTGGCTTCAGAGAAAGAGGTTTGCTTTTGCAGCTTATCCGTGTTTTAAGTAACATCGGGCCAGATTCCTTACTCCACCCGCCTTTGTTTACCTAGCAGCAAGTAAGTAAGAACGCGGTTATTAGTCGATTGGCGGATCGCTTTTCTGTGGTAATAATCCCTTCAAAACAATAGGCAAAATACATTTTGTGTGACCACAACATTCACTTGACTCTATATTCTGTGAGGCGCTTCGAGATGCCTCGAGGATGAGACAAGACGCCTTTGTCACTAGTTACTTCATCCTGTACAATCGCAATTATTCTATTGATTTATCTGTCATAAGAGAAATCATCAGAGTTAATTGACTTTTCCTAGAACATAACGTAGCGTTGGAAGAAAATAACTTGTCCAAGAGAAGGCGAGAGGTGATAAGCAAAAGGGTAAATTTTGGTCATGAATTTGTCTAGGCCAGGATTGCCTAGAGGATGCGCAGTCACAAGAACAACAACAACAACAAATGACATTTGTACAGCGCCTTTCATGTCGGGAGTACGTCCCAAGTCTCTGGACAGTCAGCGATTAGGACCACAGCAGCGAGTTGAGATCAGGGAGGGTGGGGGGCAGGGAGGGTAGGGTTTAGGAGGATGACCGAAGGCGCAGTGGAAAAGGAGGGTCTTGACATGTGGCTTGAAGGAGGCAAGGAGGTGAAGGAGGGAGGTGAAGGGCCTATGGGATGGAGTCATAGTGGGGACAGAGAGGAGGCCGAGAGGTGGGCTGGAAGGTGGGGGATGTGGAGCGGCCCGGAGCTTGCTGAGCGGAGGGAGCGGACAGCCAAAGAGACTGTGACTTTCTGTGTGGCTTTTAACCTGAGGGTTCTGTGGTGTGTTGCAGGTGAGCGATTATTCCATTTACCTTCACGATGCAGTGATGCTGTACGCCATCACTGCGCACAAAATGTTAAAGGCAGGAAAGGACCCACGGGACGGAAGAGCTCTTATCAACACTTTGAAAGTTTTAAATCGAACCAGATTTTACGGTAAGACGGGGAATCCGCCAATTCTCCCATCACGTATCCCTGTGGATCTCCTGTAGCTCAGTGGTTAGAGCACTCGTCTTACAAGCGAGTAAGACCAGCGTTCGAACCCAGGTAGGTCAGGGCGAAACCTTGGGCAAGTTTCCTTACTCCACACACGCACGCACGCGCGCCTAATAATAATCCCTCAAAAAAAAAATCGGTCATTTCAACCCACGACTGTTTGTGGGGGACGCTGCTGTGCGCAATCGGCTGCCGCGTTTCACCCACAAAGTATACAGTCAATTTACTTTACAGTGTATTCTGTGAAGCGCTTTGAGACACAGTCCAGAAGACATGAAAAAGTGCTATTATCAAATGCAAGGATTATTAATATTATTATTATTACTATTACAAAATTATCTAGTAAACAAAATCTCATCAGACTCTACAAAATTGAGAAGATTAGAGAATTAAACCCTCTCTCGTAAATGAGTGTTGTTTGAATTACAGAGCGTTAACTTAAGCCTTCCTATTTTATCAGGTGCAACTGGTCTAGTGGATATTGACAGTTCTGGGGAAAGGTCCATGGATTATTCTGTATATGACCTGCAGCAGAGCGGAAACGAGACAAAATTTGTCCCTGTCCTTAATTACAATGGCAACAATCAATCAATAAGGTAGGTTATTCCTTCTAAGTAACTGGGGGCAGAGAGTTATCAAACTCATGACCTGTTAACACTGCAAGTCCAAACCTTAACGGGTAAGGCTTCAAACAAAATATTCGTTATTTGAAGAATCGTAAAAGCGCAGAGGAGCTGTCACTGTTACCCGAAGAAGATGTCGCTTCTTAATGTGATTGAGCAACGATTTTTGTTTGTTTGAGTGTTTGTGGCTGCCCACGTTTCGCCCGCGAACACAGTCAACTCACTTTACAGTATATTCTGTGAAGCGCTTTGAGACGTCTAGAAGACGTGGAAAACTCTATATCAAATACAAGTATTATTTATTATTATTATTAATATTTCTGGGGCACCTTTTGCACAAAGTGCATGGCCCTGTAACAGTGGGGGGTTGAGGGGGGGGGGGAAGGGGGAGGTTTATGTGTGAAGTGTGAAGCCACTGTGGACTGTATTTGTGACTTGCTCGGTCTTAAAACCTATTAAGGAGTATTGCAATTCGTTATATTCTCACTGAACCCCAACTGATCCTATTGCCCGATTGAGCTGCTCAGTTGACCCACATCATAATTTCTACGCTTTTCAAACACGCTGACGTACAGGACAGTGGTTTAATGCCTCAAAGCAGCGTCAGTCAGTGAAGCACGGGTATATAGACAGAACCATTAGAGCTCCTCGTACTTACTGTCATTTAAATTTAATATATATATATATATATATTTCTTTTGGTTACAGCTCCACAAACCAATTTGCTCACATATCGTGGCCCGCTGGAACTCCGTTTAAAGACAGACCCGATTGTGGGTTTCACAACGAGCTTTGCAAAAACACCCACACAAGTAGGTAATTCATTGAGTCACATTCCACAGTATTAATGTCCTCTCAGTTAGGTCGAGGGGTTGGGCGGAGGGACAAGAATTTTTGCCTGGGTTATGCAGCCAGCAGTCTGATACACACTCACTGTTGGACAAGTACATAATCGCCTATTATTTCCAACAATAATCATCAAATCAATAAATAATCTACGCTTTGCATTTGACTGAAGAACTGCAGAAAGTCGACTTCAAGGATCAAAACTGACAGAATTAAACAGAAATGAGGAGGGGAGAGAATAGACCGCTCTGTACAAATAGCAGATTATTTCAGATACAATCTATTTTCAACTGATATATGGAACGGTTTTGTGTCAGTGATTAAAGTATGATTCATTAGCAATGTGGCAGGCAGCCAATCCTCAGTTTCACAAGGTACATATTTCTGTTCTTTGCTGCCGTGATGTAAAATAATTTACGGAGAGACATGGCTACAGAGATTAAGGTCGCATTTTCAGCATGCAACCTTAATCTTGTGGAGTCCTGTAGCTCAGTGATTAGAGCACACGCCTTACAAGCAAGAGGCCTGGGTTCGATTCCAGGCAGGTCAGGGTGCAAAGTTTCTTACTCCACATGTCTGATAATAATCCCTCAAGAAAAACAATAATAAATTTGTCGTTTCAGTCCACGGCTGTTTGTGGGGACGCTGCTGTGCGCAATTGGTTGCCGCGTTTCGCCCACAAATATACAGTCAATTCACTTTATAGTATATCCTATGAAGCGCTTTGAGAAGTCTAGAAGACGTGAAAAGCACGATATCAAATTCAAGGATCGTCATTAGTGAATTGATGGAATTCTCTACCCCAAAGGCTGTAGATGCTCAGTCAGTCCTTGAACATATTCAAGACTGAGATTGATAGATTTCCTATGGATAAAGGGATTAAGGGATATGGGGAAAAGGCGGGGGCAAGTGAAGTTAGATTAGAAGATCAGTCATGATCTTATTGAATGCCAGGGCAGGCTCGAGGGGCTGAATGGCCTAATCCTGCTCCTAGTTCTTATGTTCTTAGTGTGGGCTCTGAAATGTAATGATCAGAGAATTGAACCGGGTGGGATTGTAGCCCTTAGTAATTTTACTTGTGGGTGCGTTTGTCAGTTTATCTCGGTCATGTCCTCGCCTGATCAGCTGTGTTTCCTCAGGTGGCTTGGTTGTGAGTTTAATAGTTGCCTTCCTGGTAACAGCGTCAGCCGCCGTTGTTTTTGTCGCTGTCTTAATGACACAGAAATGTAAATCGCGAAATCAACTTCAGGACATGTGGTGGAAAATAAATTTCGAAGATATCATCATCGTAGAGGAGAACAAGGTAGGACGAGGACTTGTGCATTAATCCTCGATCAACTGTTTCCGTTGGAAGATGGGTCACTAGCCGGGGTGTGGGGGGGGGGGGGGGGGGCGGGGTCATAGATTTAAGAAAATTGGCAAAACGAAACAACAACAGCAGCAACTTGGATTCATGTAGCGCCCTCCCTCACTCCATGCCGGACGGCGTCTCAAAGCACTTCCCAATAACGGTGAAGGGGGAAGAAGGTGAGCGAAAGCGCAGTCAGTTGAAAAGAAAGGTCTTTAGCCGAGACCTGGAAGTAGGAAGAGAGGGGGGGAGGGGGGAGGGGGAAGGCGAAGGGAGTTCCAGAGTTTCAGGGCGTAGTGGCTAAATGCACGGCCGCCGATGGTGGAGCGGAGGACAAGGAGGAGGCCAGACCCGATAGAGCGAAGGGGGAGATGAGGAGATATATTTTTTGACAGAGTTTGTTACAGTCTGGTATCCACTGCCTGAAAGGCTGGGGTGGAAACAGATTCAATTCCAACTTAAAGTGGACTTGGACAGGTACGTGAAAAGGAACAATTGGTAAGATTATGGGGAAAGAGCAGGGGGAGTGGGATTGATTGGGGCAGCTCTTCCAAACAGCCAGTACAGGCACGATGGGCCGAATGGCCTCCTTCTGTGCTGTAATATTCTATGATTCTGGAGTCCTGTAGCTCAGTGGTTGGAGCACTCGACTAACAAGCGTGAGACCCGTGTTCGAATCTAGGCAGGTACAGGGCGAAATCTTGGACAAGTTTCCTTACTCCACACATACACGTCTAATAGTAATCCGTCCCGAAAAACACACAGTAATAAAAATTGGTCGTTTTCAATCCACGACTGTTTGTGGGGGACGCTGCTGTGTGCAATTGGCGTTTCGCCCACAAAATATCCAGTCGATTCACTTTACAGTATATTCTGTGAAACGCTTTGAGGCATCTTGAAGACGTGAAAAGCGCTAAATCAAATGCAAGGATTATTATTATTGTTATTATTGTAAAACGTAGACTTAACACAGAGCCAGTTGTTGCACAGACTGTAACCCATCCTCATCTCAACACCCAGGGTCACTTTGGCACCTCATCCGTTCATACCCCTAACACGGTGACACCCAGCCACTCGAGTTCCAGTTTCAGAGATAAGCAAGGGAATGTGGCGTTGCATACCTTGACTGGCCGTTATCAGGTGAGTTGGCAAGTTAGTTGTCGGGAATGTGATCCGATCTTGTTCAATCGGCTGAGTCACGATGAATACATGGTCTGATTTGATGGGAAAAGTGCTTAGTCAGACCATAAATTGGTTTAAGAAGAACATCAACCAAAAATACTCTTTTTCTCACTCTGTCCATCTATCCAAGTGGAGCTCCTGTGGCTCAGTGGTTAGAGCGCTCGCCTTACAAGCGTGAGACCTGTGATCGAATCCAGGCAGGTCAGGGCCAAACCTTGGGCAAGTTTCCTTACTCCACACACACACACACGCCTAATAATAATCCCTCCAAAAAAAAAAACAATAATAAAAATTGGTCATTTTCAATCCACGACTGTTGTGGGGGACGCTGCTGTGCGCAATTGGCTGCTGCGTTTCGCCCACAAATATACGGTAGATTCACATTACTGTATATTTTATGACGCACTTTGAGACGTTGATAAGATGTGAAAAGCGCTATATCAAATACAAGGAATATGATTATTATTATTATCGGCAGGCAAAGGATGTTCTACACACGGCTGCTAGAATTGATTAACTTATTTCTTCTGTGACAGGGAAACCAAGTTGCCATTAATTACCTCAAAACCGCAACCACTCCCGATGTGAGGAAACTTTCAATACGCCAAGAACTGGATATGGTAACGAAAAAGGGATTGTAGTTAATAATATTCCCTGAGTTTCATTACAGCGCCTTATCACGTCTTCCGGACGTCTCGAAGCGCTTCACAGAATATACCGCAAAGTGTGTAGTGACCGTGTGTTTAGCGGGAAAAACGCGGCAGCCCATTGCGCGCAGCATTGTCCCACAAACAGCTGTGGATTGAGTTGACCAAATTCTTCTTATTATTATTATTTTGGAGGGATTATTACCCCCCCGGAAAAGCGATCTGCCAATCGACTAACAAGGGTCCTCCCACTCACTGCTGTTATGTCAAAAGGTTTTTTTTTTGAACGTATAAAGACTTAGCCACAATGACAAGAAAATGTAATATATTCCAATTGGCATTCCTGCCAGATCAAGCGTTGATCCAATTTGCAATATTTCTTAATTAGGAATTGCGTTGGTAATTACGTCACCTCACAGCAACTCTGCTCCAGAAGTAAGTTGCATCAGAGTGAGGTTTCCATGGATTTTATGTAACGTCATTTATTTTGGCCGGAAGTGACTCAAGAACGTAATAGTTAGGAGCAGGAGTAGGCCATTCAGCCCCTCGAGCCTGTCCCCCACCATTCAATAAGATCATGGCTGATTTTCTAATCTAACTCTACCTGTCCCCGCCTTATCCCCGTATCTCTTAATCCCTTTATCCATAAGAAATCTGTCAATTTCAGTCATGAATATGTTCACGGACTGACTGAGCATCTACAGCTTTTTGGGGTGGAGAATTCCATCAATTCACAGTCCTCTGAGTGAAGAAGTTTTTCCTCAACTCAGTGCAAAAAGGCTGACCCTTAATCTTAAAACTATGACTCCTAGTTATTGTTTCTCCAACCGGGGGAAATGTCTTTCACTGTCTACTCTGTCATGGCCCCTTAATAATCTTGTAGGTTTCCATAAAATCACCTCTAATTCTTCAATATTCTAGAGAATATAGGCCTAGATTACTCAACCTCTCCTCATAGCTCAACCCCCTCATCCCAGGAACCAACCTAATGAATCCACACTACTAAGGTAAGTATGTCCTAAGCAGTGTGAAGGACTGTAAGGTATCAAATCATTTACAATTTCTTGAACTCAGAAGTTTACATTGCCGCATGGAGTGATTTCAGTTTAGCTACCCTCTGGTGCAGAATCTGTTTTGTTTTCAAGACAGCTATTGTAAGTATGATGTACATCTGAATTCAACCATTTTGCTTCCAGATGCAAAATCTAAAGCACGAAAATGTAGTTAGTTTCTTTGGTGTCTGCATCGAACCACCAAACGTATGCATCATTACACAATACTGCCAAAAGGGAAGTTTGAAGGTGAGTTGGTTGAAATGGCGGCCAGCCACGTCAACAGCAAATTTCAATGTCCGCTATCCCTGTCTGATTGACATTTCGGGGGAAATATGGTGTTCAACCCTTGGCATAGCTATTCCTCCCCGTGCTATCAAAAGCGCTTTGAGACGTCTTGTAGATGTGATACGGTGCTGTATCAAATGCTTAAATTCTTCTTATTATTATTAATACTAATACTGCTCACTCTGTGAATACTATCTAAGAACTGTGCGCCCACAAATATACAGTCAATTCGCTTTACAGTACATTCTGTGAAGCTCTTTCAGACGTCTAGAAGACTCGAAAAGTGCTCTATCATTATTAACATTATTGGTATTATTATTTTAACTGAGCTGTCTAACATCTGTGAGAAAAATACAAATGAGACATCATCTGCTAATGTTAAACCATAAATCACAAAAGAGCACTTTGTAACATGTCACCACCTCAAGTGAGAAGTGCAGAACCAGGCAGGAAAATTAGGGGCTATCTGTGACTGCTTGCATTTTCTCAACATTATCCAGTTTTTAGAGCTTCCGGTAGTGTGAAATCAGGCATTTATTTGACAGGAATACTTGCACAGTCACAGCCCCGATCGAGATTGTATTAATAATAATAAATAATAATAATAATCCTTGCATTTGATATACCGCTTTTCACATCTTCGACGTCTCAAAGCGCTACACAGAAAATACTGCAAAGTGAACTGACTGTATATTTGTGGGCGAAACGCGGCAGCCGATTGCGCACAGCAGTGTCACCAAGAGAACTTGCCCAAGGTTTTGTCCTGACCTGCTTGGATTCGAACACAGGTCTTCACTGAGGTGTAGTTCGAATTACACTTCATTTTATAAATGAATTCTACATGAAATAAAGACACCAATAAAGAATGTCACCTCGTACAGAAAGACAACTTCATCTGTAGGGGAACTAATGGACTGCGCCAAAAGCGTATTTTGAATGTATATTATTTCTCTTCATCAGGATGTCCTGCAGAACAGAAAGTTTGACCTGGACTGGATCTTGAAGCTCTCGCTCGCGTACGACATAGTAAATGTGAGTTGTTACTGGGATCAAACAGCTGGGATTTTCATGTTAAGGAAACACAAGTCGAATTCAATTTCGGTTCATTTCTTTGGTCAAAATCATTTCTTACAAAAAAAAATCAACTCCAAGGCTTTTGTCTCTCAGATGCACATTGAATAATTAATACCAATCCCCTGTACTAAATAATATCTGTATTCATTAATTAACTAGTATCTGCAGCAGTTTCATTCCTCCTTTGGTTAGAGTCTGTTTCCTAACTTGAGACGTACTCTAGTGTTATTCTTCCTAGCGAGGGACACAGTTTGTGGAGTCCCGTGGCTCAGTGGTTAGAGCAAGAGACTTTGGTTCAAATCCAGTCAGGGCGAAACCTTGGGCAAGTTTCTTTACTTCACACGCCTGATAATAATCCCTGTAAAAACAATAATAAATTGGTCATTTTCAATCCACGACTGTTTGTGGGGGACGCTGCTGTGCTCAATTGGCTGCCACATTTTGCCCACATATATATATATATAAATATACAGTCAATTCACTTTACAGTATATTCTGTAAAGCGTTTGGAGATGTCTGGAAAATGTGAAAAGCGCTATATCAAATGCATTGGTGAATATTAACGATCATTTTCAGGAAATGTCTTGGAACAAGAGTGCACTGCTGATGCTGTTGACATGTTATATTTTAGGGAATGAATTTTCTGCATAACAGCCCTCTAAACTCTCACGGCAACTTGAAACCCAAGTCCTGCCTGATCGACAGTCGGATGCAAGTGAAAATAGCAGAATTCGGCTTGTGGGAATTTCGCTTTGGAACTAAAAGGAAAGTGATCACTGGAGAAAACGTGGTGGTTGAAGGTAACTACACATTAAAACATTTTTTGGAGAGGAGTTCAGGGAACGTTTGCATCGGCTAAATTACTATAATAAATGAATAAGAAGAATAATTCTTGCGTTTGAAAAAGCGCTTTTTCACATCTTCTAAGCGTCTCAAAGCGCTTCACAGAATCTTACTGTAAAGTGAATTGACTGTATATTTGTGGGCGAAACGCAACAGCCAATTGCGCACAACAGAGTCCCCCACACACAGCCGTGGGTTGAAATGACCAGTTTTTTCTTATTGTTTTATTTGGGAGTGATTATTGTTAGGTGTGTGTGTGTGTGTGTGTGTGTGGAATAAAGAAAACTTGCCCAAGGTTTCGCCCTGATCTGCCTGGATTCGAACACAGGTCTCATGCTCATAAGGCGAGTGCTCTAATCATTGAGCTACAGGAGCTCCACATACCAACACTATTTGAGAATTAGCTTGGTCGAAGTATCCTATCATGCTACCCTTAAAAACCTCCCTCAACGTTTCCTTCAGCCAGTTTTCGGTATCCAGTATCACGTTCCACTCCCTTTTTGTCCAGCTCCTTCTCGTGGACCCTGAATGTGAACGTGCAATAAGACACATACGTTAAATGAATGATAACAACAATGATTGTACATTTTGTCTTCCCACAGACCTGTACTGGACTGCTCCAGAGCTGTTGCGGCTTAACGAGTATCCACTCAACGGTACGCAGAAAGGAGACGTTTACAGTTTTGCTATCATCATGAGGGAGCTGTTGTATAACAGTGAACAGGGGCCTTATCATGACTTACACATGTGCCCAGAGGGTAAGGAGAAAGGTTCATTCCTTTGTCATAAATTATTTGTTTCCGTCATAATAATATAAATTTTTTAAAATAGCCACAAACTCTATGGCATATTTTGAAACGATGGCATCGATCACGTTTGTCGCCACACTCTGGAACTCCATCCCACAGTCCCTTCGCCTCGCTCCCTCCCTCGCCTCCTTCAAGGCCGGTCTCAAGACCCTCCTCTTCGATCGTGCCTTCAAAAATTTGATGCGTTTAAATGGCCTTTGCCTTGTTCCACGTTTTCTTTTGTCCCCGTTGTTCTTGCGTCACAGACACCTTACAGACCTGCACAACGCCTTGCTGAGGACTGAGGGACTGTAGCGGAGGAATGCCAGAGATGTGAGAGAGTGGGTGGAGATTGGGATAGGGTTTTGAGTGAAAGATGTAGGCAATCCGTTTGGTACGTTTCTACAGCGAGACGCAAACTTATCGAGACTCCAACTCAATACTGTGAGACAAATTGAAAGCAAAGAAAATCCAGTTATGTTGCATCCCACTTTACATTTTACAGTATGGTAAGGCAGGTGCGCAATCGGCTGCCACGTTTCGCCCATAAATGTACAGTCAATTCACTTTATTCTGTGAAGCGTTTTGAGATGTCGATAAGATGTGAAAAGTGCTATATCAAATGCAAGAAATATTATTATTTGATTGATAAGTCCTCACACGTAAAGACTTCCTGCAGTGTCACCAGGAAAGTGATCTATGTGATTGCAGAGTGAGTAAGAGTGTCGGGGTGGGGAGGTTGTGGGGTGGGATGGGGTGGGGGGAGGTAGGTAGAAAAAGATCAGCAGGAATCAACATAAAGTGGTGTCTTTATTGATTGTCTTTATTTCATGTAGAAATCATTTATAGAATTAGAAACCCTGGTTTAGTGACGCCAACGAGACCCACCGTGCCCGCAGAAGAGAGCAACGAAAAGATAGTGGCTTTGCTGAACAAATGCTGGGACGAACATCCAGAGAGAAGGCCAGACTTCCACTCAATCAAACGAGCATTGCAACAGGCCAGTCCCGAAGGGTGAGTGCCCAAAAAGAAGATGTTTTTGCATTCTTGACTTTGGGTCGAAAGTGGAGCTCCTGTAGCTCAGTGGTTAGAGCGCTCGCCCGGCAAGTGAGAGACCTGGGTTCAATTCCAGGCAGGTCAGGACAAGGTTTTTTTTAATTCCACACACATGCCTGATAATAATTCATCAAAAAATACATAATAATTTGCTCACTTCAATCCACGGCTGTTTGTGGGGGACGCTGCTGTGCGCAATTGGCTGCCGTGTTTCGCCTGCAAATATAGAATCATAGAATCATAGAATTTTACGGCACAAAAGGAGGCCATTCGGCCCATCTAGTCTGTGCCGGCTCTTTGAAAAGAGCGATTCAATCCCATTGCCCTGCCCGCTCCCCATAGCCTAATAGACCCGTTCTCCCTAAATAAAGATCTAATTCCCTTTTAAAAGTTGTTATCGAATCAGCCTCCACCACCTTTTCAGGCAATGCATTCCAGATTCGAACAACTCGCTGAGTGAAAAAATTTCTCCTCAGCTCCCCTCTACTGCGCCTTGAAACTATTTTAAATCTGTGACCACGAGTCACAGATTTACCCACGAGTGGGTGAATATACAGTCAATTCACTTTACAGTATATTCTTAAAGCACTTCTAGAAGATATGACAAGCGCTATATCAAATGCAAGGATTATTATTATTAAAAAGTGACACCATTGTTTTCTTTATGATGTTTTTGAATAACTTCTTAATTTCTATGATTTATCGAAGAAGTAAAGTGTGCATCATCAAACAAGTAGCCAACACAACTTTACAAAGGCTTTCATGTCTGAGCCCATTTTCCTAATTTGCTGCATTAAAATTGCAAAGATTTTCAACCCTCAACAATAATAATCTTTCATTTGATTCAGCACCTGATTGTGTTTTTGAGACGTCTCAAAGCGCTTCACATAAAATACCATGAAGTGAATATTCTGTGGGCAAAAAATGTCCACCTTATTATACGATTTTCATTTTCTGTGTACAAGTCATGAATTGGTTACATAAATATAGGATTCAAATCCGACATTCGTGCTGCTGATGCAGTTTCATTCTCACTCTCCACGTTTGGGTAAAAGAAATAAAAATAAAAATTCGATAGGGATAATAAAATGAATCACAGGCTTTACGACTTGTTTACAACTCCTTTCTCAATGTTGCCTTGAATGATACAATTGTAGTACTGTATAAGGCCCAACCTTAACTGATTGCTTTTGTCTGCACTTCTGTACGAGGTGACATTCAGTCCAGTGAATGCCACAGGAAGCAAAATAATTAATTCAGTGGTCGGGGAAGAGAGGTCACTTTAGCTGTTATGAAGGATTATTTTTAAAAATTGGCCACAAAATATACAGTCAATTCACTCTACATATTATTCCGTGAAGCGCTTTGAAGATGTAATCAGGCACTGTATCAAATACAAGGATTATTATTATTAATAACTTGGGCAAGTTTCCTTACTCCACACGCCTAATAATAATCCCTCCAAAAACAACTGTAATAAATTGGTCATTTCAATCCAAGACCGTTTGTGGGGGACGCTGCTGTGCGCAATTGGCTGCCAATCGCGTTTCACCCACAAATATACAGTCAATTCACTTTACAGTCTATTCTGTGAAGTGCTTTGAGACGTCGAGAAAGACGTGAAAAGCTACTATATCAAATGCAAGGATTATTATTATTATTATTATTATCAATGTTCTGGTCAATGCCAATGAATTTCTACTTGTTTGGCAGTAAATCCGGCATTCTGGACAACATGGTGAATAAACTGGAAACATACGCCAATCACCTGGAAGACGTGGTCGAAGAGAGAACCAACCAACTGATGGTGGAGAAGAGAAGGACAGACAAGCTTCTGTCAAGCATGTTGCCCAGGTATGTGGGAGGCGCTTTGAGACATCTCGAAGAGGTGACAACAACAACAACAAAATTACATTCGTATAGAGCCTTTCACATCAGGAGGACGTCCTAAAGCGCTGGACAGTGTTTCAGACCTGAGCCGGGGTCGGGATTGGGGAGTTTGGAGGGAAGGGAGGTGGCAGTCTCGAGAGCCTTGAGGCGGGCGGGATTTGAAGGAGGCCAGGGAGGGGAGCCAGGTGGCTAGGGGGTTAGGAGGTCGCAGGGGTAGGGTGGAGGCCAGGCCATGGAGGGCTTTAGATGTGAGGACCAGGATCTTGAATTGAATCCTCTGATGGGTGATGGGAAGCCAATGGAGTTGGGCGAGAATGGGGGCGATAGGTGCTAAGGCTCTGTATCACAGGCAAGAATTATGATTATAATTTTGGGGGATTTTTGTACCATATTTACACACGCGACAATTTTCCACAGTTTCATTTCAGAGCAGCTCATACAAGGCAAATGCGTTGAGCCAGAATCCTTCGAATCTGCCACCATCTTCTTCTCAGATATAGTTGGCTTTACAAACATCTGCTCTCTCAGCACTCCGTTGGAGGTGGTGGGGCTGCTCAATGACCTGTACAGTTTATTCGATGACATTATCAGTTCTTACGACGTGTACAAGGTAGGAGAGAACTTGTCCGATTAATATACAGTACATCGTCATGTACATTAGTTAAAATAGTCGAATCTAAATTCATTTTTCTTTCACAGCAACACTACAAAAGAATAATTGGAAGAAGAATAATAATACTGTAATTGGAATAATACTCACATGCTTCTTTCCTAGATGAAGGGCGATATATATATTTTAAAAATTTCAAATATATTTTAAAAATTTCAAATATATTTAAAAGTTATAAAAACTGCTATACAAGCTGCCACTTTTTGCCCACAAAGGTCCTGAGCTCAGTGGTTAGAGCGCTCGCCTTACAAGCGTGAGACCTGTGTTTGAATCCAGGCAGGTCAGGGCGAAACCTTGGGCAAGTTTCCTTACTCCGCACACGCGCACACGCCTGATAATAATCCCTAAAAAAACACAAAAATAAAAACTGGTCATTTTCAATCCACGGCTGTTTGTGGAGGACGCTGCTGTGCACAATTGGCTGCTGCGTTTCTCCCACGAATATACAGTCAATTCACTTTAGAGTATATTCTGTGAAGCGCTTTGAGACGTAGATAAGATGTGAAAAGTTCTATATCAAATGCAAGGATTATTATTATTTTATGTACAGTATATACATACGCACGCACACATATACTTGTTGTCCCATACCTTTCCCCTCTCTTCACTCCAGTTATTCTCTCTGCTTCCGCTGCACTTTTATCGGGGTGAAAAATGTTGCTTGACCTTGGGCCTGACGACCGCCATTTGTGTTGGTATCTCAAACACAGGTCGAAACAATAGGAGACGCTTACATGGTAGTTAGCGGATTGCCCCTCTGCAACGGAATAAAGCACGCGGGAGAGATTGGGACCATGGCTTTGCATTTCCTCAGCGCCATTACGACCTTCGGCCTAAAGCGGACGAACCAACAGCTCAAGCTGCGTATCGGCATCAACACAGGTAACCGGAGGAAAGCCTTGTGCAAATCGATCGAAGAGGTTCAGCATTCCCTGTTTGCGTTTTGCATTAATAATTATAATAATAATAATCCTTGCGTTTGATGTAGCGCCTTATCACGTCTTCCAGACGTCCCAAAGCGCTTCACAGAAAATACCGTAAAATGCATTGACTGTGTATATGTGGGCAAAACGCGGCAGCCAATTGCGCACAGCAGCGTCCTACAAACAGTCATACATTAAAATGACTAATTTATTATTGGTTTTTTTTTTTGACGGATTCTTATTAGGCGTGTGGAGTAAGGAAACTTGCCCAAGGTTTCACCCTGACCTGCCCGGAATGGAACCCAAGTCTCCCTTGCTCCAATTTTGTTCCAAGATTGGCTTAACTCTACCATTTCAAAGCTGCTGGTGTTGGAGCTGAGGGATATGAATGGTGCCCAGTACCTCAATGCACGTCATGCTCTTATTTCTCTGCCCTTCATTGGTGGACGAGCCTTCAATCACTCTGCCCCCAACCTTTGGAACTCCACCCCAAAGTCCCTCCGCCTCGCTCGCCCCTCTCCCTGACCTCTTTTAAGTCTCACCTCAAGACTCTTCTCTTCGATGGACCCATTGGCAACTCCTTCCACCCCCACCCCTCTGTCCTCAGCTCAGGTCTGAGGCAGTATCCGTCCAGCTCCTTGGGACGTCCTCCTGACCTGAAAGGCGCTATACAAATGCAAGTTTGTCGTTGCTGTTGTTGTTTGTTTGTAGGCCCAGTGGTTGCCGGAGTTGTGGGAACAGTTATGCCAAGATATTGCCTGTTTGGAGACACCGTCAACGTGGCTTCGAGGATGGAAAGCAACAGTTTGCGTACGTTTCGAGTCGTTTTTCCTTCCTATCACATCTTTACGCCTTCCACTCGTCTGAACAGCGCAGCGTCGCTTTCCCTCGGATGCATGGGTTTCGCTCCATAATATTAACGTAGATAATAGTAATAATAATAAATAACAATAGATGTATATAAGGGGAAGCTAGGATAGGTACTCGAGGGAGAAAGGCACAGAAGGTTGTGCTGTGTTTAGCTTAGTTGAGGAAGGATGGTAGGAGGAGGTTCATATGGATCATAATTGATTCACTCACTTGACTCTGGCAGTCGCTGGCAGCAAAATAGCTACAGATGTCACTTTAGACACCGACTGCTGAGTGAGGGATCACCTGTGCAGTAGTTTGTGAATTCTCTCACAACTTGTTGTGAAAGTCACTCTTACCCCACACTAAATATTCACCCACTCTTTCAGCCAAGCCGCCAGTGAAAGTTTGCTCACATTAATCCTCCCGAATCGCGCCACGCGTCCGACTCAGCTCAACAGCCACGTTTTGCCAGATTTCCATAGATCGTTTGAAATGATTAACTCCAGTGAGCGCAGTGTAATAACGAGTTTGGTTTGACAACACTTCTGCTGTGCGTTTGTACAAAACATTTGGCTGTAGCAAAACACAGCGAGGGGATTGCGGATTTCGGAGATTGAGTTAGTTGCACTCTTCTTTTTGACGTCTAGCCCTGAAAATACATGTATCAGAGAGCACTGCTGAACTGCTAAAAGCCCTGGGAGGATATGAACTGGTGAAACGAGGCACCGTTGAATTGAAGGTATGAAATCAAATTTTAATGATTGTTGCTGAAAATCATTACGAATAATAAAATAATAATGATGATCCTTGTATTTGATAATACTGCCTCATCACATCTCCTAGTCGCCTCAAAGCGCTTCACAGAATATGCTGTGAAGTGAATTGACTGTATATTTGTGGGCGAAACATGGCAGCCAATTGCACACAGCAGCGTCCCCCACAAACAGTCGTGGGTTGAAATGACCAATTTTATTATTGGTTTTTTTCGTGAGGGATTATTATCAGGCGTGTGGAATAAGGAAACTTGCCCAAGGTTTCGCCCCGGCCGGGAATCGAACCCAGGTCTCTCGCTTGGCTTGCGAGGCGAATGCTCTAACCACCGAGCTACAGGACTCCATTTATTAACCACTCTGAAACTGATTCTGGTTTCCACAACATTTTTGGTGGCTTTGAACTTCACGGAAAAGAATTGATTTTATTCCGTTAATATTAAAAATGTACCATGAAATCTGACCCGCTTTTTAATTTTCATAAGGGAAAAGGAAAACAAACAACCTACTGGCTTAGAAACAAGGAGGGCTTGAAAATGCCTTTGCCTGATTTTGACGTTGATTCGGTTGACGATTTTGAAGATTCCCTGAAGGTAGGAATGTCCACGAAACAGATCGAACCGGTGAATTGTTATAGCGTATCAGAAAAACTATTACAGAGGCACAGTACAGTTCTCAAACTACATTAGTATTTTTTTTATTGTATGCATTATTATTTTCAATATCCGCAATGTCTCTACACACGGAATGTGTGAAAAATCAATAGTATATCGGCAACAGTGTAAAAAAATTACTGTTCCATCCCTATGTACACACACACGCACGCACACACCCACACACACAGCCGCTGACCCTGATTCAAGCACACTGTTTAAGCACATTTCAATCTCCGCATCATTTTTCCCTCAGTGCCTGGGCTTTCATTCCCGGTTGTTATTGAGAGACTTGTGTACTTTTACATGATGAAGTTAATACTAACATTTTGCATTCATTACATTTCGATATATCGCTTTTCACGTCTTCCAGACGTCTCAAAGCGCTTCACAGAATATACTGTAAAGTCAACTGAAGTTACCGAAAGATCAGTGACACAAAAGAAAGTGACACGATCGGACAATATTCAGAACGAGCAGGTTTAGAATGACATTTTTCTTCCCTCAGGCCAAGTAGTCTTGTTCGAATTCGAAACTGCTGTGAATGGCTTTGGATTTTTCGCATCAATGTGGCTGCCACCTACAGGAGTAGGCGTCGAAAATGTTTCTCTCAAGTTCTCCACGGGTCGGTAGTTGTCCAGGGTAGTGAACTGTGCGTTTGTAGGCAAAGTCCCAGTTTCTCAACAGCCATCAAGTGAAGGACCAATTCAGATTATTTGGGATTTCAAGGTGTTGAATTTTAGGAATTTTCCATTTGGCGATTCAGGTGGACCTTGAAGATCTCGTGACACCGTCTGAAAACAATGGAGTTTCTCCCAGTCTGTTGGTGAGCAAACTTCCAGATCAATTGGCTGTTCACCTCATGACTTTTTCGGTGGGATATTGCTGGTGGGAAATGCATAGTCAGTGAGTTCGATGATATTTACCTGTGACGGCCCCAAAAAAAACACCATCCAACCTGGGAGTGCACAAGAACATTTTTAACAAGAGAAATTATTATTATTATTATTATTAGGCGTGTGTGTGTGTGTTGTGTGTGTGTGGAGTAAGGAAACTTGCCCAAGGTTTCGCCCTGACCTGGCTGGATTCGAACACCGGTCTCACGCTTGTAAGGCGAGCTCTCTAACCACTGAGCTACAGGGGCTCCACAATCATAATGATAGAGCGTCAGGCACGTCAACAGTGAATCCTCCAGGAGGCAATGTAATCCTTGCATGTTGATATCGCGCCTTATCACGTCTTTGAGATGTCTCGAAGCGCTTGACAGAATATACCGTAAAAAGCATAGGGACTGTATATTTATGGGCATAACGCGACCTCCAATTGCGCACAGCAGTGTCCCACCAACAGCCGTGGAACGTGATGGGGCATCTCTGGATACTAAATAAGGGAGAAGTGGAAGTGCGTCCAATCGCGAAGGTGATTAAAAAGGCGAATCATAATTTCCGCAACCTGCTCGTTTAGATATTCACCAATCCAATTCGATCCGGTGATGCAGTCTGAAGAATGAAGAGTCCTTTTACCTGAAGAGAAAGCAACGATTAACTCGCAATTTGCAACAGTTAACATAGTATAATGCTGCTGAAGTTACAAATATCATATTGACCCCCCCCACATGGAAGTTCAGGGCCAGCAGGAAATGGACAAAGGTCGAGGCTGTGTGTAATTGGAATATTAAAGTTCTTATGAGGATTGGACCTGCATTAGATTGCCAAACAAAAGATGGATGGAGCTGTGGGGGCCAACCGAAGGGCTTCAGGGTTGTTAATGAATAATGTTCATATGTGTGCGTATGTATGAATAATAATAATAATCATCTTTGCATTCGATGTAGTCCTGTAGCTCAGTGGTTAGAACACCCGCCTTACAAGCGTGAGACCTGTGTTTCAAATCCAGGCAGGTCAGGTTGAAACCTTGGTTTCCTTATTCCGCACGCCTAATAATAATCCCTCAAAAAATTGCCCACAAACATACAAGTCAATTCACTTTACAGTATACTCTGTGAAGCGCTTTGAGACGTCTGGAGGACGTGAAAAGCACTATATCAAACTCAAGGATTATTATTCTTATAGTATCTTATCACATCGTCGAGACGTCCCAAAACGCTTCACAATGTAAAGTGGTTTGACTGGGTATTTAGTGGGAAAGGAATCTAGGGGGGAAATTGATGGGTGGTTTCTTTAAATGGTGGATTTAGGTACAGTTCTGTACAAGTACAGATACAGTTCTGTACAAGTTAATAAAAGGACTATCTGTTTAACTGAATTTGACTCCTTGCCTTATTACCCCTCGGAGTCAATCTTCTCTCCTCACCTTCACTGGATGGCAGGTGCCTTGATGGGATGGACGTGCAGTCAGGGTAGGTGGAGTTAGAATAGAAGATCAGCCATGATCCTATTGAATGGCGGGGCAGGCTCGAGAGGCCGAATAGCCTACTCCTGCTCCTAATTCTTATGTTCTTATCAGATACAAGGCCTCCACTATCTCACGAACCACCTCTTTTAAAACCTTAGGGTGCAAACCATCAGGTCCAGGGAACTTATCACTTTTTAATTCCAATCATTTCCCTCACACCAATTCCTTGCTGATGTAAATTTCCCTAAATTGCTCCCTATCATTAGCCCCTTGGTTCATCTCCATTTTCGGTAGACATTTTGTGTCTTCTAACATGAAGACAGAAGCAAAGTATTTATTTAGGGACTCTGCCATATCTTTATCCACCATTATAATTCCTCCAATGTTGCCTGCAATGGACCCACATTTACTTTTGCTAGCCTATTCCTCTTAATGTATTTATAAATACTCTTACAATCTGATTTAATGTTCCGAGCTAGCTTGCCCTCATAATCCATTTTCTCACTCTTAATGAGCTTTTTGTTTTTTCTTTGTTAATCCCTAAAATACTCAGTCCTCAGGTCTGCTGCTCTTTTTGGCAGTTTTACAGGCCTTTTCTTTTAGTTTTATGCTTTCCCTAACTGCTCTAGTTAGCCACGGATGAACTCAAACTTCTATCTTAATTCCACTTACCCACCCTAGCCCCACATCCCTTAATACCTTCATATATTATTTAAAAAGGACTCAAACCAGGCTAACCCTCCAAACTATTCAACATATCGTCAACCAATTATCTAAACTAGTTAATGGGGGCATAAATGATATGATGGATCCTGATTGATGTCAGATGCACAGAGGCCATACCTTGAGTTGGGCCTCATGGGAATGTCATTGCCCTCTTCGCCACATGATTGAACTGAAAGCTGTGAGTATTTAACCCTGAGCCCACTCTAGGTATCACAGGAAGGACTCACTTTCAGTGGAAAGGGAAATTTGTTGGAGGCTTGTGGGTCAGAGCAGTTCCTTGATTTGTTTGCTGGTGGTGGAGCTTGGTCCTGGCTGGGCTTCTCTGAGGATAATATGCGGTAAGTCTGAACTAGTGGGATGGTGACAAAATTGGAACCTGTTTCTCTCTCTGGCATCTTTCCATACTTTGGGTTTGGCAACATGAGGTGGACTTCATGCAGGATGTCTGACAAATTTACTCTTTGTAAACATATGAGCCAATCTGTGGATCACATTGTAGGTTGAGACAGGAAGTTGTTAGGAAAGAGAGGCTGAGGTTTGATGGCGTAGGGTGGGGGAGATGTTGGTGGATTAATGATGACTTGGTTCAGGATTGATACTTGGTTGACTTTATTCAGGGCTGAGAGTTGGGCTGATTTGAAGCAGGTCTCAAAAGTCAATTTGCTAGTGACTGGCATTGTATAGTAGACGAGAGTCAGTTTCTGTCAGCATTGGTTGAGGGCTGAGTTGCTTTAGTCGTTGAGTTGATTCAGGGCTGAGAGTTGTTTCGGTTGATTGGATTCAGGGATGAGTTGGTTCAGTGGTTGGGTTGACTGCTCTTTGTGAGCGAGATGGTACAATTTGTTGTATTTATGGGTGAATTTCTCACACAGTGTTTCATCATTTTAAGGTTTGCCGAGGAGGCTCCTTTCCGTCAGTTATTGCTTGGCTCGGACCTCCTTAGTTATTCCAGAGTTGGCCTGGAGCCCGTGCATGCCTGAGACCTCTGGGCTTTACCTCAGCCGTCAACTGAAGGTACGTCTGAAACTCGTGCCGTTTTTCTTTCACTGTGGCTCCAGCACCTCGGGATTCGTAGAACATCAGGTGAGTGTAATAGTGGAAACCTTACGGTGGCAACTAAAGCTATTACACTTTCTCTCTCTCTTTGGCATTTTTCTACACTCTAGAGGTTTGGCAACACTATGTGGACTCCATATAGGATGTCTGACATCCGAACACATATGAGCCAATCTCTGGATCACATTGTAGACCGAGACAGCAAGTTGTTAGGAACAGATGGCTGCGGTTTGATGGGGACAGGACGGGAGATATGTTGTTAGATTAATGTGCAGCTCACAGAACGGGTTGATGATAGAGTTGGTGAGCACGGAATGTAGGAACACAGACGATGAGGTTTTCCACTGCAGTAGGCACTCCAGGATGAGGTTTAATCATTTCTGTTAACAATAGTTTGAGCTGAGAGAGTTAAGTGGTTTGGACTTGGGGGAACGTGGAGTATCTGTGTGAAGAGTGGGTCGGCCAGTGGTCAGTCGGCTGAGATTTATCAGAGACTACCAGAGGCCCCTCCAGCGTCACGCCGTGTCACCAAACAGCTGAGGCTGGCAAGGACCACATCAACCATCTCCAGGAAGTGTTCTCTTAATTGTATTTTTACCTTATTTATATATTTATTAAACATTTATTCTAATTTTCAATACTCGTTGTGTTGTTCTTGGTCTGTATTTAATATTAGTTTCAGAAAATTTAGACCAGAAATATACCGAAGGAACGTAACCCCTATTTATGCCATTAGAGCCTATGGTCATTTAGCTCATTTAGGTTTTGCTTCAATTAAAGTCGCACTTTACAAGAACACATCCCCGGCGTTAATTGAGGAATCCCAGTATAGCAGTACAGTGACCTTAACAACCTGCCAACTGCTCTCAGTAAACATGAGAAATCTGTCTCTCACATCCAAAGCCGGATAGCACTGAAAACCTTTGGAAATACGCGAGTAGATTTGGCTCTAAATGAACAGCAAAAGATCCATACTGAACAGCATAGTAAAAAAAAATCTAAGAAAACCAGGAGACTTTGAAAAGGCTGATAGATGCCACTTGCAATCTAATCAGACAGGAGCTCACTTTCCACGGTAATGATGAGAGGAGCTGTTCTGTTAATCGTGGTAATTATATAGAGCTAATACACCTCACTGCTAGCTACGGTGAGAAGTTAGCCACACATTTGCAGTCGTCCTCGGTATTTTCTGGTCTGTCTGACAGAATACAAAACGATTTGATTGAAGCAAATCGGGGAAGTTATAAGAAATATAATCAAAGAAGAGATTTCTCAAGCACTACTTGTTGCCGTTAAAGTAGATGAGTCGACTGACATTAGTAACAAAGCTCAGGCCTCTATGGTTTTACGGTACGTGCTGAACAGTGAAGTGAAGGAAGCATTTGTGGGATTTGATGATGTGAGCAGTGACAGAGCAGCAGTGGCTTTGTCAGAGTGTGTTTTGGGGGCCCTGGGAAAATACAACTGCGTTCAAAAGCTGGTAGCTCAGGCCTCTGATGGAGCCTCTGTCATGGCATCAGAACTAAATGGAGTTCAGGCCAAAATAAAAGAAAAAGCCCCTAGCAGTGACATTTGCCCACAAATATACAGTCAATTCACTTTAACAGTATATTCTGTGAAGCGCTTTGAGACGTCAATAAGATGTGGAAAGCGCTATATAAAAATGCAAGTATTATCATTATTATTTTAATGGTGTAACCATTCCATCTGCTGAAGAAAACTTCAAGTTTCTCCCTCGCTAACTCCCACCAATAGTAGAACAACGCTTAAGTACATTATCCTTCAAATGGTCTCAGTTCACGTGATATGAGTTCCTGGTAGCTTAGTTTTTTATCTCTCTCTGTACTTATCCTTATACGCTGGTTCTGAGAGACTATTGATCCATTCCTTTTTAAAGAATCCTCATTGACGCAACATTAACGCAAGGCTCACCAAGGCAGTGAACACCTGATTGGTTACATGATGCAAGCAGGTAGAATAATAATAAGAAGAATCCTCACAGTTGATAGTCTTGTAAAACTTGCCCAAGGTTTTGCCCTGACCTGCCTGAACTCGAACCCAGGTCTCGAGGCAAGTGCTCTGACCACTGAGTTACAGGATGAAGACGCTGTATCAAATGCTAGGATTATCGTTACTGTATTTTGATGCCAGAGGCCTGAACTTGAACGGACACAGAACTAAATGGCATCTGCCTGCCAATTGCAAGGCATTCGAACACTGTACATTGAATCTCCAGTGCAACAGCAAGCAGAGAACCTCCCTTAATATACCATTAAAACGGAGCAGCAATCAGGCTGGTTGATAAAGAAAGGGTACATCAAAATCGATATAAAATAGGGTTTAACTGCATTTCATATCCTGCAATTTACCTCCTAGTAACTCACCCAACCCAGATGCATTGTATATTAATCCTCATGGAAGGGAAGCTGAATGGTTGTCAAGAGCTGCTGAGATGGGTTGAAGGCTCGCGACTCACAAAACCAGGTCAACTCCCAGCTGGGTTGCGAGAACAGGCACGTCATAACAATGTTTCTCGTCCCACTGTGAGGCCGAGGTCAGGAGGAATAGGAACCTGACCTACAGCTGATCTCAGGAACAAAGATGTCCCTTGTTAACTCCGCACATCAGCTACCCAGGCCATATCGTCAGCAATCTTAAAATAATAATCCTTGCATTTGATATAGCGCTTTTCACATCTCTATGGTTTTACGGTACGTGCTGAACAGTGAAGTGAAGGAAGCATTTCTGGGATTTGATGATGTCAATTCACTGTAAAGTGACTATGTTTGTGGGTGGTACGCAGCAGCCAATTGCACACAGCAACGTCCCCCACAAACAGTCGTGGATTGAAAAATGATACTTTTTTATTATTGTGGTTTTTTTGGAATGGATTATTATTAGGTGTGTGTGTGTGGAGTAAGCCTAGACTTGAACACAGGTCAAATCCAGGCAGGTCAGGACGAAACCTTGGGCAAGTTTTCCTTACTCCACACGCCTAATAATAATCCCTCAAAAGACAAACTTTTTTTAATTGGTCATTTCAATCCCCAACTGTTTGTGGGGGACGCTGCTGTGCGCAATTGGCTGCCGCGTTTCGCCCACAAAATATACAGTCGATTCATTTTACGGTGTATTCTGTGCAGCGCTTTGAGACGTAGGATAGTACAAACACATTGGGAGTCTATAAAAGTCAATGGGTTTCTAATTATCTTATTCCTTGCTTATTTTCTGATTGCAAATCCATTTATTCTCATCTGATAAATTCACTGAATGCAGCTACCTGGGAGGTCAGCTGTTAATTATGACTGGAGTAAGGACACTTGCCCAGTGTTTCGTTTCTGCCAGGGAATCAAACCCGGGTTCTCTCACTTGCGATTCGCTGACGAACTTCTTACCTCCAGCAGATGGTGATAAGGGTGGAGAGAAGCAGACTGGAGCAGTGGGAAAACAAACAGGTGAAAATTTGCACCTAGTAAAGCTAATCATCCTCCTTGCATTTGATCGTGGTTGCTTGATCACTTGGTTGAGACGTCTCAAAGCGCTTTGCAGACTATGCTGTAAAGTGGGTTTGACGGTGTAATTATTGTACAATAAACAGAAGATTGGTGCTGTTTCTCTCGATGCAATTTATGATAAGATTTTGCGATTTAAAATCTAAGTACAATTTCTGATGTGTGTGACTTTCAATGATCCACACATGAAATGCACAATCAAGTAAAATAGAAATGATTCATTTTATAAAGAACAAACATAAGATTTGAATGCTGCTGCTTAATGCACAGAACAATTGCCTTTGTAGCCAATCTTAGCTAACAGGCTGAGACATTAAAACGTGTTGGCTCTTTTACTGCTTTAAATATTCATTTCACTCTCAGTGGTGTATTTTAGGCTTGTTCATTTTCACAGCAGGCAATTTAATTGACGCGTCAAAAGCAATAAACTTCTTCCTCGAGAATGCACTGAGCATTTTGGGAGTCTTAAGTTGAATCGAGTCAAACAGCGTTCCCAACGCAGTAAACTGCAGAAAAGCTTGATTCGAATGAAGAATATCCATTTAGATGTACACGCCTTCCAACAACAACAACAACAAAAGGACATTTGTAGAGCGCCTTTCACGTCGGGAGGACGTCCCAAGGCACTGAACGGTCAAGACAGGGCCTGAGCAATGAAGAGGGGCAGGATCGGGAGAGAGTTAGGAGGGGAGGGAGAGAGTTGGAAGCGTTAGCAGAAGGCGCGGTCAAAGAGGAGGGTATTGAGACCGGCCTTGAAGGAGGCGAGAGAGGGAGGGAACCGAGGCGAAGGGATTGTGTGATGGAGTTACAGAGTGTGAGGGGCAGAGAGGCTGAAAGCCTGTCCGCCGATGGTAGGGCGGGTCGCACGATCGAGGGACATGGAGCTGGCTGAACAGAGAGGGCGGGGAGGTTCATAGGAGGACAGGAAGTAGTAGGAAGTCTTGCTGCAGCTGTATAGGGCCCTGGTGAGACCACATCTGGAATATTGTGTGCAGTTTGGGTCTCTTTGTTTAAGAAAGGATGTACTTGCCTTGGAGGGAGTGCAGGGTGGGTTTACTAGGTTAGTACCTGGAATGAGGGGAATGAGTTAAGACGGTTGATTGATGGGTTGATTAATTTGGGCCTATATTCTCTGGAATATAGAAGAATTAGAGGGGATCCAATAGAAACCTATAAGATTATTTTAAAAAAAGTAGATAGTGGGAGATTGTTTCCCCCGGTTGGAGAATCTAAAACCAGGGGTCACAGTCTTAAAGTTAGGGGTCAGGCCTTTCACACTGAGTTGAGAAAAAACTTCTTCACTCAGAGGGTGGTGAATGTATGGAATTCTTTACCCCAAAGGGCTGTTGATGATCAGTCCTTGAACATATTCAAGACTGAGTTAGATTTCTCATTTATAATAGGATTAAGGTGTAATGGGGATAAGGCAGGGAGCTGGAGTTAGAGTAGAATATCAGCCATGATTGAATGGCGGGGCAGGCTTGATGGGCTGAATGGCCTACTCCCGCTCCTATTTCTTATGTTCTTATGACAGCATGTCAGAGGTTGGGTGGTGGGGGGGGTGGGAAAGGCCCTCAAAATAAACAAGGTAAGGAACACACGACTGTACATTGCCGGCCGATGGAGAAGTTATAATTCAACAACCGATGTTTGCGTGCCCCTGAAGAGCTTGCTGATCAACTTGGAGTAGTCGATTCTACCAATCGTGTCCTCGTCACATTTTGACACCACGTGATAAATTTCATCTTCCTCCAAGATCACGTTGCAGAGTCGGAGAACACATCGGAATTCGGGCAAGCTGAGATACCCTGCGTTGCTGCAGTCCATCTTTTCACAGGCTCCTCGGAGTATCTTCCAGTTACCGGCCAACTGACCGAGAGAGAGAGAGAGAGAGAGATCAATTTCACGTCTGCAGTGGGGTCCTGTAGTTTCAGTGGTTACAGCACTCGCCTTGCAAGCGAGAGACCTGGGTTCGATTCCTGGCAGGGCAAAATCTTGCGCGAGTTTCCTTAGGCACGCCTGATAATAATCCCTCATTTAAAAAAAAAAAAACAATAATAAAATCGGTCATTTTCAATCCACCACTCTTTGTTGGGGGGGGGGGGGGGGGGGGGGGGGGGGCGCTCCTCTGCGCAATAGGCTGCCGCGTTTCGCCCGCAAATGTACATTTGCTTCACTTTCCAGCATATTCTGTGAAGCGCTTTGAGACGTCTAGAAGACGTGGAAAGCGCACTCTATCAAATGCAGGGATTTATTATTATTATTATCACATTAAAAAGCGAGTTTGAGCAAAAGTTCTTCACCAAGAGGGTGGTGAGCATATGGCAGCTGTGAAGCCAAATGACGGCAGGAAATCTGACACAGGACAGGAACCGATCATATAATAATAATCCTTGCATTTTGATACAGTACTTTATTCTAGTTTTTTTTGGAGGGATTATCATCAGGCGTGTGTGTGTGTATGTGTGCGGAGTAAGGAAACTTCCCCAAGGTTTCGCCCTGACCTGCCTGGATTCGAGACACAGGTCTCACGCTGGTAAGGCGAGCGCTCTAACCCACTGAGCTACAGGAGTCATGGTAAAATTCAAGGACAAACTGTGCCGTAAGGTGTCTTGCCTTTTGTCGGAGTTTCCCTGTGATGATGTTCAGACCGTTGTGCACGGACTCTGTGTAGACTGTGGGCAAAGGCTTTGCTTTCCGCTTCTTTAAATTGCCGAGCCTGGGAGATTGCCTCCGCTCTTCGAAAGGCCGAAGAAACTCGATGTAAGATATCCTGAGTGAGGAGCACGTCGACGTTTTAATAAGAACTCTCGGTCACTGGCTTCCAGAACGTAACATGGCTTTTGCTGTGCGTGTGCAAATTGGCTGCCGTGTTTCAACAACAACTTGGGTTTGTACGGAGCCCTCCCTCACTCCATGCCGGACGCTTCCCAATAATAGAATCTCAGGGCCGAGCCAGAGGGAGAGAGGGGGAGGAAGGTGATCGGAAGAGCGGTCAGTCTAAAAGAAAGGTCTTTAGCCGAGACCTGAAAGTAAGAAGAGAAAGCAGGGGGTGGGGTGGGGGGGGGAGTGTGAGGCGAAGGGAGTGAGGGAGGGAGTGAGGGAGGGAGTGAGGGAGGGAGTGAGGGAGGGAGTGAGGGAGGGAGTGAGGGAGGGAGTTCCACAGCCTCGGGGCGTAGTGGCTGAAGGCACGGCCGCCGAGGGTGAAGCGGAGGATTTGTGGGGGGGGGGGGACAAGGAGGAGGCCAGACCCGGTGGAGCGAAGGCAACGGGTAACATTGTGAAGAGAGAGGAGGGTAGGGAGGGTACAGAGGAGTGGAGGGATTTGAAAACAAGAGTGAGGATCTTTCATCTCCAAAATACACAGTCACCTCACTTTACAGTAAATTCCCCCTGGAAAGGTTTTGGAAGCATCATCTCCCGGCTAACGCAAATATCCGTAATAACTGACCTGTTTTCTCCTCGGTCGAACTTGTTGATGATGGTTTCACACTCCCGCTCGTTCAGTGCCCCGCACAGGTCTGTGAGGACGTCTTGAAATTCCTCTTTGCTCACGAAGCCAGTGTTAAACTGGTCCAACTCACGGAAGTGTTTCCAAAGCTGCTCCAACGAGAAGAGAACCTTTGACAGGAGGGTGGGGGGGGCGAAAGCTTTTAGGTCATTATTCAGGCCGATTGCTAAACGTTAATATTGTCTGACCAACAACAACTTTATTATTTATAATAAATAATAATAATAATCCTTGCGTTTGATATCGCGGCTTTTCACATCTTATTGACGTCTCAAAGCGCTTCACACAGTATACTGCAAAGTGAATTGACTGTATATTTGTGGGCGAAACGCGGCAGCTGATTGCGCACAGCAGAATATGCGCGCAGAAAGACTACTCCTGTTTCTACGTTTCAACGCTCAACACAATAAATTTATACAGTGAACAATTTTATCTGTGGACGACAGGTGAAGAAAAATGATACCCCAAAGGAAATAATGAAAAAATTGGTCATTTTCAACCCACGGCTGTGTGTGGGGGGACGCTGCTGTGCACAATTGGCTGCCGCGTTTCGCCCACAAATATACAGTCAATTCACTTTGCAGTATATCCTGTGAAGCGCTTTGAGACGTCGATAGGATGTGAAGGCGCTAGCTATATCAAATGCAGGATTAATAGGATTATTATTATTGACTCAACTTTAGCTCGTAGATTATCCTCCAGCATCTCTGTGTCGCAGTTAAACTTTCTCGAGTCGAAGGGAGAAAGTCGCTGTCTCCTTTTAGCGGTGGCTGCAGTCGAGCGTTCGGGAAACAGGCTGTTTTTGGTGAGAATCTAAAATGCCGGACGAACTCGTGGAAATCCAACGTACTGTCCTGGCTGGTGCATAAAGTGCTCCACAGTTTCCCGACCTCCGCTCGAGAGACGAACGGTGCGAATGTCAAAGCTGTGGAAGAGGGAAACGGAACGTGCCGTGACTGTCAGCAAGCGACCGAGGAGAGAGAGAGAGAGCGAGAGAGAGAGATGAGCGAGAGGAACAAAATTTAATTTAAACGGCTTTTAAAAATTCAACGAAAATGTTAATCGTCTCCACGAACTTTTTAAGCAGCTGGTACATGGATTCCGGGGTCAGTCGCTTTGTATTCATTCCATCCAGTTCAGTGAAGGCTTCTCCCACAACTTGGTAGTTTTTCTTCAAGAAATCCTGTATCATTTTAGTGATCTAAAATGAAAGGAGACGTGTAACGGGCTGTAAAATCTTGTACAGCTTAACTTTGCCCAAACAGCAGAGAGAACAGCTTAAAAACATAAGCTTTATACTTTATCAATTTGTAGCTCTGTTCCTGCCGGAGTTTAAATTGCGTGCGTGTATATTGATCTAAGAGTTTGGCTTCCTCCGAGTCTGGCCTGCTCCTTGTCCCCCCCGAATCCTTCGCTCCACCATCGGCGGCCGTGCCTTCGGCCACTGTACGCCGAGACTCTGGAACTCCCTTCACCTCCCACCCCCCCCCCCCCCCCCCCCCACCACCTCTCTCTTCCTACTTTCAGACCTTCCTGTGGATAGCATCTAAAACAAGAAATTAACCTTGCATTTGATCAGCGCCTTTCACGACAGGGTGGGTGGGGGGGCAACGCGGGGGGAGATGTCTCAAAGCGTTTCGCGGAATGTACTACAAAAAGGAGTGACTGTATATTTTGTGGGCGAAGCGCGGCTGCCAATTGCGCACAGAGCGTCAATATCTCTCAAGCAAATGCAACACAAACATTGCTGACTTCTAGCATAAAGTGGAGCTCCTGTAGCTCAGTGGGTTAGAGCGCTCGCCTTTACAAGCGTGAGGCCTGTGTTCGAATCCAGGCAGATCAGGGCAAAACCTTGGGCAAGTTTCCTTACTCCACACACACACACACACACACACACACACACACGTGCCTAATAATAATCCCTCCAAGAAAAACCACAATGATAAACTTATTTTCAATCCACGACTGTTTGTGGGGGACGCTGCTGTGCGCAATCGGGTGCCGCGTTTCACCCACAAATATACAGTCAATTCACTTTACAGTATATCCTGTGAAGCGCTTTGAGACGTCGATAAGATGTGAAAAGCGCCATATCAAAATGCAAGAATTATTATTATAAATTGAATCCATCCGCTCGCTTCTATTTGCGCCTGTCCGCTTGCGTTTCGTTAGCTTGTCCCGTCTGCACTTTGCGTCACTGTGTCTCTTTTTAAGTGTAAAATAGCAATCTCACACACCTGCTCATTGGTCCTTTTTGAGCCGTGCCCTTTTTCGATTGATTCAGAAGCAAAAGTCCTGAGAGAATTACCGTCTGGCAACGCTTTGCTGAGATGTGTCATGATCGACTTATCACCGAGCAGACTTTTTGCAGTGTTGCTGTTGGTTAATGGAGACACATGGCATTAATATAATAGAATAATAATTTGATGTAGCGCTTTTCACATCTTATCGACGTCTCACAGTGCTTCACAGAATACACTGTAAAGTGAATCGACTTTACACAGTGTTTGTGGGCAAAATGTGGCAGCCGATTGCGCACAGCAGCGTCCCCCACAAACAGTCGTGGATTGAAAATGACCGTTTTTTTATTATTGTGGTTTTTTTAAATGGATTATTATTAGCAAGAAAACTTACTCCACACACACAAGGTTTCGCCCTGATCTGCCTGGATTCGAACACAGTTCTCGAGCTTGTAAGGCGAGCGCTCTAACCACTGAGCTGCAGCAGCCTCCACGAATATATACTCCTAACAACTGCATTTGATAATAGCCCCTTATCCTGGCCTTCGAGCCATCGCAAAGCACTTCACACAAAAAGAAACTGTAAAGTGAAATGACTGTGTATGTGTTGTGGGCGAAACGCGGCAGCCAATTGCGCACAGCAGCGTCCCCACAAACAGTCGAGAATTGAAGGTCCATGTCACTGTAAATTTTTGTGAAGACGTAGGAAAGCAATCTGGGGAAGCGTTTCCACCAATTTACTACCACCCCAGGTAGCTTCTTACTGCGAGGTGATCAGAGGCGGATGGAGTAGGGAAACCTATCCAATATTTCACCCTGACCGGGGAATCGAACTCCCCGCCCCAAGGAATCCTCTTGCTTGTGAGGCAAGCACTCTTAACCGCTGAGCTACCAGACTCCGCTCATAGACCGATCGCTGCGTATATGATTCCTGATTATTACTCTTAAGTAATCACTTAGTTTCTTATCAATGTCGGAATCAGTGAGAGAATCTACTGGACGTTAGATTAAGGTTGACGATATTGGTTCGTTCTCTGTTTGCCAACTCACAAACTGCCTGGGATAGGAGGATGGGCTGGGGGAATCCACTGACCTGCTGTCAAACATAGCCATGAGTTCAAGGTACTTTACATTGCCTTGGGCATCAAGTGGCATCCTCTCGATGAGACAACTCATCTCTTCATCAGACATGTGAATGCCAAACCTGGCGAGGAAACAAAGGGGGATATTGAGCGTTCAAAAGTCTACGTTTACTTCATAGCAAAGCCACTGTACTCTTCCCGGTAATACTTTACAGTACTGTAGTGCAGTGGGACCTTTAACATCCAAGTGAAATAGGAGTTAGGAGCTTGGCATCATAATAAAATAATAATAATCCCCGCATTTGAACTCACGCCTCATCACACCTTCGAGATGTCTCAAAGCGCTTCACGGCATATACTGTAAAGTGAATTGACTGTTATTTGAGGGAGAAACTCGGCAGCCAATTGCGCACAGCAGCATCCCCCACAAACAGTTGTGCATTGAGTGATCAAATTACATATATTGTGTGTATATATATATTTTTTAAGGGATTATTACCCCCAGAAAGTGATCCGCCGATCGACTAACAACCGGGATCCTGCTTACCGCTAGGTAAACAGAGGTGTGTGGAGTAAGGAAACCTTGCCAAAGGTTTTGTCCTGTCTGGGAATCAAAACCCAGATCCTCTCGCTTGCAAGCCGTGTGCTCCAACCGCTGACTTCGTTAAAGAATGAACCCGTACAGCAATAAACCATTCAAGAATGAAAAAGTTTACCTGCTTTTTAGGATCGTCCAGAATACTTGCTGCCTGACCACATCCAGTCTCTGGTTGTCAAATTTCCTGTCAAGCAAGTCAATAGTAATAATCCTTGCATTTGATGCAGCAGTTTTCACATCTTATCGGCGTCTCAAAAGCGCAGAACAGAATATACTTAAAAGTGAATTGACTGTATATTTGTGGGTG
Organism: Hydrolagus colliei; assembly: GCA_035084275.1. Lineage (NCBI taxonomy): Eukaryota > Metazoa > Chordata > Chondrichthyes > Chimaeriformes > Chimaeridae > Hydrolagus > Hydrolagus colliei. Next base: position 955,889 of record CM068748.1, read on the forward strand.
AAATTCGACAGCCAATTGCGCACAGCAGTGTCCCCCACAAACAGTCGTGGATTGAAGTGACCAATTTATAATTTTTTTTCTTGAGGGATTATTATCAGGCGTGCGGTGTAAGGGGAATTTGCTCAAGGTTTCGCCCTGGAGGGAATCAAACCCAGCGCCTCTCGCTTGCGAGGCGAGCGCTCTAACCACTGGGCTACAGGACTCCACCGTATTTCGATTTTTAATCCGCGCGAAATCATTCAGTTCGCACAAGTGTTACCAGTACGACATCTCGATGCCAAAAAATATCAGAGGTATTTCTTACTGGAAAGTCTCCAAGAGGGAGAGGAAGTCAGACTGGAAAAGGTTGATTAGTTTTGTCTCCAGAGCGGTGATTGTCGATTGGGGGCCAACGCTTCTGAGCTTGTTATATCTGTTCAAAACAATTAATCATAGAATTATAGACTTTACAGCACAAAAAGGAATGGAAGGCAGCCTCGATTCAATCGATTCAATGCCTGTGCTAACTACCACACTGGATAGAACCACCTCTCCTCCCAACTCCATCGGTCTTTCCCGAACCCAGCTCGATCCTCATGCCTTACCTTCTCGGAGTACGCCTAACAAATACTCAGTTAAACCCTCTCAGTTTCCAGCGGCCATTATTCTATCGCGTCCTCTCTGCCGCTGTTTGGTGGGAGTGGAAGGTTGAATCTCGCCAGTACGTCGATGAAGTGTTCTCTCGTCGGATGATACAACGGTAAGAGTATCGCGTTGAACCCCAACTGATGTATTATTCGATCCTCACCAGGTTTCAATGCCTTTCCGTAGCCGGATGAACCCGTGGACTGCGCGCAGCCTTCTGTAATCGCAGCCTAGCCCAGGTCCCCTTCTACACGTGTGTTTCTTCACGATCCTCAATTATCGGAGGGTTCATTTTGGAATGATAATTATAGGAATCATGGTACAGTCTAATTGCATTAGCGTACTACAGTCACGGCAATGGGCACAGCTGTTCAGCTGGGATGTTTCCAACGAACTATGCCGTTATTAAGAGCGCACGGACTTCCTCCCCCCCTCCCCCCCCCCCCCAGCCCCTGTCCTATCCCACCTGTGATTTGCTTCGGTTAGGATCTTGTGAGGCATTCCTCGATCGCTCCTGTCTTGAAACCTTTGGAGAAACTCCACGTAGTTGACCAAGCGAGCGCCTTCTTGAAGGCCACAGCGCACGAGGAAAATATCCAGCTGCTCTTCTCTGAGCGGAAGGTTGAATCTGGCCAGTACGTTGATGAAGTGTTCCCTCGTGACCTTCGTCGGATGATACAACGGTAAGAATATCGCGTTGAACCCGAACTTATGTATTATTCGGCGGCCGTGAACGCAGGCCTAGGCGCTCTCTCCGCGTCTCAAGATTGGTCACTTCATTCCACGACTGTGTGTTGGGGGTGGGAGGGTGGGGGGTGGGGGGGGGGGTGACACGCCGCTGTGCGCAACGGGCTGCCGCGTTTGTTTCACCCGCAAAAATATACAGTCAATTCGACTGCCGGCGTATTCCGTCACGCGCTTTGAGACGTCTCGAAGGCGTGATGAAGCGCTGTGTCATATCGAAGGATCATTTTTCTTAAACACTCAATGTACATCACTCCCACCCTCGCCCGTCTCCACCGGCTCCCCGTCACCCAGAGGATCGGAATTCAAGATCCCCGTCCTCATCTTCAAGGCCGACTTCAACCCTCCCCACCCACCCCCCCCACCATCCGCTCGGGTCCCAACCAGACTGTTCAGCACTTTGGGATGTCGTCCTGACGAGCAAGGCGCTCTTGAGTGCAATTTTGTTGTTATTATTGGAATATTAAATTACCGTCCGAGAATTATCTTGGTCAAAGGAATGGAATTCTCCCATCATACGCTTGAAGCCCTCCCGAAACTTTTCCTTCAGCCAGTTTTCGATATCCAGGGTCAGTTTTCGCTCCCTCTCTGCTTTTGTTTGGCTTCTTCGCGACGAACCTGAATGCGAACGTACAATAAGAATAGGTCAGGGTGAAGTCTCCTTCCCTTTCCTCCACACGCCTGATAATAATCCCTGAATAAATTGGTTCATTTCAATCCAAGACTGTTTGTGGGACACTGTTGCGTTTCCGTCCACACATATACAGTCGATTCACTTTACAGTATATTTAGTGAAGCACTTTGAGACGTCTAAGAAGACGTGAAAAGTGTTATGTCAAATGCAAGGATTATTATTATTAATATTATTATTAAGACACATACGTTAAAACAATGTGGATACACACACAAACATGTTACACGCGCGCACACACACACATTCACAACAGGGGAAAACAAAGGCAAGGAGGAACATATTTGATGTCTAGGATTTTTTTTTCTCTCTGCCTTACTTGCAATATGGAAACATTAATGTGCGCATTCAAGTCTGTCTCGGGCTACGTCACCTCTTGTCCCTCTGCCAGATGCTGAAAGGATCGACATCCATCCTTCCCGATACTCCATTCCAGGCAGGAACCCCAGTGCTCGCTTCAGGACTTGAGCTTGCACGGTGCCAAGATTGTTTGGGTCATATCTATAACACGGTAATAAATAATAACCCTTTGCATTCGATGTACTCTCGCGCTTTTCACGTCTTCCAGACTCATCATTTATGTTATTGTAAGAAAATGCGAGGATTAGGACCACACAGCCTTGCATGACCATTCTGTGAAATTGATCTTGCAGATCTTAGCAGTACTGTAATAATGATTTACTGTATAATAATCATCTTACAGTGTCACCAAGATATACAGTCAATTCACTTTACAGTCCACTCTGTGAAGCGCTTTGAGACGTCTGGAAGATGTGAAAAGCCGCTATACTCAAATGCAAGGACAATCATTACTGTCATATTGTTATTATTAGTACCTCTTCAACAGTTTCATGAACTCCTCGTGATCCATTTCCACTCCGAAGCTCTGCAGGACACTCTGGAATTCCAGTGGAAGCATTTTGCCGTTTTCCATCTCGGCGAAAAGCGCCTTCAGCTGGCGCGGACTGTAACTCAAACAAAATCCCCGTGTTGGGCGAGGGGCAGCGGTGGTGCGGACGCCTTGCATCAGCGCTGATAAAACCTCAACGTGGGGGACAATGGACTACAGTAACAACAACAACAACATGACACTTGTACAGGCAGCGTCTGCTTGTTTGGCGAGTCTCCCTGTCGCTGAAACGTGTGCCCGTAAATCCCCGTCCGGTGGTTTCGTCGTTTGAGTCAAAACAGGAGTGCGGACATTACCTCTCTCTCACCATTGCCTTCAGTCGCAAATGAGCTCGAGTCGCACTCATCTTCTTGTCTGCTTGCGGTCCCTTTATAGAATCCATCCAAACCGGGTATCCTTTTGGCTCCCGTTCTTTAAAGTACACGTAAAAGTCTTCGTGTGTGATGATGGGCTTTTCGTTAAGTTTAAGTCTGTAATGATAATAATGATATAATAATAATAATAATAATCCTTGCATTAGATATAGCGCATTTCACATCTTCTCGCCGTCTCAAAGCGCTACACAGAATATACTATAAAGTGAATTGGCTGTATATTTTGTGGGTGAAACGCGGCAGCCAATTACGCACAGCGGCGTCCCCCACAAACACTCGTGGATTGAAATGACCAATTTATTATATTTTTTGAGGGATTATTATCAGGCGTATGTGTGTGTGTGTGTGGAGTAAGGAAACTTGCCCAAGGTTTCGCCCTGACCTGCCTGGAATCGAACCCAGGTCTCTCGCTTGCAAGGGGAGCGCTCTGAGCACTGAGCTATGCGATGAATGAATTTGACAAAGAATCCAACGCACCTGAGTAACAGATGATAAAACAGCTTTGCAGTAATGAATCTCCTCAGAAATCGAGTTAGAATTATCAGCAACACCTCCCTGCAGTGCGCAGTGCAGAGTTGAGAAAGAAAAAGTGATTGAAATATTCTCAATTGTGGTGGATAATAATTATAATAATAATCCTGGCATTTGATACAGCGCTTTTCACATCTTATCGACGTCTCAAAGCGCTTCACAGAATATACTGTAAAGTGACTTGACTGTGTATATTTTGTAGCTGAAATGTGTTGCATGGAAATCTGACTCCTACAGATATAACACATTAAAAATAATTTGTCCTGTTATCCCCAACGCCCCCAAACCCTCCCAACACCCCCCCAAAAAAGTTGCTTTGATTAAAAAAAAAATTAGTTTAGTCAAATTTGCTCGGAGGAGAAACCACAACGAGAGCTCGCCCAGCTTTCAGAACAGTTTCGACCTTGTTGATGAAAAGTGCGTCACCTTGTCACGTGGCCCCTGCCGTTGATGTCGTTTGCTCGAAAGAGTTGCCGTAACGCGTAGAATCCGCCAGCTTTGATCTTCTGTCGCAGAAGATATTCCAGCTACAAAACCAACCAAACAACAACAACAACAGCGTCTCAAAGCGCTTCACAGGGATTATACTGTCGAGTGAATTGACTGTATATATTTGTGGGCGAACCGCGGCAGCCAATTGCGCACAGCAGCGTTTCCCCCCCCCCACCCACACCCCCACCCCCCTAACCCACCCACCCACCCCGCAAACAGGCGTGGATTGAAATAACCCCAATATTTTGAATGGAACAAAAGTTCCATAATCGCTCACCTCGTCGACCTGCAGTCTCATCTGGGTTCCAGGCCTTGACAAGACAACTGTCTCATCGTCTTCATCGGATATTCTAGGGCCACCAGCCCAACACTTTTCTATAACCACAAACAAACAAAAATGCATAAGAAAATATATCATTTCAATGTTCTGAGTGTTGGGCAGCCCGGATATATTCCACCTTCCTGTCATTTTAATTGTACTTTGATTTTTGTGCATCATTGTGGAGCTCCTGTAGCTCAGTGGTTAGAGCGCTCGCCTTAGAGAGCGTGAGACACGTGGTTTGAATCCAGGCGGGTCAGGGCGAAACCTTGGGCAAGTTTCCTTCCTCCACACACCCGCGCACACACACACACCTAATAATAATCCCTCCAGAAAAAACCCACAATAGTAAAAATTGGTCATTTTCAATCCACGGTTATTTGTGGGGGGGGGGGGGGGGGGAGACGCTGCTGTGCGCAATTGGCTGCCGCGTTTCGCTCTCCCACAAATATATATATATACATACAGTCAATTCACTTTATGGTATATTCTGTATAAAGCGCTTTGAGACGTCGATAAGATGTGAAAAGCCGCTTATATCAAATGCAAAGATTATTATTATTATTATTGTTACCTCGTTAGCTTCCCCCATGCCGGCAGTGGCTTGATATATCGTGTCCCCAAACTATAGCCCGTACCTATACCTATCACCGAATATTATTTTCTAGTGGAAATCAAAACAAATGATATTTCCTGCTTCCAATTTGTTCTCAATGGTACTTTTGTTTGCCCCCTCGAGGCCCTGGGAACACCCCCCCGCCCTCTCTGTTTGTCTGTCTGTGAGATGGGTCGGATCATTCGGGCACCCATCGATTATTCGCTCCTTCGTACCCTCACTTACTGAGATTAATCCAACGATCCACCTTTCTCCAATCGTCCAGGTCCCCCTTTCCAAACTCTGGGTAAGCGTTACCGGAGGCGAGTTCCTTCCTTCCGCCAGAGGCACTTTCACTCAGTCTCTTTGTCGGGGGGGACGTTCCAGCGACTGATTCGCGGACTGAAAGTCTGGAAACTCCGTGGAACGAAACAGTTTCGGGCTTTCCCAGCCTGGACAAGGGATGTGGTATTTCTGGAAATCTGCCCGCTATCCCGAGATGGGTCTCTGGTCTCGCAATGCTAACTTGAGTCATTCTGGTTAGCTTTCGCTGGGAAAAACAACTGGAGGAAAAAAACTTTTCTCTCCTCGAGGCAAACGGGATTGTTGTTCTCTCGGCAGCAACTTTGCGTTGCCACAGGCAACGTCTATTCTGTAGCTTTGAAAGGATTTGACGGCAGGGGATCTGCAGATGAATGACTGAGCCTCTCTCTCTCTCGCTCACTAAATGAAATGTTAGTTGATGTGCGCTTGAGAGAGAAGTGGGTGTTTCCTCTTACTGAGCAGTAAATGGGAATCTGATTGTTAGTCCTTTGGCGGATCATTTTCCAAGTTGGGGGGGGTGGGGGATAATCCCGCAAATAAAAATAATAATAATGAACATTATTTTTATTTATAATAATGATAATCTTTGCATGTTGATATATAGCGGCTTTTCACATCTTATCGACTTCTCAAAGCGCTTCACAGGATATACTGTCAAGTGAATTGACTGTATATTCGCGGGCGAAACGCGGCAGCCAATTGCGCACAGCGGCGTCCCCCACAAACGGTCGTGGATTGAAATGACCAATTTTTATTATTGTGGTTTTTTTTGGACGGATTTTTTTATGCATCTATATTTTATGCATTATATTTATCCATCTGCTTCTCAAATACGTATCCACTTCTCTCTTAAAAAATTGTTATTGAATTGGCTTCCACTACCCTTTCAGGTAATGATTTCCAGATCCCCAACAACTCGTGGGGTGAATTTTTTTTTCCCTAACCTCCCACTCTTGTTTCTTTTAACAATTATCTTAAATCTGTGTCCTCGAGTTACTGACCAACATGCCAGTGGAAACAGTTTTTTCCCGGTTCAACCTATGAAATCCCCTCATGATCTTGATCTATTAAATCCTCTCTCAATCTTCTCTGCTCTCGGGAGAATAATCCTAGTTTTGCAAACCTCTCCTTTATTCCCGGTATCATCCTGGTAAATCTCCTTTGTACCCTCTCCAATGCCTGAACATTTTATGTAGCTCAGTGGTTAGAGCACTAGCCTTACTCGCGAGAGACCTGGGTTCAATTCCAGGCAGGGTGAAACCTTGGGCAAGTTTGCTTACTCTGAAGGAAGGCAAGGGAGGGGTGAGGTGAGGTGAGGCGAGGTGAAGGGACTGTGAGATGCAGGTCCAAAGGATGGTGGCAGAGAACCTGAAGGGCCGTCTGTCGATGGTGGGCTGGGTGGGGGACGATGGACGATGATTTAATGAAAACACTGCCCAGCTTCTGGTTGTGCCCAAGGTAACCTCAGGAGTGAAGACAGTTTGAGAAACATTTAAGCCGATCATTAGTTATGGTAGCTATAGCAAATTCAATTTAACAGAGCTATAATTATGTTCTGTGTTTACATTTGTTCTGGTACATTGGAGTGCAGAGTAATTGCAGACACAAAGACTCACGATAAGCTCATATATACATTTGGGCAAGTTTCCTTACTCCACACGCCTCTGGTTACCAATCAGTGAGTAGGGTCCCGGTTGTTAGTCGATTGGCGGATGGCTTTTCCAGGGGTGGTAATCTCTTCAAAATATAAAAATAATAATAATTTTGTCACTGAATCCATCCTGATGGTGGTACACTGCTGTGTGCAATTGGCTGCCGCGTTTCGCCCATAGAAGATGCGGTCAATTCACTTTACAACGTATTCTGTGAAGCGCTTTGAGACGTCTCGAAGACGTGTTAAGGTGTTTTATCAATTGCGAGGATTATAAAATAATAAAATAATATTTTAGATATATATATTTAATATATTAAAATAATAAAATAATATTATTCTATTTATTCTGTCCATCTGTGTCACTGAGCGATAAGACCAGCACTAAGACAGGGAATGCAGAATGTTCCTCTCGCCATTCTTTGATTTGGTTTTTAAAAGAAGATAAATTATGCTTTTATAAGAATAATGATCCTTGCATTTGATATAACGCCTTATCACACCATTGAGACATCTCAAAGCCCTTCACAGGATATACTGTGAAGTGAATTAACTGTATATTTTGTGGGCGAAACTACATTAGAACATAAGAATTAGGTGCAGGAGTAAGCCATTCAGCCCTCAAGCCTGCCCCGCCATTCAATAAGATCATGGCTGATTTTCTAATCTAACTCCACCTATCCGCTTTATCCCCATAACCCTTAATCCCTTTATTCATAAGAAATCTGTCAATCTCAGTCTTGAATATGTTCAAGGACTGACTGAGCATCTGCAGCCTTTTGGGGGTAGAGAATTCCATAAATGCACTACCCTCTGAGTAAAGAAGTTTTTCCTCAACTCAGTGCGAAAAGGTTGACCCCCTAATCTTAAAACTGTGACCCCCCTAGTTATAGTTTCTCCAATCAGGGGAAACAGTCTCCCACTGTCTACTCTGTCATTGGCCTTTTAATAATCTGATAGGTTTCTATAAAATCACTTCTAATTCTTCTATACTCTAGAGAATATAGGCCTAGATTACTCAACCTCTCCTCACAGATGTATTTACCGAAAGCCGTTTCTGTTATCGGTTAGTTGTTGGACAAATACAATTTAAAAAATTCCAATCTTTGTTTCATTGTAAATCCATTAGGAAAATATGAACAGTGAAGGGAGTTTCCCCCTTGGTGTCTTGGCCACCAATCCTCCAGATAAAATTAGTCATTCACTTCATGGCTGTTTTTCGGGGGAATAATTTATCTGTGTAAATTGACTGCCCACTCGGACTATAAATCTGGTGAACTGCTTTGAGACATTTCAATGGTGTGATAAGGCATTAGATTCAATTTATTATTAATGATTTCCCACCCCCCCACCCTAGCTTTAAATATACAATCATTATTTTCCCTCTCCCTGTACCATACATCATTTCCTTTGGTAAGAAGGAGGTTGTTTTAAAAAAAAGCTTGTTCCTAAGTCTCAGACTGCCTCTCCTTAAAAGTGTGAGAATAACGACAACATTAATAATAATCCTTGCATTTGACGTAAGGGTTGGAGGGATTAGGCGTGTGTGTGTGTGTGTGTGTGTGGACTAAGGAAACTTGCCCAAGGTTTCACCCTGATCTGCCTGGATTCGAACACAGTTCTCACGCATGTGAGGCGGGGTGCTCTAACCACGAGCAAGTGAATTCCATACCTAGCAGTAAGTAGGAACCCCCCACACTTTTTTAAATATATATATAGTCGATTGGCGGATGCCTTTCCCGGGAGTAAAAATCACTGCGAAAGATACAATAAGAATTTGGTCACTCAATTCAGGATCGTGTGTGGGACACTGCTGTGCGCAACAGTCAATACACTTTACAGTATATTCTGTGAAACGCTTTGCGACGTCTCGAAGACATGGCAAGACGCTACATCAAACGTGAGTATTAGTCCAGTATTATTATTATTATTATTATTATGACCAGCAGGGGGTGCTCAACGCTACGGTTTCCGAAACAAACTTCAATCAGACGTTCTGGCTTCTCTCAGTTTCACAAACTTGTGGTTTCAGTGTTTAGTGATACCAGCTTTACTTGCGACAAGAACTTCGATTAATCTATCCCCGTACCTCAAAGGCACGTGAAGTGACACGGATTGGTTCTTCGCGGTTGATTTTCAAAACCCCGAATGAGGGCTGCGTTAGCGAGAGCCGATGTCCGCGCTCGCTCTCGACACTTAAGGCTTTTTTAACCTTAGCCTACGGACAGAGACCAAACGCCACGCAGCGACGATCACACCGCATCCCAAGTGTAGGATTTCGCTACGAAATAGTCGGGTCTTTTGCAGGATAAACATTTTCAAACTCCGGAGGGATTAGGAAACGTCGGAACCAACAAATAAATACAGTACGTTCAGGCAAGAACAGCCTTTTTCTGGAAAATCTACAAAAACTTGCATGTTTCGCCCATGTAAATACAGTCAATTCGCTTTACGGTATATTTTTGCATTTGATATAGCGGGTTTTCACATCTTATCGACGTCTCGAAGCGCTTCACAGAATATACTGCAAAGTGAAGCGACTGTACATTTGTGGGCGAAACGCGGCAGCCAATTGCGCACAGCAGCGTCCCACAGTCATGGATTGAGTGACCAAATTACTATCGTTTTTTTCAAGGATTATTATTAGGCGTGTGTGTGTGTGTGTGTGTGTGTGGAGTAAGGAAACTTGCCCAAGGTTTCGCCCTGACCTGCCTGGATCCGAACACAGGTCTCACGCGTGTTTGGCGAGCGCTCTAACCACTCAGCTACACTTTATGTACAGTTAAAGCATAACGTGGATGTTTTTGTCAGTATTTCCGGGGAGCTCTTTACATGTTTTTGGCGCGTCTCTAAATTTGACAGAAGGACAATAAACTCTCTGCGTTAAATTGCTACCAATAATAGCGCTTCCAGAAATAATCGAGCTACTGATGACTCAAATCGCACAGCAGCAGAATTTGCGAAAGAAACAAGAGAGGAAGTCATGAATCCATAGGCGTTTTGAGGCGAGGGGAAGAGATTCATACTCGAAAGAGAAAACCATATCATTTCCATTTCTGATACCAAGCTCAGCGTTGCGCGAGAAATTTCATCGATTTACTCAAGCCCACCGTTTAATCGATTAACGGCATACCCTCCGAATCACTGGCCAAGTATCGGACGCAAGAACGATTATCAAACACCATCCTTTTACATCCGTCTCCAAATGATAATAATCCTTGTATTTGCCGATCGCGTCTTCAAGACGTCTCAAACCGCTTCGCGCAGTACACTGTCGAGTGAATTGACCGTGTTTGGTGGGTGAAACGCAGCAGCCAATTGTGCACAGCAGTGGATTGAGTAAAGTGGACTGAGGTGAAAGGCGCTATATACGTACAAGTGTAATGTCGTTGTTGTTGTTGTTCAATGCAAGCTGACTGTGTGATGTTAACTGCACATCGCAAGGATGGGTTGAAAACATCTTTGGGGGGAAATAATGAGTCCACACTCAACACATAAACGTGAATCTTTAATTGTGCGTAAATACTTCTTTGAACATGATACCGCAAAACATCAGCAGATTCGATCATTTGTACACAGTTTATGGCTCTGATCGCTACGACCGCGAGGTCATATACATTCTTCCTGATTCTCCTCAAGATAAAGGTGTTTTTAGTAGCGTTTGTTTTTTTAAAACCACGTGGAAATTTGAAGAAAACATTTCTTGTAACAGCTGTTTCGAGACACGGCCTCCGCGAGATGGGTAACCTGGACTAACGTTGCAAATCGAAGAGCTTTAATTACCGTAAGCGCATTATTCTCATTATTTTTCAAGTAACAAAGAGAAGACATTCATCGATATAATTGAGGATTCTGAATCGTCACGTTAGTGCAGTAATCAAAAAACTGTAGGCTGAAAAACTATCGACCTAATCATGGACTTTCTGAAAGTATTCCTTGGCGTCGTTCGGGGTAGGTTTAATCTGCAAAGCACAAACAGAATTACGTCCGCAGGTTAGTCAAACTGCCACAACGAGATACTAAATTTACATGTTTAAACCGCATGAGAATATTGCATCTCCACAGACAAAGCAAAGTTGAGGATTTTGACTTCAAGATCCTCGCTCTGGTGTTTAAATCCCTCCACTCCTCCGCACTCCCCTCCCCTACCTCTCTAACTTCCTCTCTCCTCACTGCTGTACCCACTGTCTACTGGTCCTCCGCTCCACCATCGGCGGCCGTGCCTTCAGCCACTGTGCCCCCGAGACTCTGGAACTCCTCTCCCTCGAGCCCTTCGCCTCACCCTCGTCTTCAATCTCTTCAGGTCGCGCCTTTCCCTTCGACCGACAGCTCTCACGGTCACCTCCCCGCCTCCCCCCGGCTCAGCCTCCGCTATAGTTGAGGGCTCTGAGATGCCGCCCGGTGTGGAGGGCGCTATATAAATCAAAGTTGTTGTTGTATTATCGTTAGGTGTGTGTGTGTGTGTGTGTGTGTGTGTGTGTGTGTGTGTGTGTGGAGTAAGGAAACTTGCCCAAGGTTTCACCCTGACCTGCCTGGAATCGAACCACAAGTCACGTGCTGGTAAAGGCGAGCGCTCTACCCACTGAGCTACGGGACAAGCTGGCTGTGTTTACAGGCAGCTGGTTAACCCTTAAATTTCCTAACTTTTCCCAGCGGAATAAAACGTGACATACCGTGGGAGAGTTGGGAGTCCAGTTGGCCGGGCAAACCTCTCCGTGTGTCTCCACGTACTGGAACGCCTTCACTAACCGCAGCGTTTCCTCGACACTGCGTCCCACGGGCAGATCGTTGACCCCCATGTGCTTGATAACTCCGCGAGGATCAATGATGAAAAGACCCCTTGGTGAGTAACAGCAATGATTTTTTTCGTTGGGGGTGGGGGGGGGGGGGGGGGGATGGGGAGAGGGGGGAGGATCAGAGGAGCCATCGTTAGAACCGCCACGCTCGTCAATAAACGACAAGACAACATTTACTACAACAACAACAACAACAAATTACATTTATAAAGCGCCTTTCACGTCGAGAGGACGTCCCAAGGCGCTGCACAGGAGGCGTGTGACCCGAGCTGGGAGGGGAGTGTTTGGGAAGGGGTGAGACACGAAGGGGAGGTCGAAAAATTCTGGGTGGAACAAAAGGCACGGTCGAAGAGGAAAGCCTTCAAACCGGCCTTGAAAGAGGAAAGGGAAGAAACGAGACGGAGGGATTGAGGGATGGCATCCTCCGAATAGCACTTAAAAATATCAAACAAATGATTTTTTTTTAAAATTGCCTGCACGGAGTTGGTTGGAGGACAAATAATAATAATAATCCTTGCATTTCATATAGCGCTCATCAAGTCTTCTAGACGTCTCACAGCGCTTCACAGGATGTACTGTAACGTGAATTGACTGCATGTTTGTGGGCGAAACACAGCAGCCAATTGCGCACGCAGTCGTGGATTGAAAATGACCAAATTTTATCACTGTGTGGTTTTATGGAGGGATTATTATTAGGCGCGCGTTGATAAATTTGAAGAGGGTAACAGCTGAACAATGTTTCTGCACATATTTATGTTTAAATTCAAATGTACACATTTCAAGCGAAAATTAGGGATCAGGACGGAGTGGATGCTGCTGAATGTGAGCACAGGACTGATCTCGGTGTTGCTTTGAGTAACTCACTCGAGTTGAAACCTCGAGACTAATGGATTAATCCTCAGAAAAATTCTACCTCAGGGCAATACCAGGGTTCTCCAGAAGTACTCCATAATCCCGAGATATCTGCTTTGTTAGGTCGGATAATAGCGGTATATTCATGCGGCCGAGTCCTCCGACCTGATGAAGGAAAAATATTCAGAAATATTTCACAAAAAAAAATCAACACGACCGTAAAAAACCCTACTGAAATCATTTTGCTTTATCTCGCCCCTTCTTTCCTCCAATACAATCTGCACGCCCAAAACATTCAGCCACGACTTAAAACTGTTGGTTTGCACGCAGGATTAAAACGGAAACATTGCTCAGCTGTTACCCTCTTCAAATTTAGAAACACACTACCCAGCAATGGAAATGATGGGATTGCCAAGGCAAAAAATAGTAATACTCCTCACATTTGACAACAGCGCTTTCCACGTCTTCTAGACGTCTCAAAGCGCTTCAAAGAATATACCGTAAAGTGAATTGACTGTATATTTTGTGGGCGAAACGCGGCTGCCGATTGCGTACGGCAGCGTCTCCCGCAAACAGTCGTGGATTGAAATGACCCTTTTTTATTATTATTGTGGGGGTTATTTTGGACGGATTAGTATCAAGGAAAGTTGCCCAAGGTTTCGCCCTGACCTGCCTGGATTCGAACACAAGTCTCACGCTTATAAGGCGAGTGCTCTAACCACTGACCTACAGGACTCCAATACTTATATATATATATTTTTTTTTTTGGGTGGAAACCTTACCTTTCTGGGTGTGTTGATCCAGGCAAGGTGGGAGAAATGTGAGTCTACAGAAACACCAACAACCTCGCAATTCACATCATGGAACTCATTTGCTTTGTTGCTGAATGCAATTATCTCAGTTGGGCAAACAAAGGTACTGTAAAAAATAAAAATGATACACTAATTCATTAAATGCAATACTGCACAAATCTATTTACAAATAAGATACCCGTGTACAGATTGTGGAGCTCCTGTGTTCGAATCCAGGCAGGTCAGGGTGAAATCTTGGGCAAGTTTCCTTCCTCCACATGCCTGATAATAATCCCTCAAAAAAAAACACGATGATAAAATTGGGTCATTTCAATCCATGGCTGTTTGTTGGCTGCCGCATTTCGCCCACAAATATACAGTCAATTTAATTTACAGTGTGTTCTGTGAAGCGCTTTGAGACGTCGATAGATCTGAAAGAAGCGCTGCATCAAATGTAAGGATTATTATTACTGTTATTAAGTTTGTGAACCCGGGTTGTTGTCGTTGTAAAAAAAAAAGTCAATGTTGTTCACTACGTGTGAAAAACAA